>JBBPFD010000457.1:32088-482077 GCA_038363315.1 Mugilogobius chulae
TGACTCCTCTCTTTTATATTGAGATAGAAATTTTAACTTTCATTTTAAAACTACTGCATCAAGAACAGAGTTGGAAGTATGGTAGTTCTGTTTTAAACTATACTTCTGGTTTTATTTTTGTTCATATGTTCCTTTTGTTTACTACATACATTTAAGTAGTAGGAATTGCCAATACTTCAGGTTAATTATAAGTATCAGTATATAGTTTATTTTATTTTATTACATTTTTAGGCATTGCTTTTAGGGCTAATGTTGGGCATATGTCATAAAGGTGGAGTATTGGCAGTTCCTTGTTGGGGCTCCTGTTACATTTGAAAAAAAAATAATCAATTAACTCTTGTTTGTTTTACAGTGACATTGGCATTTGCAATTGCAAGGGAAGAATGGACTGTGACATTATTGTCTGACCATGAGGCAAGTTTTTGGCATACACATATGGAACATAACAGGTGCTATATACATACATATATAGTTGATTTTAATATTTTTACAGGGCACATCTTATCAGCAGCATCAAAGCAACAGCTGTGGGGTGTTCATGCTGATGGTGAGTTTTAGATTAGTAGAGCTGTCATTGTTTATGAATCAGTAATTGCTACCCATTTTAATTTTAGTATGCCTTGTATGCTGCGCTGAAATGCCACATGACTTCTGTGAAGTGAGTGAAATTTATAACTGTTTATAAGCTGTGTATCTTTAAGCCATATAACTTAATTCTTCAGTCGTAAAAGTGTGTACTGACAGATTTTAACTAGTGATGGCATAATTTGCCATTAATGAAGTAATGTAAAGCAGAACTTCCATTTTTTAGGAAGACATGCCAACTATCAGAAGGTGGTGGTGTGCACAACTGTTGCAGACCGTCCCTGTTGAAAGGTATCACAATACATCCATAATCTGTAATTAACATGTAGTTACTGGTGCTTTTAAACATGTCACTCAGTATGCTTTGCTCCTTTAAACTCTCAGCTATCTCGAAGGACCAGTGGTTCCACCTGCAGTAAAGAGGCCACACATGGAGAGCATGAAACACATGGAAGGCCGACTACACACTAAGAGCCTGCCACAGCTCCCTGCTGAAATCTTGGACTATATTATCAGACTGACCCTGGAAAGTGACATGACAATGCTTGAGTCTCTTAACAGGGTGTCTAGAATGTTTCAACAGCTTGTGAAGCGTTATCTTCCACATATTTACATCAACACTTACACTGCACAGGATCTTCACATAACCACAACTTTCACACTCATACAAATACAGAAGATATGTGAAGTCGCAGGCCAAGGCAGTGGCCTTGTCTTGCGTCTCACACATCTTTTCTCTGCAAAAAAAAACTGGGTTGAGGCATTCTTACTTCTTAAGCACAAAGGTTATGGAAAATATGAGATCAGGGATGTGACATTTTCTTAGGTCTTTCTTAGTATACAGTTATGCCACTTTAAGTTCAAATTTGGGTAGTTTCCCTGACCATTATTTATAGCGAGTGGATTCATAAAGCTGCCATATTACTGTTTTTGAAAGTCCTTTTTTTTTTTTACAAAATCGTGCACATATTTAATATTGTAATATTTTTTAAATGTAATGTTACTGTTTTAATATTGAAGATTGTCTCCACTTATGTGACATATGGAGAGAATAATTGGGCCATATAGTTCTGCACAGTTTTATGTTTTCAGTATTACGTTTTGGTATTTGCTTATATTTGCCTTTTCTACTATTATCAGTATTTTATACATTTACAAACGTATGTTTTATGTTCAAGATGAGTAATTGTGAAATTGTGTTTGTTTTTTTTGTTTTTTTATTAAACAACAAGAAAAGAGTTTGTATGCAGTCAAATAGGTTATGATATAGATACAGTAGCTTTATAAAGTCAACTCCTGCCCAAACCACGGCAGGAGTTGACTTTTTTGTGACAGTGATTGTGAGAGGGTCACGGCATTTCTAGATATCGACAGTGGCTCATGAGCACTACATATTGAACTATCTCAGCAGTATTTATGTATGTCTGCGGGCATTTAGCAACAAACTATATTCTTTGGTATTTAGATCTCGCCGACTGTTTGAAACTTGCTTTGTTGTGTATTAGCTCAATGTTCAAGTACTAAAATTATCTTATTTTGAAATGTTGATTGAGATCGGACGTGACGTTATAATTCTGCAGCGAATCAGAAGAGGAGGGTGTTTCTGTTTTTGAAGAGGGCGTACCCGTATACAAACTAAAACGCCCCCTTTAAGCGGCTGGTTGGATGATATTGCATTTTTCAGCCCTGTTCACCGAGCGCACGGATCTGTGACCGAGCAGCGCAGTGAGTCAGTGATGAAGCAGCAGCAGACAGGGCCACTAGGGGGAAACACGCCCCCTCGATCTGTGATGAGATATATTTGTCAAGCACCACGCTGCATAGTGTAAATGTAGGTCTTTATTAGACTGGGTGCAAGATTACATCCAAAAGAACTGCAAGTTATTGTCGTTTCCTTTCCAAAAAGAAAGCTAGCTCATTTGTTCAGTGAAACCTAAACCGATCCTCTCACAAGAAACTGTACCTTAACTTGTATCGGTTATGCTCATTGTGACCTATTGTTTTTTTATTTTTATCACAACCATATTCCAAATGTCTGCTTCAACACTGATTACATGTCTCTATTACACTGCATTTATTTATCTGCCTACATGAGCTTTTATCATGTCATCAAAACATAAGCACAGTTGTAATAGTCCATTTCACTAATCAAAATACAACAAGAAAAGTAAAGTCAATATTTTAGCCTTTATAGCATGAATTAGCTTCATGACAAGCTCTTCAGTCCTGGAGGTCATCAGCAGAGGTGAACAAGAGGGGCGTTTTATAAAAATATATTTTGTTTAAAGTCAGTCATCGGTGCCGTCCAACACGCTGTGACTCAGTGCAAGGTCCCAGTAGTGTTCAGTGCGGTGCTTCTTGAAATGTTCTCTAGCCATACTTTCAGTTGGACACTGTTTAAATTTGATTTCTCCAAAACTGCGCTCCTTGGCAGTGCCCTGGAAAACAATGAAAAAAACATTATGAGAAAAGGAAATAGGCACCAAGAAAAACACTTTGGATTTTGGCAGTTAGGCCTTGATGGAAAACAAACAAACAATGGGAGCCAGGTTTGTTTCTGCCAGCCAGTGAACCGACACGCCCATATTTTGACGTCACACGTTGGCTCGGCAAACATCCTTATAGTTTAACAGCAAAATTAGACACGACGTCTGTCATATTTGAGAAATTAAACCATTGAAAATAAATATTCCATAACATTTTTAATTAATTCTTAATAAAGTAAATATTGATAGTACCACCAACTTGGTGTGGCTGTACTTATGTAAGAGTTCAGGTTCTTACAAACCATCTGGCCATGATCACATTTAATAAGAACGCAATCTATTCTACATTTAAAAACCTATTTGCAAAACGTACTTCCCAAATCAGCCAGCACTTGTTGTTCCTCTTTGTGCCATCATCATCGCGGTCTAGATTTAAAAAGCAAAGTGTTTATTTCATGTTGAAAAAGAAAAATGATATTGCACATGAATCTCATCAGTCATATTATTTACCATCTCTTTTACTGCTGGGCTCCTCCCATTTGATTCTGTGCATCATAAGCCTTTTGAATTTCTTCTGTGATTTGGGGCCTAAGACAAAAAAAACAACTTAACATTTACTCAAAAAATTAAAAGTGCTTGAATATTTTGAAAATCCTCTTGCCTCCTTCCACCACCACAATGTTACTGTCTTTATGCAGAACAACTGTGCCTGTCAGGTACAGCTGGTTGGCATTAGCCTCCACTTTGAACTTCTTAGCAGGATTTTGCAAGTTGCGGATTCTGAAAACAACAAAAATAAACAGTTACATTTAAGCAAAACAGAAATTTCTCATGTGATGAGTTTAATTGTATATACTGTATATATATATATTTTTTTTTTTTTTTCAGTCCAAGTCAAAAATCATTACTAAATCAGGACAGCTCCAGGTTTGGGCAAGTGATAATTAAAATGTTTGTATCTAAGCAGACAATTTTTTCAAAGACGAGTTATTTAAAACAATTAATAAAATAATAATAAATTAAGATGTGTTGGATAAAGACGTAACCATATGGCATTAACTATTATAATAACAATGTTATTTTAGCGGATTTTAAGTTAAGGTTAGGATTGTGAAGATATCCAACTTACTTACATAAATGTAATTACTTTACTTACTTTTATCGTAAAATACACAATACAAAAATATAGTATTTCTAGAACAAGTTTACTTAGTAGTGATGCAATGATAATATCGGTGCTGATCCATGAAATTTTGCTGGATCAGGTTTTAGTCCCACAATGTTGGTTCAGTCAATTTACTGTATGAGCCCTTGATTGGACATATTGAGACCAATTTACTAGCTAATGTTGACCCAAAAATAACTCATGTTTGAAAGGTTATTCATATTAAGCTGTTCAGTTGTTACTTGCACAATAAATAACAGCTACATAACACTATATGACCAAAGGTCCTGTTTTGTTAAGGAAAAAAAGCAGACTAGACTTAAACGATATTAAACAATACTAGTCTATAGGCAGATACTTAAAGCTAAAACATCGGTATCTGAAAAAGCTGGATCAATGCATCCCTAAGGAAATATATTTTAAGACCTTAAGTTCAGCACAATTACATTTTTTAAGTTAACCTTTTTTCAGAAACACACCTGTAAACAGCAATAAAAACACCATCATTTAGATCTTCTTTCAACTTCTTCACTTTTTTCTCTTTTCTTTGTTCTGCCGTTAATTTACGAGCTGCATTGGCCTCTTCATGAGCCCTGATAGAAAACAAAATGTTACAGAAATTCAAATATGAATGATGACAACCAAAGGAATGAAAACCATGTATTTAGTAGGACTCACTTTTGTCTTTTTGCCATCTGCGCTCGGACGTGGGCTTCAACTTTCGTGGGGTCCTGGACTGCCTCCGTTCCCAGGACTCTCATCAGGTTAGAAATACGAACTGTGAAAAATACAATAATAATCATTCAAGTGTCTTCTGTCATTCTTCTGTCCTTGTCTCCAGTTATGTTTTACTACCTTTGGGTTCTGGTGGAGGCATCAGCCCGAGACGCACTTTTTCTTGCAACTCTTTTTGTCCTTCTCTGCGCGTTTGTCGTCTCAGCTTCTTCTGTTCCTTCTTTGTTAAGTATACGCCCAGAGTTACGGCTTTGTCTGTATCGACTGATAAAAAAAGGAATGCACATACGCATTACATATTAAATTCATTTTTGTGGTTCATGATGTCAGTTATGAATAACATTGACAAAGCTAAAGACTTAAAAACTTATTTGACAAAATTACACTAAAAATACATCAGCTTAAGCCTTCACAGGAGAATTTTCTGCCTTAACACAGCCAATCAGAGCCACACCAGGGTCCAATGCCTAATGACAGCTCTTAAAATTTAAATATAATCTTATGTTCTTCTGCAGCTATGAGGCAAATAACTGTTGCAAAATAACAAAAGTCTATGGCCAGCACTAATAAAACAAAAACAAATGTGCTTTAAAAAATGTAATCCTTTAGTGTGCATCTACCTTGTCCACTATTGCTGAAAATTTATTTTTGAAAACAAACTCACCTGGTGGCTTCATTTGTGCTGGATGTTCTACGAGATTTGTTACTCCAAAAAGCTCTAATTTTTCAAATTTTGTCTCTGAAGCGCTAGTTTCAAAGAAAGACATATATTTAAAATACTGTGTGTAACAAAGAAATACCACTTAAGTTTGAATGATCTGATATATGCTTACTATTCTTTATTTGACGGCAAGATGTACGAGTCCCACCACTCGATGTGGGGCACTTCTCCTTCACCAAGCTCTTTTTTAGGAGCAATAAGAGCCAGTTTTGTGGAAGCTTGGATTCCTGTTTTTCTGGCTGCCTGAGCAATTTCATTTTGCAACTTTTCCAACTGGGCCTAGTTAAGGTCACATAAAAATATAATGAAAAATCAATCACTGTTAATACAAATTTGTACAACTGCTATGTCAGTAATCTAACCTTTGTTCTTATTCTTTGTGCAATTTTCTCAAAACGACCCTGTTCATGAAACTTAAAGCCTTTGCGAATGCGCTGAGCCGGTGCCAAGTTCACACGATTGTCGAAAAAGGTAGACTCCAATTCCTCTCCGGGCTTCTCCTTCAGCTGCTGTCGAAATTGCTCTCTCTTCACAGCACGGATATTGGCTAAAAAAAAATTAGTTATGAAAAGGGTATATAATTTTTCTTAAATAATTGCATAAAGTTATATAAATATAGTGTAAAAGCATACCCTTCAGTGTGGGCATACGATGTGTAAGTTCTATTTCTTTTCCAGTGGCATCCACAGTTCTTCCCTTGTCGTCGAGAATAAGAGGAGTGGGCTTGTTCATCTCTTTGATCTCAACTTTGCTAAAGATGAAAAACAACGTTATAGTGTCGGTGTTAACTTTCTCAACAATATCATGCTCTGCTCTGCACATATTATGCTAAATAAAAAATAGGTAAGTTGGACTATTTTGAATTTTCACAGGTCACAAACAAAGACATTGCATCAATTACTAGTCTCAGAAAGACTTTAAACAATAGACTGTTTTTGTTTACTTTTTGTCACAAGGCAGTGGAGCCTGGTGCTGTCTGGCTGCAATGATTGGCTGTGTTAACGTTCCTCATAACATGCTGCCCTGAAGTTGTGGAGGCCAATTGGACTAAAAGAAATCAGGCCTACAGTGTGCAGAATGCGTCAAACTACAATAAAACAGAATATATCTTGCATCTTGAATAAAACTAAATTAAAAATGGTTATCAACTTGTCAAAATTAAAAAAATTTGCAGTTATTGAACGTAACAGGACAAAACTACTTACGGTGGTGCTATTCCCATTGCATGGAGATTAGCCAGTGCCACAAAATTGTTGTTCTGTGCTGGAGCTGCCAGAGCCCCCAGAATGCCAGGTTTGGATGAGAGCTGAGACTGGATGCGGGCTTGTAGTTCTGCAGCTTTGCGAGCCTTTTCAATCGCATCATTCATAAAACTAGCTGCCTGCGATGGGCCGATGGACGCAGCTCCACTGACTCGAGACATTGAATCGGATGAAGACATGCGCTTTATATACAAATAAATTAGTTAGTTTAAATATATGTCCAAACTGAATTAAAACAAATTAATAACATACTGATGCAGCAGGAGATGAAAATGTGAGTTGTTTCTTGCGTTCTTCAATCTGTTTTGTGGCTGCCTCCATCATTTGCTTGATCTAAAAAAAAAAAAAAAAAATTAATAAACAATATTCCTAAAATAATAAAACAATGAATAATATTAATAAATATATATATTTTTAAATCCATCAACTTTCTTGTACCTGCATTTTTGTGAGCATGCCAGGGCTCTCGGTTGGTGGAGCAGACATAATTTCTGGCTCATCGACTTCCTCAAAACGTGGAACTCTTTTGCGCTTCACAGTTGTTCCATCTCCTTTGTCCAAGCTGTCTCTTAGTGACCCGGTTTCAGACTCATCGGCAAAGACATCCTGTTAGAAAATAAAATAATACCTGACACTTAATCCAGTATCTTGTGGTAGCACTCTTGTATAAATTCTTCCATACCTTTATTTCTCTTTTTCTACTCTTTTCTGATCCACTTTTACCACGTGAGTTACGACTTTCCTCCACAGCTTCAAACAGGCGATCAACAAAGCCTCCAGCAGAATCTTCAAGGAAAGGACGCAACTGGTCTGAAAGATACAAATAATATATTTACTGGCATACGGGTTCAATAGATAGGCCTTCAGACTCACCAAGACCCATAAAAATATGAACATGGGATCAAACAAGATGTTAACTATTAAAAAGGCCCCATAATGTAATTTGCGAGGTTTGTGGTGGAAGAGAATTGACACTTGAAAGGTGAAAGTTGTAGTTCATTTCTTCATGCCAACAAACAGAATGCATTCTAAAAGGTGCACCGCAGGCTCAAACTGATGTTTTTGCAGTTTGATATTAGTTTCCAAGAACACATCCAGTACTTATTGGAACAGTGAGAATCAACCTAGTGCTTTCCTGCCTAGTGCTTAAGGTGGAGCAGCTGATTTTCACACTGCAAACACAATTTATGTTTTAAATCTGACAAATGTATTTACTAAAACCTTTAACACATGGGTAATATCAACATGCAATAATTTTTGTTACAATTTTGGTTGAAAAACTACTTCTTACAAACAGCAAAGTGAAACTGGAGAGGACCACCCAAGCTCAGCCAATCAGCATTTGTGACCTGATTACAACTAAAATTCTTTATTATTCAGTTCAGACAGTATTATGTGGTCTTCATTTTTTCATTGTAGCAAAGTGCTACATTTATCATATACTTACTCGTGGAGAACACAAAATGTACAAATTTACAACAACAAAAACCCAAGCTTTACCTTGAAGGTAGAAAAACTATATAACACACATATACACACACACACACACATATATATAAATATACATATATATATATACATATATACATACATATATACATACATACATACATATATACATACATACATATATACATATACACATACTCATATATATACACATATATATATATATTAGGGCTGCACGATATTGAAAATTTCTGCGATATGCGATATGGGCTCTGAGATTTCGATATTCGATATTTTTGCGATATTTATTTTTCAATTAAGAATTTCTCTGTGCATTTATTTAAAGTCGTTATTACACTATTAAAACGATGTGCGTATAAACCGCACACGTTCTGTGGCTTAGTAATTGCTTAATCATTTTATTAACTTATTTTTAATGAGGCGCGGTCATGTTTTAGGACGATTTTTTCCACGGCTTAGTTGCTGGTTGCTCTGAAAATCTGGCAACCGCAGTCGGTACCCCTACACACGTTATGCCTGACAGGTCACAGCTTTATCACAACTAGTTTTTGTGCCTTTTCAATCTTGTTTTAAATTTAATAAATTATTGCACATCCTTGCGATATGGATATTGCACGTGTCAATATTGCGATATCGATATTTTTTCGATATATTGTGCAGCCCTAATATATATATATATATATATATATTATATATATATATAATATATATATATATATATATATATATATATATATATATATATATATATATATATATATATATATATATATATATATATATGAGCTCACTGTTGTGATAATCTGCTTTTTTGGTGAAATCGTCAAATCATGATTTCACATTTCTCAATTTAATGCATCTGTTTGTTAAAAACAATACTACTTCTCCTAGCCTCAGAGTTGCCAAGTTTAACATTTAACACATTTTCAGGTTTGATTTACAAATTTTGAAATGCCAAAAATGTATTATCACACAATGTTCTAATTAATCCATTATTTGAATAACTATTTATGGGCTGAGGTCACCTGTCTTGGGATTTTTTCTTAAAGGCTTTGTCACATTTTTTTCTGAAAATCTGGCAACACTGGTCAGTCTTTTTTCTGCTGTGAGTGAGTGACAGCTGGATTTAACCAATCACAGTAAAGTAGGAACTTTCAGAAAAAGCAGATAACTGTATTTACCTCAAAGGCAATAAGACAACAGTCTACAAGAATTGTGATAACATCAAAATTGTGATCTGTCTCCAGGAAAATAGTACCGTTAATACTATTTTTTTGCCATATCGCCCAGCCCTATATACAGTATATATAATATATAAATGAAACCACTGGGCTACCAACAACAAAACTGCAAAATAAATAAACAAATAAATAAAATATCAAGACAATAATAATAGCTATTTAGAAGTCAATTTAAGAATTTTATAACAAACCCATAGTCCAAAAAAGTAAACCTACAAGTCAAGCACTAGCTAAAGTGTCATGTTGTTTAACTCAAGTCAAGTGTAATTTCATTTAACTTGTCACCTACTTGAGGAATAGTATTGCTGACATTATTATTAGGTGTCAATAATCATGATTACATATAACTGTGTAACTTTTTATAATCACTTTACTAAACTAATTAGTACTACTGTTTTAACATGGTATAACTAGTGCAGAATATACTTAAACCAGAAAATGCCTATATTTGATCTTTTCAAAATCATTGGTTTCAAGTTTGCGACATACACAAATGTGCACTGCAGCAAATACCTGTGGTTTTCCTTTTATCCAGTCCTTTCCCCACACAGTGTAACGCCGCAGTCACAACAGTCGGCTCCGAAAAACCCAAAACCTTTTTCACTGTGCGCTCCACCCACGGCCTCAGCTCCTCCACCTCCCGCTTGGGAAGAGACATAATCAATCCTACAAAAAGCAAATGAGCATCACATCACCAAAATATAAAGGTCATAAGTGGTCATAAGCACGGCTAAGTACTGGGCTTACATATCAGACGCTAAATACAACAAATACACGCATATAGAGTTATTTTAGAAGTAACACTCTGCAATATATTTACTTATTAGCTGTTTTTTGTAGATGACATGCTTGAGATTGAATTGAATCGCATAATATGAAATGCATAAAACCAGGGCTCTCAACTTTTGATTTTGGCTTGGAGTGAGATTTTTTCGTGAGGGTGCATATCATTCGCAGGTTCTGGGGTGGAGTGAGGCTCTGAAATCTACATGGAGAATTTGTAAAGCAACGACCTAATTGGAAGTCTGTTTTTCAGTGGTTGATGGGCATCAAACGTATTTCAGCAGTGGGGAACTCATGTTGTACAGGGTGAAAAAGAATGAGCGGGGGGTCTGGGGGTCCTCCCCAGAGATTTTTGAAAAAACAGACACATTTTGGTGCATTTTGAGACATTTTAGAGGCTTCAAGTGGCTGGAAAAAGTGAGACTAAAATTGTCGTATTGGATAACACTTTCGATTACTCTGTTGAGCCTATTTTATTAAAAAAAAAAATTAAAACAGGTGTTCAAACAACCAAGTTAATAAAAGTTAAATGGCAATTAGGCCTTCTGTTCACGTGGCCCTGAGGGGTAAAATCTGGGAGTTCCCCAGGAGATTTTGGTCAAAATATATGTAGTTTCCTGCAATCTGAAGTCTTTTTAACTAACAAATCCTATTTTCTAGCAGGTTTACACTGGCACAAAGTCAGCTGTGTGTTAGAAAATTTCACCTCATAATTTCTACTTATAGGCCTTCATATGTCCAAATCCTGTGTCAGTGGTTCACAGTGGAGTCCTAATACTCTTTGTTCTGTCCTGCTCAGTGGGAGACATGTCAGTGAGGGGATTTCAGACTGCAGCTCCTGGTTTTGCAGATGTTCAAACTGCAGGTCCTGAGACTGCAGCCTCCAGCTCTACCTCTGCTGCTTTAGAGCTGCCTCTGTCTGTGAGCTGCTGCTACTTCACAGTGGACAATGCACATAGGCTCCTCCAACAACAGTTCTGCCTAAACCTTTTGTGCAGACACTTCATGGACTTGTGTTTGTTATGTTGTTTTGTCTATTCAGGATATGGATCAGGATTTTGGATCTGCTGTGCATGCTCCATCACCATATTTACTTTTTACTCATCCTCACATTTCAGTAAAATTAGAAAGTAAAACCACAGTTTGGGACATTCTAAATGTTGAATACATTGTATGGCATACTATGAAAAAAACTTTTTTTTATCAAAATAAACATGCGTGGGCCCTCCTCCTCCAGGGCAAATAACAGTCCATTTTGTGGCCATACAAGTCTGTTCAAAGTAAAAGCACTGTGTTTTTTTTATTATCTATTTGGTGTAACAAAGACATAAAAATGTCAGAAACATGAAAGTAATATAAGATTGTATTATTAATTGGAAGTTTTTCATGGTAGCTGCTGAGCCCCCACACCCCCTTTAAAGGTCTTTAAAGGTCTTTAAATCCCTTTCAAACGGCCCTGCACTTCCCAGCGCAGACCGTGGATACAGAGTCAGCCTTTACGCAGCAGTGACAGTGGAGCTGGGGCTGTAGAGGCTCTAAAACTCCAGACTTGGATCAGGACATCTGAACTCACACTTAGTATCACTTTTACGTGTCCTGTGTCCTGGGACCGTGAATGAAATGGTCCACAGACTCCGCGCGCCCGCCCCATGAAATGAATGGCATTTTTCAGTAAAGCGCAGAAACAATCATAACTCCGTGAATCTGAGGTCTATCTCTGTGAAATAAAGAGTAGGTGAAAGCTTGTGAGCTGTAGAGTGTCGCTGTGGGCTTCAAAACACTCATAAGACTGAGAATTTCTATGTTTTAGCTTCATTAGGCGAGATGAGAGATGCTACGCGGCAGCAGTACGCACATGTGGCTCTCTCTGATGTCGGGTTAATGTGACGTGAGGCCGGTTATAAGGAGCTGTCAGTGGGACAGACCTATATTTGAGTCTGGGGGGTGCAGAGCAGACAGAAAAGAATTAAGAAAATGCAGCAGACTTTATGGGGAAGCATCTCTTCTCCTGCCGCCCTTTGGACAACAGACTGTTGCCACAGTATTCAATTCTGCGCTATTTGCTGTTAATGACACGACTCTTACGTATGAGGGACTGCTCAGCTGTTTGAACGATGTTATTTGGCTGCAATTGGGTTCAAAGTGTAGATGAGAAGAACCTAAATGCACCTCAAACACCATAAATTCTATACAGGACCGGAGTGGGACTCATTTTCAGCCCGGGAGAATTTTTAATGGACCCGAACTCTGACAATATGACAAAATGTAAATATGTATGCGATTATTATTATTATTATTATTATTATTATTATTATTATTATTATTATTATTATTATTATTATTATTATTATTATTATTTCCTGCTTTTTGGTGAGTTTTAGATGTGATATTCTTATTATGTGATGTAATTTTACTATTAAAAAGACATGAGTCAGTTTATTAACAATATAATTATTATCAAATTCTAATATCAATTTAAAATTTTCATATTAGATGAGCCCCCCCTTTAAAGGTCCTCATTTTTTTTTAAACCGGCCCTGCTCCTCCCAGCGCAGACCGTGGAGAGGCACAGACGCAGCAGTGACAGAGGAGCAGGAGCTGTAAAAGCTCTAAAAACAACACAGCCTGGACACCTGAACTCATGTTTAGTATCACTTTTACATCTCCTGTGTCTTGAGACAGTGAATGAAATGCTTTCTAACGTCCCGTCAAATTCCGCGCGCGCCCCATTGAAATGAATGGAAATTTTCAGTAAAGGCGAAAACAATCATAACTCCGTGAATCTGAGGTCTATCTTCGTGAAATAAAAAGTGTCTGAAAGCTTGTGAGTAGTAGAGTGTCGCTGTGGACTTCAAAACAATCGCATGGCTCAGGATTTCTTTGTTTTAGCTTCATTAGGCGGGATCAGCCAGGTCACAGCAGCAGCTTTACACACATGCGGCTCTCTCTCACTCACGCCGGCGAGAGGGAAAGAGAGAGAGTGTGGAGGCGCAAATGTTTCTGAATTAGCCAAAGAGCTGCACTCTGATTAGTCAAGAACTGCATGCGGCTGGCAACCCTCGGGTATACATTTGAGACTATTTAACTTTGGTTAAAAATAAAAAAAAATTGTGTCTGATTTTTCAGCGTGAGAAATGCCAGGTGTGGCGTGAGAGCGTGTGAAGGAGGTGAATTGCGTGTGTCACACGGTCATTGCGTGAGAGTTGAGAGCCCTGATAAAACATACAGCAGCAATGCTAACAAGCGCTAGCATTTAATCCAATCCACGTTAGCTACACGAAGTTGTAAACACTTAAAAAATACAATATATAACACAAACCTTATGGATCTGTTATTTCTTTCGTGTATGGACAGACGTGGCTTACGTTCAGATTAAAATAAATGCGCCAACAAAATGTAAAACACTGCATACATTTGGTTTCTAGATAAAAGTTTCTGTTAGCTCGCGCCGTTAACACGACGTTTGGTTTTATGAACCGGAAGTGAATGTTTTATCAGCTTCCGGTGTAACATTTTAAACAAAACAAAAACGTGCTCAAGGTTTCCGTCTAGCTAGAAACATAAAAACTACAACATCTTTAGTTGAAGAACTAACAGGACTTTGCACAAATTCGATAAAAAATAAATAATCAAAAGAATTTGAAGCATTTGATGAATAATACTGATCTTGTGTCGTTTCTTTCTGCAACGGTAAGTTTAAAACTAAGCTAGCTAGGGTTAACTTAGTTCAGTTAGCTAACATTAAAAATGTGGCTGTTGTTATTTACGTATTATTTTTTAAGTGAATTGTATTGCCCAAGAACATAACATTTTGATTGACCAGAGAGGAATTAAAATTGTAATGACAGACTAGGCACTTGGTCACATTGTTTAGAATTCAAAGAAACTACTGCTCAAAAAGTTCTGTAATTATTTTGAAGCAAATGCGTTGAACTAATTTAGATAATTTCCCTAAATCTGAACTATTTTAATTTACTACAAACCCTTTTAAAAATCTGTTCTACTACCAACTAGATAAAAGAGTGTAGCCGCAATTTGTGCATTAGGCTGCCTTTATTTGATGTGGGAATTAAGGTAAATACCACTTTCCGAGTGGGAAATAGCAAATGAACACCCCCTCACTATGGAGGATTCAGAGTGCCACAATTGAATATATAAATACACCATTAAATAATTAATTAAATATGCCATTAAATAAATATATTTTGAAATAAATAAACAAATAAATAATTAAATGTACAATAAAATTAATAAATGAATAAATAATTGTTTATATAATTAATTAAATAATGAATTGTATAAATAAATACTGAAATAATTAATTAAATAATTAAATGTGGAAATAATTAAATACATAAATTATTAAATAATTAAATGTGTCAATATATGTTCAAATACATCTTTAAATAAATAAATGTTTCAATAAATCTTTAAAAAAAAATAAAACTATTTATTTATTTATTTCCCTATTTATTTCCCTTTTGCCTTTTACATTTCATGATGGTGCCGCGAGCTTGAAATAAATCTGTCAGTCTCACTCATCACACTCAGTGGGCGGGACTTATCCGCTTTGGATCAGTCCATTTCTGTGCGGGGGTTTCTCCCTGGTCCCACTTGCTCTCGCTGATATGAGTGCCCTGTCTCCGCCTGCAGTTCTGATCATACTCCGGGTGGTGCCTTTCGTAGCGTTTGCCGGGGACATATCACCGTTTTTCGGGAGATGTGGAGCCATCCTCCCGTGGACAGATACGTGACCTGGGCCTGGGGTACGTGCTGCGGCAGGTGGGTTCTGGGCCTGTGACACTCGCTCACCGTCTGTGACGAGGCAACAGCCTCTCACCGGTTCAGTCTGAGCCTCGGAGGGACAATGAGCCGCTGAGAGCCTTTATGGTTGTGTGGACAGGGGCGCAAGGGAACAACCCTCACTCGCCGTGGTACGAGGTGGAGTTCTGTGTTCGATATTTGGCTCCCAACAGCTGGAGCTTAGCCTGACTGTAGCCGGGACATCGTTAGCCTTGTGTGGGGAGCTTAGCTGTGAAGTGTACCCACGTAGCAAACTTTATGTGGCTTGTTGACGACCCACATACGATGTTTCATCTCCCGGTTCATCTGGGCAAAGTTGAATGTGTACAGTTCGAAAGCAACATCTGACAATCGAGTCATTTAGCCAGCAGTGCCAGATGAAAGCTAGAATCAGCTGACACACGACTGCTACGTGGGTAAGTACGTGCTTAGGGACCGTCAATAAGTTTCTCGTGCTTTATGAAAAAAGTACTGCAATACATTCCTAAGATGTCACATTTTTCATGAAGCACGAGTATTTTATTGACGGTCCCTAAACACATATCAACAGTAGCGACACTTCACAGCTAAGCTCCCACACAAGGCTAACGATGTCCCGGCTACAGTCAGGCTAAGCTCCAGCTGTTGGGAGCCAAATATCGAACACAGAACTCCACCTCGTACCACGGCGAGTGAGGGTTGTTCCCATGCGCCCCTGTCCACACAACCATAAAGGCTCTCAGCGGCTCATTGTCCCTCCGAGCCTCAGACTGAACCGGTGAGAGGCTGTTGCCTCGTCACAGACGGTGAGCGAGTGTCACAGGCCCAGAACCCACCTGCCGCAGCACGTACCCCAGGCCCAGGTCACGTATCTGTCCACGGGAAGATGGCTCCACATCTCCCGAAAAACGGTGATATGTCCCCGGCAAACGCTACGAAAGGCACCACCCAGAGCACGATCAGAACTGCAGGCGGAGACAGGCACTCATATCAGCGAGAGCAATGGACCAGGGAGAAACCCCCGCACAGAAATGGACTGATCCAAAGCGGAGAAGTCCCGCCCACAGAGTTTGATGAGTGAGACTGACAGATTTATTTCAAGATCGCGGCACCATCATGAAATGTAAAAGGAAAAAGGGAAATAAATAGGGAAATAAATAAATAAATAGTTTTAATTTTTTTTTTAAAGATTTATTGAAACATTTATTTATTTAAAGATGTATAGACCCGTTCAGAGCCTACGTCATTTTGGGGGCGGAGCCGCACGGGTGCCCTCCGCAGAGTTTCCCCATAAGTTTCTATACAAAACGAGTAAGCTGTACTAACGATATTAAACGGTTAGAAAACTTAACAATGATTTCAAACGAAGCTCTGGCCATTCCTAATGTGTTCCTTGGGTTTGCACCAGTTGACACATTTTATAACTCGTGATTTTTTCGGGCTAACTAGCTAGCCGCTAAAATCTATAGAAAAAATGAGGGATCACTATCAAAACAAATACATCGCCTCAGAGTCATGTAAGTATATGCTCAGAGTCTTTTATACAATAATCTTCTGTAGAAATCAGCACAAAATAAAGCCACAGGTGCAGTTTACTGTGAGTCTAATTCTCCACTGATAATTGATAAATAATTAACACAACTTGCACAAAAATCTTAAGCAATGTCACGTTAACTCACCTCCTGTGCTTTTCTGCAAATTACGTCGTCAAACTCATCAAGGGATATGTATGATCAAAGGTTTTCTCTTCTGCACATGAGTTTTTCCCATCAAATATAAGTAAATATCAGGTGCTGAATGTCGGGACACTTACTAACGTCATGCTAACATTCAGTAGCTAACTGTACATGGATCTGGAGTCGCTTGCTGGTCGTTAAATTGAGTTTTTAAAGAGTTTTTTACGATTTTTTAATGAAAATGCACCTGCGTAGCTTGAAAAGCCTGAGACTGGGCACCACTCAGGGCTCCAGTTCGTGCGCGCAGCCATCTTTGTTTACTAACAGTAAATGGGTCTATTTGAACATATATTGACACATTTAATTATGTAATCATTTATGTATTTAATTATTTCCACATTTAATTATTTAATTAATTATTTCAGTATTTATTTATTTATTTAATGATTTATTTGTACAATTCATTATTTAATTAATTATGTAAATAATTATTTATTCATTTATTCATTTTATTGTACATTTAATTATTTATTTGTTTATTTATTTCAAAATATATTTATTTAATGGCATATTTAATTAATTATTTAATGGTGTATTTTTATATTGAATTGTGGCACTCTGAATCCTCCATACCTCATAACGTATTTACTACTGGGAAACTGGGAAATTATTTTGATGCCCGAGTTGCCGAGTTGAAAATAACCTTTGACCTCTCAATATGGCAGACAGTGGCAAACGAATCACAAATGAAGAATATTAAATGTTTTTCACTTGTTTTTTCAGTTAATTTATTATCTGGAAAATTATATGACACACAAAGTTGAACAACATAGCTATATCTATTTCCTGTAATTAAGTAAAAAGTATATATATATTTTTTTTCCCCATAGTAATCATCTTACGGGCATT
Organism: Mugilogobius chulae; assembly: GCA_038363315.1. Lineage (NCBI taxonomy): Eukaryota > Metazoa > Chordata > Actinopteri > Gobiiformes > Gobiidae > Mugilogobius > Mugilogobius chulae. The sequence goes on from JBBPFD010000457.1 coordinate 49,904, forward strand.
GGAAATTATTAATTTACTTGTTTACATATATTTGTCAAGATAAAGTGTGTTTTTAAGAAGTTTCCTTTTGTTGCGACCACAAAACCATTTGAACACAACCTACTGGTAACTACCACTCCACAAGTGGTATTTACCATCTTTTCCAGAGCAAATGAAGGCAGCAGGCTGTGTCCAAATGCCCAAATATAGCTTCATGCATATTCTTTTGGCAGCTTCTTAACCAAAACAATACACCCGACTCTGTTGGACTTGATTGTTGATCCAAATGCAGTATACAATAGATTGTTCAGATGATTTATCAGTCTATTTGTAGTCATAAACAACAGCTGTATATTTAATTATATTTTTGGAGCACAAACAAATGACTTTTTGTGAACATGAGGCTCGTTGATGCCTGAGTGGCTCATAAGTGACAACAATATCTACACAGAAGAAAATTTTAATTTAACGTCTGTTTGCTGTTAGGGTTAGGGCCTGAATGACACTAGTCTGGACATACTGTTCTTTGAGTTTAGATAATTCCTCTGAACTTAATTCATCCTAGAATGAATGATGTGATTATAAATAAGAGAATTGCAATTTTCTTTTCATTCGTAGTATGTCCAGGAGCTTTGTTTTTTTAATCAGATAATTGAAAGTTTATACGGATATAATAAAACTGGCAACTGGGTCCATATGGACTAGTGGATCCCTAATAGATTTTAAGCTTTAAATAGCAGTAGACTTAAATGTGCATCTACAGTCCAGACGTATAAGAGAAGTATCTTGTTTCTTTCTGTGTTGTTTTATGTAGACCAGCCCCCACATTTTTTCTGGCTGCTTGATGTGGGTCATCTGAGTACATTCATGGCAGTGTAAGCACAAGTGCCTCAGAGCGCCTCAGGCGTCACTAGATCTCCAACAAATTAAGTCTGTAATGGTTTGTGTCATACACCTTTTGTATTATGTGGGCCGGAACTATGCAATCAAAAGTTATTTTTGCAGTCGTCAAATTGCAAAGGCTGTGGTTATTTTGGTTTGTAAGCATGACCTTCTTTTGTAGAGAAGAGGAAAGATACTAATATCACAACAAAGATTTCAAACTCGCTTTTAATATAAGCTTAATACTGATTTTCATTCAAAAAAGATGAAGAAACCTTCAAATGTTATCTAATTTTGGTCTCAAAATATAAATACTTCTCTTGGAGCTACATTTTTCAAGTTTTCTATTTTATATTGTTGTCTTGTCCGCTTTAGTTTGGACTTTTTTTGCATAATTCCCTTGTCAAAACCAACCAACACATTATACTCTAAGTAACTGTTTGCAATACATTTCAATTACACCAGAAATAGATAAATGGTTTCTTTATACAATGCTTTTTTCTTTTTTAAGAATTAATATCAGTTGCATTATTACTGTTTGGATTATTTTTTTTATCATTAGATAAATTAGTTAGATAATTAAAACCAAAATTAGGTCGAGCATTGGAATTTAATTAGTACCTATTTGGAAAAAAAAAAAAAGTACTAATAATGTACAGTTCATGTTACATAACATTTTTATTAGCAATGATCATCCAATAAACACAATTACAATCAATAGCTATCTTTCTTACACAACCAGATGCAGCCACCTTAAAAATGTACATGTGTTTTGCCCCACTCACACCTCCTCTCTCCCTCCATCTCTCCCTCCTTTCTGCAACCAGCGAAGTATTATGTAATACTATCCCTGCACAAGAATTGAACATACGTAGGTTTTATGTATATTCAAGTACAAGCAGCAAATATAATTCACACATTTAAAATTTCTACATTCTCAGAGAACAACGACTCGATTCACTTTGTTCACATGTAGATTTAGTAGATAATTGTGGCCGTGTGTGGTGACTTGTATGAAATGCCTTCTTATTTTACAAGAATGTTAAGTATTTAGTCTGAACATTATCCTTTAACAGTCACAGTGCAGTGCTTCTCAAGTGCCTCTATTCATTTACTTCATCCATAATTCATTGTCAGTTGTGCGAGCTTTAGAGACTTATTATTATTAATTGTTTTTTGTGCTGTGGTTATTAAGTTACGTATACGGTTAGAAGTTTGACTCTGCTTCACACCTTTGATTCATCAGCTGTGTGTAATACCATTGTGTCTTTTATCTTGCTGACCCAATTTTTTTCCCAATGCTTTCTGACAGGAGCAGTAAATCATAGTGAGGATCCGATCTCTGGGGACTGTTGTCTTTAGTCCACAGATGGACCACGCTGGATGAGACACGTGCGTCATCTTGTCGCATCTTGGGTACAATTATGTTTTTGTATTGTTTTTTCTAATGGCAATGTGTTGTATGCATCTGATAAGTATAACAAATTATCATTAAGAGTGCAAGCACATTCTGGCCAAAGAAACTGAATTCAGATTAAAATGATTGGAAATGTGGGTGGGGGATATTGACAGAAATTAATATTGATATCAATATGTTTTGGGATTATCCTGATGGCGCCACTATGAATATTCAGGCAATATCACAGCGGTCTATCAGAAATGTGCGAAGAAAGTGTGTGTTCTAGTCGAATTCAAATATCCTGCTAAATGTGACTGCTAAACACAAAAGTTTAAAATCATATGATATTTTGATTTTCACTACTTGGAAATGGAAATAAATAAAACGTGTCAAAAATTATTTAAAATTTTATTCAATTATTAGCATCATTGGAGAATTTTCTTTCTTCAACACCACTTGGTACCAACCACGACAATAATTAAAAATGGTCTTTTTTAGGTCAATTTAGACTGACATTTGTAGCACAAAAATTCAAGTACCAGTACTTTCTTTGTTAAACATTATAGTTTTAAACTAGATTTTTTCTTTAGAAATTATCACATTTTGTCTTGTTTATTATGTTATTTATTTAAAGTATCGACACCATATCGATTAGTATTCATTAGTATCTGATATTCAGTACTTGTGACAAAACTAGCAAGATATCAACAAGAATCTCCCTATTTCAGACTAAACTATACAAAATGTGATCTCCACTTCATCATTTATAAGTTTCCATTGATCCAGGTTCAAAGAAAATTTGGTACCTCAACTTGCACAGACAAGTTCTACATCTGACGAGACCATGAGCACGTGTGGGATGTGTCTCCCGTGCTCCTTATAAACTGTTGCTTCAGCCTACTTCTTTAGGCTTGCAATTTCTACAAATACAATCCAATTAAATGTACAGTGTAGTACTGTATACATAATTGTGTGATTGCCCAATTACACTAAGCTAAAATGACAAGAAATCAGTGAACATCTTGAAGTGTTTTTCAATAAATCAATATTTAATATTGAATTCAGCTGTTTAGTCATGATTAGAACACGGAGCAAAAACATATTCCCTATGACTATTTTCAACTTAAATTTGGTCAAAATTTGTTACTCTAGTTAAATTAGTAAAACGTGTTATTGAGTCTAATGAAGTTTTACCTCAAAAACGTGTTACACAAAGATTAATATTAGAAGTTTAAGAATTAAAACTTAGCATGCAGCTTTAATGGAATGTAAATTAAGTAAATTGATTAATTGTATCTGTTGAATGTGGTGAATCCCCTTCGATGAATGATCCACAGCCTTGTTAAATCATCAAGAGGGCCAACACATCCAGGCCAAAGAAACTGATGAGGATGTTATTCGCCTGTAGCTCCACTGTGCCCCAAATATCACGCACAATGTCAGAAGATACACGTGCGTCCTTGAAATGGAGTCCCGGTATCCATCTTTACCTCAGCCCTCCATAGTGACGTTAAAGTGGTTTCACAGTAGTTTCACAATGGTTTCACAGGAGTAATACAATGGAAATCAGAAATGTACTGTAGAAAAGCAGACGCCATGTTCTGGTTTATGCGAAAAACCATGCCCACTGTGAAAAACATTTTAACATTCCTACACTAAACTATATATATATAATACTTTATACTTTTCTAAGTAGTTTTAAGTAGGGTTGCAATTAACAATTATTTAGTAACTGACTGGTGGGGAGATTATTCTTTTGAATCATTTTTTGGCAACTTTTGTGCTGCGTTATGAAGGTGCACATTTACAGGCAAACTAAAAGTCAATAATTTTCATATAACAGCAGTTCAATCTGAGCTCCCATGGCAATATAAAGACCAGTTAATGATTACTAAATTGCTTGAAGATTATTGTGCTTATCGATTAGGTGCAATTAATTTGTAGTCCTACGGTTGTTTAAAGTATGAAATGAGTCAAGCATACCATAAAAACACGTTCATCACACCAAAAGAAAGAACAGGAAGTGGATATACAGTCCTGATGTTTATGCTTAGATAAAGTGAAACTAAACACAAGGACTGCAACAAGTTAATAAATTAATCACAACTAATCGATTATTGAATTAATCATCAACTAATTTAGTAATTAAATAATCGGTAGCTGGACTTTATAGCTTCACAAACATACATGAACTGGAAAAATATGTTTTACGACTCCAATTGGGCAGTAATGGCATACAAAAATGTGTAAATTTGCTGCTTTTACTAGAAAAAAACACGATGTGAAATAAGACAGTGTTAGTAGGAAACATACTTTTCATCTTGATTTGAGTAAATGTGACAAAAGTTGAGTGATTCTGAAAATTCTAAAAATGAAAATTGACAATAAAACTATGTACCTACAGTATGTGATTATTTCAAGTACAGTAGCCTTTTTTGCTATTTTTAAATGGGAAAATGCTTGTTCTTTTCTATTTTTTGTTTGCAAAGTTATGCATTTTTATGATTGTTCCATTGACAAATATTTTTTAAGGCAGTAAAAATCTCATTTCAGTTTTCTACAAACTGGTCTAATTTAATTTTAGGCTTTGTCTGGATTGAAATTTGTAAAATATTTTGTAGTCAAAGTCACGTGACTTTTGCTTTCTAAACAACTAATTGATTAATCGAAAGAATATAATAGCTCAATTAATCAATTTTGGAAATACCCAGCCCTAATCAAAATTGTGTGCTGATCACAAACACCTGCTGTCAAACCAATCACTCTGCTGCTCTCGACTCTCAGCTCCTTCTTTCACCTTTCCTTCATGTTTTTCCAGCAGAAATTTTAGTTTGAAATGTGTGTTTAAAATGTGAGCTTCTCTTTAAGGTTAATCATTCTGAAACTGAATTGAGCTACCTCATCTAATCCTGTTGTTTATTGTAAATTTTCACTGCAATTGGACTGAATGCAAGTAGCCTCCAGTCAAAGAGTGCCTGCAAACTACTGTAGAAATCCTGGCAGAAGATAATAAGGGCAGGCAGATCATTATGTGTGTTTATGTCTTGTTTATGCTCTGCAAAACACGTGCACCTAGAACACGGTGCAAGCTCTTGAAAACAGGATAAATGCTGCAGAACATTACTCTTGCTGGTTTGTTTTGTTGTTAAAGGCTGAAATTCTAAGAACAAATTGGCAAAATCACAGTACAGTTTTTTTAAGTAGATAAAAATTGTTGGTTTTCCTGGTGGTTGTCATGTAGTGAGGAACTTTTATATAAAGGTGTGAGTGGCTCTCTGTGGTGCTTTCAGTGCCTTGAAAAGTGGAAGTAGACATCACATTTTACAGGTCAATCACATTTTATAGAGATGGAGAAGCAGCAATGTTGAAAGAAATGTATAGCTTCAACATTTTATTTGTGGCTTCGTCTTTTGATGATTTCATGGCAAAGCAGTATGACATACTGTATGTTGCAAGGGAAACTGGCTCATGCCCCCGTCTGATAGCATGACATCATTGCATTTTTACAATCTGTGGCTTTCTCCATATGAAGAACATGGAAAATAGTACATCAGCTGTGTGCACTTGGCCAGAGGATTACACGAAATGGGGCTTACTCCGCGTGAGACAATACTTAGGGGGGACTCTAGAACCACTGGACTAAAAGACCTGAGTAATTTTCAACACAGTATAATAGTATTTTTATTTAGAATATTACGGGGAAAAACATTTAGCTTAGTTTTAATACAATAAATACTGAGCAAAAACACCATCTTTTATGAGATGAACTCAAAGATCTAACAGTTTAAACTTACACAAAATAACCATTTCTCTCAAATATTGTTCACAAATCTGTCTATGATTGTGAGCACTTCTTTTTTGCTGAAATAATCCATAATACCTCACAGGTGTGTCACGTCAAGATGCTGATTAGACTGGAACACGCTGTCGTACATGCCGACCTAGAGCATTCCAAACATGCTCAATGGTTGAATATGGTGGCATGATAATGCATGGATCTGTACACAATTCTTGGAAGATGAAAACATCACAGTTCTTGCATGACCAACATACTCATCGGACATGTCACTTGTGATGCCGTGGATCGGTGTATACACCAGTGTTTTCCAGTTCTTGCCAAAATCCAGCAACTTCGCACAGCGAAGAAGAGTGGACCAACATTCCACAGGCCACAATTCACAACGTGATCTACTCTTTGTGAAGGAGATATATTGCACTGTATGAGGTCACACCAGATACTGACTGGTTTTAATAAAACAGTGTACGTTTCTGAGTGTCCTTTTATTGTGGCCAGTCTAAGGCAATAATAATGCTGCCTAATCAGCATCCTGATGTGACACAACTATGAGGTGGGATGGATTATGTTAGTGCTCACTATCACATATTTAGACCGATTCGTGAACATTGGAAAGAAATTATTATTTTGTGTATGTAGAAACTGTTGACTGTAGATTTTTGAGTTCATTTCATAAAAAATGGGACCAAAAACAAAAGTGTTGCGTTTATATTTTTTGTTCAGTACAATGCCACCGAGTGGTAAGAATGAATGAGTCAATGAAGAGAGAGCATATTTTCTGTAAAAAGAGAAAATCAGGTAAACAGTGGTAGAAAAGCAGACAGACAGACAGCACTTCTGTTTCTCTCACATTTCTCACTGACACAGACTTTAGGATCTCACACACAGTTCAACTTCTAACCTTTTCTATTCCTAATTTTGAAAAAAAAAAAAATCAGTTTGATGAGAGAAAAATGTGTTGCACAAATGCTTTAAAGATTCAGCTGTCCTTAGCAAACAAGGTAGCTGAAGTCTGGACTGTTGCTGTGACAACTGTAAAAGCTTTTTTATTAAAATTATTTTTTCTTTTAACTATTACACACTAAGTAACTGCATAACTAACTCTGTTGTGGCTTAGGTTACATTATACTGTATAATTCAACTGTAAACTGCTGTGTCCTTAAACAAAGTCTGACAGTGTTTCCTCATTTGCCCTCTAAAAATTCTTCTCTCGTCCTTCTGCGTGTTGCCCCTTGTGCGAGTAGAGGAGAAAAGTAGGAGTAATAGTGGCAAGGGGGAGACTGCACAGACGAGCTCCTCTCCTAAAAACTGCATGGATACAAGGGGGGGCCACGGTGGAACGAAAAGGCAGAGATGGAGAGAGGGCGGACCCTGCCATAGCGCTGTAGTTACTGTGTCAGCGCCGGGCCCACCACAAAATCAGCCAGTCAGTGTGTCAGGGAGGGGAGTGGTGCCCGCGTGTGCATCTGTTTATAAGCAGGGCATGTGATTTCACTCCATCCCAACCAAACCACACCCCTCCAAAAGTCTCCTCTGCAATGGATTTGTTATGGAACAGAGGACGTTATAGGCACACTACAACCAGAAAAATTTATAAGATCTATTCTTTTTACACTGGAGGAGACATGGACGAGTATGTTTTCAAGTGTATGGTTATTTTTTAATGATTTTATCAAAGATATTTTATTTTACTATATTCTGTTTAGCTCGGTCACATCCTAAACATCGACATTGCTCTCATGTTTGCCCGACTAGCAGCTGGTTGGAGGATCAGCTGCCCCCCGCTAGTGCCAGTCCGATTACAGCAGCGAGTAGTCTCACACACTCACGCCTCGTCTCCCCCTTCTCCCCCCTGCCGTCTACCGCTTACGTACACTCCAAAATATACAACCTTTAAATCTGCACCCCCATTGAGTTGCACATCTGTTAAACGAGAGCTGTTTTTCCTAAAACTACTCATGGCCACGTCATAGCCGTCAGTAAAGAAAACAACATGTGTTCATTTAACAGAAAACATAAACAAGGTGAATAATTTCCAAAATGTTTCATTTATTCAAAGATTAGTTTTTTGAAAAAGTATCCAGAAGAGAGATATATGTAAATATGTGGCATGAGAATGGCAGTTGAACAGATACTAACAGGATTTAGGAAGCTGAAGGTGAGGTGAGGGGGGCGGGAGGGAGGACTACAGTCTGGTTTACAATGTAGACAGAAGGCTTTAAAAACAAATGACCAACCATCAGTCGTCACTGCAGTAGAAAAGCATACATAAAAAGACGTAAACAATGAAAAATAAGTGCAATTGGCTACCCTGTCATACCACAACCGCATAAAACGAGAGTGGAGTGGACGAGACCCTGGCATTTATTTGGGGTCAGTGTCTGGCACACCGTTTTGCTACGTCTGAAGACAGGATGGGGTAGGATACTCCAAATGTAGGCAGTAACATGGAGTCTGCCAGGAGCGTGCCTCCATATACTGTATGTATGGACAACTTATAACGATTTCAAAATAGTTTACTAACAATATATACAATACTTTTGCTATTTATGTAAACCCCTGCTATGTCTGTAAAAAATCCAACCAAAAGAGACTCTCTAAATTGAGAAGTGGAATTAGAAGAGTAGCAGCAGAGCAGGTGCAAATAGACACCCTCCCTTACAATTGTAAATTATATCATGCTTTTTCAAGTTTTCAAGAGCACCATCTATAAGTGCATTTCATTCTTCTGTTTTTCTGATATTAGTAATACCCCTGCCTCCTTCCAACCTACAACAAACACACCTCTGTAGAAGGCTAAACAGAGGAAAGTCACAAATAGTGGCCCTGGCGGAGAAATCGCGAGGCCGTTTTAATTGCCTGTCCAAAAGTCGAGCTGCATACTGCTTGTGTAAGTGATACAATTGTTTCTAATGATAAAAATGACTACATGTAGGCATTCGTAAGTGATTGTATCTGGTATTGTAAAAACAGTTAACAATCAAGATGCAGTATGAATGCACTGAACACATCATATTTGGTGTAAAGGCACAGTAGTCCAATCATACAGATTTCGTTTCCTTTTCTTTTAACCTCATAATATTAGTTTAAAAAAAGAACTTCAACACCATCTTATCACCTAAAGGATGACGGCAAGACTATATGCAATCACACAGTCAGTGATATTTAGCTGCCTAATAAATAAATACATAGAATAAATAAATGCAGAGACTGAACAACACATGAATAAATTAACTGTGGAAATGTCTGTATATCTTTAAGTAAGTGGTCCTTCTTTGCTTCAACTTCACGCTGGTTTTGTCAGAGTTTTGCGACATATCTTGCTGGTCAAAAACTCTCGATCCTTGGTCACTGTTTCCCACTGATGTGCCAGGTCTGGGATTCATACATTCGCGAGTTGACGACATCAATTTTCCACAGTCATTTAACGGTGTTTTTTTTTACACATGAAAAATATAACGCTCTGTTCTGATCACGTCACAAGCTACATATTTTTTTGCAGACTTCTTCACTACTTCTCTTCTTCTTAGTGGCAAATCTACAAGTCAGTAGATTCATTTTTTCCGTCTTCTTGGTGATTATCACTGGACATATCTTGATTATCATGTTACGTTGTTTCGTGTTCTGGAGCTAAAATGGTCTCGGTACGAACACTTTAGTCATACTTAAGTATCTCTAGTTATATTGTGCATTTATTTTTGGTGGAACAGTAAAAATGCCCAACCCCAATCTCTTACAAACAGTCAGTCCTTCAATTTGAAATACGCTCTTTTTAGTGGTTTCGTTGGGATTAGGCTGCATTTAGTATATTGCAGAGGTGGGTAGTACTCAGTTACCTTACTTTGTTACTTTTTCATAAAATTGTACTGAAACACTACTTTAGAGCTGCAAAATTAATCTCAATGGAATCTAAATTTGTATGAACGCAATGAACAAATGGCAATTTTAAGTGCCATAGTTTCCTCCAAAAGCAAACAACATCCTTTCCTCTTCTGCATAAAAATAGCTTCCTTTGAAGATTTGTACAAACAAGATTTAAAATACATGTGATTCAGTTCGTCAATTCAAAGGTCTATTTAAGTCGTTTTGGCAATTTTCTGGTCACATTTGGAATGGAAACTCTAAACTAAGGCTTCTTTTATAACATAAATCAAAACTTGAATCACACTTGTATTTATCAGAAAATTGCGTATTGCGAAAAGTATTTTTGAAAAATTATGCAACCCTTCACTTCTTTTTCTCCTCCTTGAGTAATACAGTATTTTGTTTGAAGTAACAGTACTCCTGCTTGGGTAAAAGTTTTGGTTACTGGCTAGTTTTGTTGAGTAAATTTATATTTAACAAAAGGTTTTATGTTGACAGTATGAAATGATTTGAAGTCGTGTTTTTTGCACTGCTCTTTTTGGATTTAATTTACTTATTTAAGGCTTTGTCTTTCCAATTACATATATTTTTACTCTTACTTGAGTTATAGTTACTACAAATACTTAATTACTCACACTTGAGTAATTTTTTGACCTCTAATTTGAAGCAACTTGACTCTACAAAAGTACAGATTTGTTTCTCTACCCACCTCTGCTCATTAGGCTCAATCTCTTCCCCTTTCAACGACAGCTTGTACCTGGTGAAGGCATTATTAAAGGGCATCCTCAGGTCTCTAAGGGCGCAGGATGTTCTCTGGGTAATGTTTTGTCACAAGATGACTGATTCGACCCTGAGGGGTCTTTTTCATTGTCATTCAGTTGTGCAACACTTGTTTGGCTTTGGCACCGAGCAGGCTTGGTAGTGTTTTTCTGGTTCTTCCTTGTCGTTGTGGAGGAGATGGAGCTGTCCTGCATGGCGGGGCTGCTTCTTTTGCGTGACAAGGAGGTCGGAGCAGGTGATGGGCTGCTGTTTTCGAGAGCTGCTGTGGGGGAGCTGGACTTTTGAGGGGACAGGATGGGGGCGACATGAACCCACGTGAGGCTGGGTTCCAAGCTGTGGCCCTTGTACTTGGGTATTTTGCTTTGCTCCTCTGTGTTCGCCGCGGCAGAGTCTGTGCAGGGGCTGTCTTTGTGATTTTTGTCTTCTTCGGTGCTGAAGCGAGGAGACTTCTGAAGCACAGGGGAAGGTGTGGGCGAGTCTCTTCCTGTCCAGCTCAGTCTGCGCTTCTGCAAAAAACATTCAGGATTTAGAAACAGACTAAACATTAGACACTTTATACAGTCACTTGGGATGTCAAGATTAGGCTACAGAGACTGAAAGTGGTCCGCAAATACATTTTTTGTCTTTATTATAGCTTAGCTTATCATTTTTGTTTGTATTTATTATTTGATCAACATGATAATTCAAGTTTAAAATGTTTGCAAAAATTTGAAAGCATAGCAGCTTTGAGAGGAAATAGTAAGACATTTAATTTCAAAACATCCTTCAAAAAAAAAGGATGTAAAATGCTTTCTATCAGTCATTTTATGTAATTAACCTACCAGTAATCTAATTATTTAGGACAATATCAGAAAATGCGGCTTCATAAAACTGTTCAAACAGAGGAATAGTAATCTTGAATGAAACAAAAATATTTCCATATTTGGTCACAATGCCAGTAATTCTTTCTAATGATAGTATCATGATGTTTCTTCTCACAATAATCTTTCCTCCAAAATGTACATTTTTTGCATTCCTCCTGCAGTTTGAGCAAAAGTGTTGTGTTTACCTTGACAGGAATATGCGATTGGTCTTTGTGCTTGTGCGATGATGTGAAGCCGGCAGTGTCCTGCAGAGACAGCGCAGGAGATGTGGCTACACTGGAGGCTGCTGAGACGGGAAAGGTCGCGATCTGAGGAAACCAGAGCTTCAGCATCACTTCCACCTGGAGCAGTGTGTTCAGGTACTTCTCTCTGTGAAAGTAAAAAGAGAATTATATTTAGCAAAGTGGTAGACAAGGATTCAAAAGTAGTCATAGACATTCATTTTAACAGCTACTTAATGTTATGTCATGTATTACTATGATTGCAAATAGTTTTAAAAATTATGTTTTAAAATTTGAATTCTGTTCACTTCGGAGTTTGCATTTTAATATGTCCAGGAGAATTGACCAAAATCCTGAATTAAAAAAAAAAAAATTAAGCCTAAGAATTGACAAACCAATAAAAGAATCACGTGCATTTAATCTTCATGCAGAATAAAGCGAGATATTAGATGTTTGTGGTTATGGTACTTCAAAAATTGTAGTCATTGCTAATTGCGTCTATTAAAGGTCTGATTGAAATTACTTGTGCACGCCTAATTCACAAAATCTTTGAGCAAATAACTGCTAGTGCTGATGAAATACATCACTTGAGAAGCCGTAGTTAAAAAGCAACGCTATGACAAGCAGGAATACATACATTTATAAAAGTCGCTAATTATGAATGAACTGCATGTATTTTGTTTAGATGTCACAAAACTCTGGTCTTGTCTTTTTGGACCCAGTCAAATGTCTCGATCCACCTCTTGTATTATGTAACGGAAGCACTTTCCGTCACAAATTGGCTTATAAAGTAGATGGCATCTCAGTTTCTTACCCACAGTTTGGTCTCTGCAAAACTCCCACAATCCTCTGTATTCGATCCATGGCAACGCTCTGCTGAAAACTGCTCAATCCTGTCAATCACAAAACAATGCCCCAGTCAGCTCAGACCCCAGCACCACACATGCAAGCCTAAACCTGCTTTCTCTCTCACACTCTATTTTCACTTCTGATTTTCTCATCTTACGAGACTCGGTGTGAATACAAAACTACAGCACGTTTGATCAATACTTTGCGCTGATCCAGTCGACCAGTGGGAGTTACACAGATCACGTGACCTTGCTTGTACTTGGGCAATCCGACACTGCCTAAAAGATGCTTACCTCGGTCGAATCTGCCCTTCTTCAGTCCATTCAGCAACTCCAGCAGAGGCCGAACGAATCCCTGCAGCTCTGCACACTGTGAAACATGACAGAAGATGAACTACGAGTGAGACAAAATTGCGCGCCGTAATCTAAATCAGAGTAGATTCAGAATCTTAAATGCACTATTGAGTTTGATAGTGACATATTTAAGGCCTCAAAAGCACGGAAGTATTACATTTTAAGAATAATGGCCTTAAATATTCTTACTTTTTGTATTTGTCATAGTACGTTATGTTTTGGCAAAAAGATGTAACAATGTTTTTGCATACTATAGATGTCTTGCGATAGTAATGTACAGTTCACAAGAGTAGGAACCAGCAGCAGCATATCCAACGCATCTTAAATTATTAATATCGATGTTAAATAATAGCCTTTCTTTCATATAAAGGTATAGGTTTTGTTCATGTGACGTCACAACATTCAATAGGCCATTAAAATTTTATATAGATGGAGGACAGCTTTAATGAATATTGTTTAAATGCAGTTTTTACAGTTATACAAACATTAAATGGGTCTAGTAAGGCATAGAAATCATTAATTGAAAACTAGTGAAGTTACCTTTTAGCTTTTTCATGGCAAAGTACAATGTTATTGGAAAAAAAATAGCTCTTGCCCACCATCTGGTGCTATGACATAATCTCATTCTACAACGTGGACGCAACCAATTCATGTTGTTTTCTTTTTAATTCAACAACATTGAATTTATTTTAATCATTATTTTAACTCTTCAACCGATCTAAAAATGTCCCTTGACCTAAACCTGGCACTAACACATGCATATTTTCGTCTGCTTCTTACCTTCTGCGCGAACATCAGATCTCCCTGAGTCTTTGGGGTCTGTTCTTTTAGTTCACTCTCCCCTTCCAGGCTGATTTTAGAAGATTTGCAGGTGCTTTCTGACCTGTACTCTTCCTCCTCCTCCTCTTTCTCCGTGAAGTCATCGCATGTCCACCGAGACTCCGGGCTCCCCATTGCCGCTCCATCCCCGTTGGGAGGCGCACCAGCCATCCCGCCGATGATAACCGAGGAGGAGGTGTCAGTGAGGAACACGTCCGAATCGTCCTCCGCGTGCTCCGAGTCACTGAAAAGCAGACTGTCATTGGAGCTGAAGGAGTCAAAGGAGGGCTGGGAGGACGTGCTGCCCTGGGACTGCATCACTGTGGAGCAAAGAACACAAAAACAATGTCAGTATTTAAAACAAGACAGTTCAAATGCAGAAATGACCCATTCTGGAAGACAATATTTTGATTTGGACTTCCTTCTCTATCTGGCAGCATTTCATTTTGGCAATCACGTGTCAAAAAACATGAAGCTAATTACCCAAAATGGTGGGCAAACCCATGCCCTAGTTAACGTAGTGGGACTGGGGGTAGGCACAGGCAATGGGCACACAATACTAGTGTATGTCTGGCTCCCATTGAGGAGATTGGAGACAGGAAAGGAGCAGTGAACGTGAGGGGGGGATGGGAGAGTGTAGAGTAGTAAAATCAGAATAGGCAGGCTCTCTCTCTCTCCCTCTTGCTCACACAGCTCTTCCTCTCCCCTCTCTCTCTTCCACAGCCTCCGGTGCCCACTCTGGCCCCTCCCCTCTGTCTCGGGTTAGCTCTCCATCCCCCATTAGCCTTCTATCTCCACACACAACTCCTCTCTGTGTTTCAGTATGCGTCTCATCGCTTATCTCGTTCGCTTGGCTGTGGTGCCAGACAGACTTCCTTCTCCTTCACACTATCCTCCTGCTGTTTTCTCTTCTTGCCTCTTTCTCATACTCACATGCTGTTCCCTAGCACATGTGCTTCTTAATCTGTGGCATCTATTTACTTCTAGCACCATGCAGGAAAACTCTTGGAGCTTAAGTATAGCTTATCAACATGGGCAAGGAGACAAATTACAGGGGGCACAGGTACACTCCTACAGAAAATGTGCTCAGTCAAACCCACAAATAGTCATTTTATGTCACGTTTAAAGCCATACCAAAGCACTAATTTAAAACATGTTAGTCAATGTTCTTGCTGTGTCATAATGTATAACTGGTGTGTTCTTAGCCTCAAAAAGCTACACAGACTTGTTTTGCATCCTTCTGGTGAATGTGGTCCTGGTTGTTCTGATGCTGGCTGTAGCTGGACTTAGGTGGGACAGGCTGACAGCCGGTGCACAGGCATCAGTACGCACAGGTACCACCCTGCACCCTGCCTGCGCCCCTTCAGTTAAACACGTCCCATCACGATACACGGGGCAAAATGTGCACTGCATCAGTACTTTTTAGTGTAGTATCTAATATTTAACATGACATACCCACACTGTAGGCTGCATAAACCATAAAAGAAATAATTGTGTAAATTTAAATAGCCTATGGAAAATTGTCTGCTATAATGACTATATTTCATCCTTTGGAAACGATGCGGAGCGGATGTTCACACAGGAAATTCCATCAGCACAACCAGACAACTTAGAAAAAAGCGTAAAATCATTATAGGAATATAGACTCACCCACAGAAATGTGATACCGACAGAAATAGTCCTTGTATCACGCTTTTCAATGCGTTTATTTATCCCGTCAGCATAACCTCCGTGGCGGTAGCAGCATCGGAGCGGCTGTTCCGCGGTCTCTCCGTGGGTCTGTGCGGCGGCTGATTCTGTCTCTTCACAGTTTACGAGCGTCAACATGTGCGCTAATCCACGTGCCCACGTTTTGCGCACATCCCATTGGCTGTCGGCCCGGCGAAGGCACACGGGATTGGTTTATTCAGTCAGCCAGTGATTGCTATACTGCGCGGTGATTGGCCAGCGGCGCGGACGCTCTCTGTACTGCCCACTCATGTGTCTCCCGTGTGTTTGGTATCGGGCAGGCTTCTTCTCTACTACAACAGCACCACAGTAAACACACCGAGGCACAGGCTGCGAGGATGACGTGCACAACATGTCCTTTGCACAAAACGAGCACTGCACGCTAATGCCCCGCCCACTCTCCCCAAACTCAAGCGGAATGTGCTGGAAAGGAACCCTTATGCAACTCTGCCAGCATTTTATTGCTATTTGCCATTTTAGAAAGATTTTTTTCCTGATCAACATTTCCCTAAACTGTAGATTAATGCTCAATGAGTTCCACAATGCACGTGGGACGACAAGTTTGCAATTACAAAGCATCTCTATAATTAAACATTGTGTGATGTTCTCATTTTGATGAAATCAAATATAATCTTTTTGCAATCATACAACAAAAACAAATTGCTAAATCAAATGCAAAGAAACTGTCATTTACCAGCATCATTAAGATGAGGGATCTGTGGATTCAGTTAAAGAACACCTCTCTCCTTCCTTTATGTAACATTTTTCAAGGACATCTTGAGTTTTCATCTCAATCAGGGCTATTCAACGTAAGATCTGGGTCCAGATTAGGCCACTTTTACCAATTAAATCCTCCCCTCGACCCATCTCCCAAACATTAGAAAAATGTAAAAAACGTTCTTATTTATTGGTTTGATTCTGGGTTTGTTTTAGTCTCATGTTCAGTATTCAAACGCCAACAACAAAAATCTTATTCAACAGTATTTATTTTGTGCAATCTCAAACACAAATATAGGCACGTCAGGCACTTCCTGCTTAGAGGTCACTCTCTGTCAAAAAATCTGGCCCTCCGAAAATAAAAAGCTAAATAACCCTGTTCTAAATGGGAAAAAAATAAGCTACACGTCTCATATTTCTTCTTTTCTTGTTTACAGTTTCTCAGAACTGTGGGCTCTAAGTGGTGACATCCAGGAAAATTACCAGTGGCTTTTTTTTTTCTTTGGAATGACACTTGAGATGACAGCTCATGATCTTTACATCATTAGTCACAGTTTAGCAGAAAATAAAACAAAAACTTATTTCTATAGCCAAGGGCAACTCATCATGATATTTGAAAGCCATTTACACCATGTACACACGTAGGCGGGTATTTTTACAAACGCATATCTGCTGACCTCCGTTTTATAAAAACTCTTGTGTCCACACATAACTGTTTTAAAGAAAATCACATCCACACAAACCCGCATAAATGTGCTCCCGATCACGGCTCTAAACAAGGCCACGTGTATGATGTTTATGCAAATGTTGCAGTTAGTGACGTATAAAAACGTAAAACACCGGTTATTCACATCCACACTCAAACACAAAGCCGGAGTTTTGGCCAAATCTTCACTTTGGTCGGAGTTTTAACAAAGCTCCGTTTTATATGAGGGAATCCTACGTTTTAGTGTGGATGACAGGGCGAATCGTAGAAAAAAATGTTCGTTTGATCAGATACCCGGCTATGTGTGGACAAGGCCTTAGTTTTGAAACACTAAAATCTCCAAACTGTTTCACTGTTGGGTGTGAAACAATTTCAAGCTTGTGAGTACTAACTCTAATTCCTCAACTTATGTGCGGTCATATGTCAGTCAGCCTCCCCCATCACTGAGTTACTACGTACTGAACTCATTGACCTCCACATATACCATGCAAACATGCTAAGGTCACTCATGAAACAATTATTTTCTTACTCTCTGATTCAAATAGTAACTGCAAAACACATTAACCGTGAGTTGCCTTAGTTGTGTTGTATGTATTATGTAGATTCATTTAGATGAGTAGGTATGGTTGAAGCCATTTGTCACTAGTAGGGCTTTAGCTGCCGCCCATCCCCCATCCACATACATTGAAGAACCTACACATGAACTCGTTTACCCCTTCTCCTCCACTCACCTCTCATGTTTTTGCTTCATACCTCTTCACTCTTTCACAAACATGCACTAAGTAACCCCTGCTCAGGTGAGTGCTGACACCTCCCATAGTGTGAAAATACGTGACTTCTGTTATTCACAAACCAGGGGAAAGGTCACTAAGGGCAAGGTTGATGATAGGTTTTAGGCTCACAACCCCCACTAGCTTTTCCTGTGCAGCTCATGAACTCAGTGAACCTACCATGGGTTCACTGAGGCTGAAGACTACCCCATCCTCATTCTCATATTGACACATCCCCCACTGTTTCCAGAGCTTGTTTTTCCTTCCTGCTCTTGGTGAATTCTACTTACGATTTTAAAAATTCAATAAGTGTGATCAGGAAGATTGGCTATAGTGTTTGTGAAATGACCTTCTTTCATACAAATGGCTTTGGCTAATGGTAGGAATACAAATGTAATGTTAAATTGTAGCTTGTGGTTGATGGTTAATATCTCTGTAATTACTGACTCAATCTATTTATTACAAATAGATGTCACAAAGTTGAATGCCTTCTTTGTCAACATAAATTAAAAAAATATAAATTAATTTTCTTATGGCTTGAAAAAATGATAGTCAACACAAAGAATGTTGTCCACTGAAGCAATTTAAGAACATTCAAGGACTATTAATATGGCAAGTTGCGGAGCCAATCCAACAACTAAGTTTGAACATTTGTCAACCCATGTTCAGGGCATTAATATTGTTTTTCTTTATTATGAATATAGCTACAATGATCTGTGCCCTCCATTTTAAATTTTTACATCATAAAATGAAAGTAACTATGGTACGTTCACATAAAAAGGAGGAGCTCTCGGTTCTCTGAACCAGGAAACTGCAGGTGCGACTTTTCGCTAAGTTTATGAATCTGAATAAACATCAGTGTTTGTCTGTCCAGCGATCTTGGTTAAAAGTACAAATCTTCTTGAAATCAGACCAACAAAACTCTGTCCATTCAGTTGTTTTTGAGGAATGAAGCCTCATTTGCGATCCCCAGACCTAAAGTGTGGTCCGTGAAACTGCAGCCTCCTGTTTACAGATTTATAGATTACATAATTGGACATGCTGCAATACTTCGCGCTGCGTAGGCGCCAATCTCACGGCCTCCCTGACGGAACAGTAGCCAGCAAGGCGGCATTTGTCTTTGCGTTCTTATTTTGAGAGAGCGGGAGTCTGGTCAGGATGCAGCTCTCTAAATTAGTAGACTATAGCCCATTTAAAAATTATTTTCAATCCGTCAAAATGACGGAGAGGCTTGGAAATTTTCCGTCAAAGCAAAATACAATCCATAAATGACGGAAAACCAGTTAACCACTGTAGCCCATATTGAAGCTTTTGAAGCTGACTACATGTTCAATTAATTGTCCTGAAGTCAAATAAATTGACCAAAAAATCCGAATCAGACAATCATTTATTGTGAACTGCCTGTGAGGATGAACACTATTTACAAGCAACAAATTTCCTGGAGCAACTGCAAACACTGCCTGATAATGTAACCTCCAATTTATTTTACCAATCATTATGTATTTATTTTAATTTTTGTTTTTTGTCATTTTTATATTTTTGCATATTTGGGTTTATTGCATATTAATTAGCCTATTATTTCATTAACTTTAACATTATTTTATTATTATAATTTAGAGACTGTACACTTAATAGCATGAATTTTGTCTGCTTATTAAAGGCTTTTAAAATAGACACTTTCCCTCTAAACACAGAATAGGAAATAACGCGGTATCAGCATTCAGCTTGTTCTTGGTGGCAGCAAAGCGCGTACGTTTCTTGGTGATGGCAAAGTGCACAAATGCAGACTTTGTTCATGAGAAACACAGTTCAAGGCCCACTCATGAATGTAGTCGATCAATTCTTTTGCAGGAGGCTACATTAAACAGACTATACTATCATCATGAAGGGACACGGTCTACATTTGCAGGTGAGCTGCACCTGCATGGACAATGAACAGACCTATAGGCCAGACCCATTTTTGCCATACGATTGTATAGAAAAGCATGTATAAGTGTTACTAAATAAGATTACATTTGCTAAGATTTAGGCTTTACTTTGTACTTTAAAATCAGTTAGGCCTAATTCTTACGTCCGTTTTTTTTTTTTAGCACTATTCTGCCAAAAGTTTGTACTTTCGGGCACTAAGGTCAGGTTAAACCTAAAAAAATACATAGCCTATTTCTGAAATAAGATTGAAAAATACAAAATGACCCATGTGTAAACTCTGAAGCTTAATAATAAAATATATTTGTGACAAATTGCGATGGAGTAGGCCTATAAAAATGTGTGGTAATCTGCAACACAAGTTGCACTGATTTGGTGCAAGGCCTTGTACCAAAATTAGGAGAAATATTATCATGGTTCAATAAGGTTTCATGCATTGACAAAAATGCAAAATTAAAAAAAAATTAAAAAGCTAAACTACAATACATATAGATTTTCATCACTGACTAAACAGCGTTTACCTCAGATGGCCGACAGATAGATGTAACATAGATTACATAATATTACGACAGCCGGTCTAGCCATCGTGCGCTCTTAATTTATGGATTGAAGCGACAAACGAAAATTATGAAATACATACCTAAAAATAACTTTTCCTCTGTTCATAAATCTATTAATGACATGCAGAGGAACATGCGATTTACTGTTGCAGGCCACGTGTTGTCCCTGTCAGTGCGGGACCTTGGAGGAAGATGAGGCTACGTCATGTGCTTCATATGTTCATGTTACATCCCAGCCAGCAATGCAATGTGGGCCCCATGTGGGTTATAAATCGTCTATAGGTGGGCATGGGCTGTAAGTGGGCAATTTTGAGGGTCCCAGATGGTTTTACATATATGGGTCCCAGGTGTGATGCCCACTAGGGTTTACCCATATGGGGCCCATTTGGGTTTAAAATGGGCATAGACTTTAACATGGGCAAAATATTCTGGGTCCCATTTGGTTGATATAAGATGGGACCCACATGGGATGCCCATGTGGTAAAATTAAATGGGGCCCTTGTAGGTTTTACGTGGGCTATCTGGGCATAGTTTAAAGATGGGATACCTTATGTGGGACCTTTATAGTTTACCTCTAATGGGTCCCATATATCCAGCCCATGTGGGCTAACCATATAGGGCCCACTATAATTACATGTGGGCAAATTAAAGGTGGGCTGGAACAGGGATTCCCTATGTGGGTCCTATGTAGTGCTACTTTAAAAAGCCTATATGTGCCAATTTAACAGGTTAGATGACATTTTCAGTAAAATATGAACATGACTTCTAACCAACAATTTTGCTTGTTCTCCCAGTTTTCACAAAGTCTTTTATCCAGCAAATAATTCAGCTATTACCTTGCAACTGTACAACAATTATGGTCATGATTTAAATATGACCTGTTACACTTAAATAATAATAATAATAATAATAATAATAAAAAACATTGTTTCATTTATGTGTATCTATTTCAAACTACATTACTTCCTATTTTCAAGTTTTCCAGAAATGCTTATTTACTCCCACTAAACCAAATCTACACTCAACAAAAATATAAACGCAACACTTTTGTTTTTGCTCCCATTTTTCATGAGATGAACTTAAAGATCTAAAATTCATTCCAGATACACAATATTACCATTTCTCTCAAACACTGACCACCATTTGCCTCATGCAGTGCAACACATCTTCTTCGCATAGAGTTTATCAGATTGTCTATTGTATCCTGTGGAATGTTGGTCCACTCCTCTTCAATGGCTGTGCGAAGTTGCTGGATATTAGTGGGAACTGGTGCACGCTGTCGTATACGCCGGTCAAGCACATCCCAAACATGTTCAATGGGTGACATGTCCGGTGAGTATGCTGGCCATGCAAGAACTGGGACAGTTTCAGCTTCCAAGAATTGTGTACAGATCCTTGCAACATGGGGCCGTGCATTATCTGGCTGAAACATGAGGTGATGTTCATGGATGTATGGCAGAACAATGGGCCTCAGGATCTCATCACGGTATCTCTGTGCATTCAAAATGTCATCAATAAAATGCACCTGTGTTCTTCGTCCATAACAGATGCCTGCTCATACCATAACCCCACCACCACCATGGGCCACTCGATCCACAACATTGACATCAGCAAAGCGCTCACCCACACGACGCCACACACGCTGTCTGCCATCTGCCCTGAACAATGTAAACCGAGATTCATCCGTGAAGAGAACACCTCTCCAACGTGCTAGACGCCATCGAATGTGAGCATTTGCCCACTCAATTCTGTTTACGGCGACGATCTGGAGTCAGGTTAAGACCCCGATGAGGACGACGAGCATGCAGTTGAGCTTCCCTGAGACCGTTTCTGACAGTTTGTGCAGAAATTGTTTGGTTATGCAAACCAATTGTTTCAGCAGCTGTCTGAGTGGCTGGTCTCAGACGATCTCGGAGGTGAACCTGCTGGATGTGGAGGTCCAGGGCTGGTGTGGTTACTCGTGGTCTGTGGTTGTGAGGCCGGTTGGATGTACTGCCATATTCTCTGAAACGCCTTTGGAGACGGCTTATGGTGGAGAAATTAACATTCAATGCACGAGCAACAGATCTGGTTGACATTCCTGCTGTCAGCATGCCAATTGCACGCTCCCTCAATGCTTGTGGCATCTGTGGCATTTTGCTGTGAGACAAAACTGCACATTTCAGGGTGGCCTTTTATTGTGGGCAGTATAAGGTACACCTGTGCACTAATCATGATGTCAGATCAGCATCTTGATGTGGCACACCTGTGAGGTGGGATGGATTATCTCAGCAAAGCAGAAGTGCTAACTATCACACATTTAGACAGATTTGTGAACAATGTTTGAGAGAAATGGTAATATTGTGTATCTGGAATGAATTTTAGATCTTCAAGTCCATCTCATGAAAAATGGGAGCAAAAACAAAAGTGTTGCGTTTATATTTTTGTTGAGTGTAAATTGAAAAATTTGTTTTTCACTGTGAATTCTAAAAGTCATTTTAGACAGTGCTGCCTGAGGTACAGTATATTACAGTATATAACAATATATAACTGCTATTTTATTTGCTTGTTCCAATTGGTGAAATCTTGCAAGATGCACAACATACCCTTCTTTACACACCTGCTCATTTATTTTTTTTACCCCCACTGTGGAAGTTGAAGGCCTATAGCCTATATAATTTTCATCATAGGTGCACATAAACAATGAAAGACTTAATCAGAAACCAAAAAGAATATCACCTTGTGGTATTTTTATTCTTTTTCGTGTATAAAATAAATTCGATGTCAACATCGGATTGAGCAGGATTGTCAGTTTTTGGACGTCAAGGGATGTGTACATGTGCAGGGAAATTGCACTTCTTTTTAGGGGTGTAACGATTCACATAAACATGTAACCTAAATATCGTTCCTATTACATTTTCCCTATTCATCATTTATAATAGGGTTCAAAATTCATTTTCTTTTCTATATTGTTTGTAAAGAAATGACAATGACCTGAAAGTTATACATTTTTGGAAATCTTTAGAAGTGTACTTTACATCAGACAATGAATATATGAAAAATAAACAGAAGTCAGTATTCCCTCTCAAACACATGTTGGTCCTTAGTCGGAATTTTGGAGGTGCTATCGGTAAAGTGGGACACCAGTTTTTTGTTCACTTTTTATGGAAACGAGAAAAATCATGAATACAACATTTGTATCCTCTATCAAAATAATAAATGCAGACTAAATTAATGATTTTAAATATTAAAGTGTAGCACATAGCCATGACAGACCTGTGTGTGTGAGGCTGAATTCAGCAGGCTGTTAAAAACTTGTTCTAAATGAGTGATTATAAAACAATTTCTGCACCAACTCCATACTCTTTACTGTACACACCTACATCTGTGAAGGTTTTTTTTTTTTAGTCAGTATGCATGTTCATCTATAATGGCAGTGTAACTCAATTAGCAGTCATTGTTCTCTTTTGGAAAGAGACTCACACCACACAGAAAAATGTATGCCTATGTGTGATCTGTGTTGATCTCAGAGACCTTGGCACAGAAAGGAAGTCCCATTCTTGTCATTCTGCCCCAGGGCAGCTAATCTTATAGGGCTTTTTCATTAGTACCTGCTTGGCCCTCTACTTGACTCGACTCTACGCGCTTCTACCCGGCTTAGCCCCGCTCAGAGTGCGAGCATTTCCATTACAAGAGAGGCCGAGTGGAGCTGTTGTGAAGCTGGGCGGTACGATTACTAATGTCACTCCCCAAATCGGGACGTGTTCTTGTCTCTGCGTGTAGTAGGTGCGCTTGCCCAGATGCAAGCTCATAGAAAACAACGGAGCGTTTCAATGCACATCGGCTTTAATTACGAAAATGTAACTTTTATAATTAGACCGCTCGCTCTCCAGCGATTCATAAGCGCAATATAAAACAAATATCCACCACCACATTGGCCAGTATACGCAAAGCTTTTCATGTCAACACGTTCACTGACTCACCCTTTCTTCACGTCCGCCCGACACGTCTGTCTAAAGTCCCGCTCTGGTCCCGATGTACAATCACAAAGTCAGCTGTCCCATCTTCCTCCTCCGTCACTCTGTCCCGAAGAAGCTGCATTATAATCTCCTGCTTCAAAACGAGTGCATCAGATGTCCATCTATCACTGTTTACTGTGTGAAGCAGGAGCAGGACCCTGCATCAGGTACTACGCACAGCGTAGATGGCTACGCACTCATAGATCTACATTTTATGTATTTAGCGGATAGGGACTCAGTCTTTTTAATGTAATTTTGCTGTTTTTTTGCTACAGTGAGTACGAAATGTAGAAGCAGTTCAGTGCTATCGGCAGCTAGCTTAGTGGCGACTCAAGTTAACGATTCATGGCGTACTGTAACAACAACAACTAGATACTTATGCAATGGCTGAAGCCATTGCAAGTGACTGCTTTTGATGCGATGTGCAAATGCTACAACTAGCAAAAACTGAAAAATATTCTAAGACTCAACATAAAAAGAAACAAAACAGTACATTAAAAAGTAGCAGCAACAATCATTCAGGAAAAGCAGATATTGAATTGTAAACATTGAATCAACAATACTGCAAAAGTACAAGAGATAGAAGTACTGCAAGTAAAACCACAACTGATACAGCTGCAATAAATACAAAGCTGCAAAAAATTGGCTGCAAAAGTACAAAATATTTCCTTTATAATTAAAAATTAAAAATAAATCCCTTTTCAGCTATAATTTTGACAAAAACTACAAAAGTTACAAAATTATAAACAAAATATGATGCAATAAAGTTTGTGTGTTTTGTTTTACAGTGCTTTTATTGTGAAAATCCCCAAAATGTTGTTTTACAGTGCTTTTATTGTGAAAATCGCCAAAACGTTGTTTTAGAGTGCTTTTATTGTGAAAAGTCCCAAAACGTTGTTTTACAGTGCTTTTATTGTGAAAATCTCTAAAACATTGTTTTAGAGTGCTTTTATTGTGAAAAGTCCCAAAACGTTGTTTTACAGTGCTTTTATTGTGAAAATCCCTAAAATGTGTTTTACAGTGTATTTATTGTGAAAAGTCCAAAATCGTTGTTTTACAGTGCTTTTATTGTGAAAATCCCCAAAATGTGTTTTACAGTGTATTTATTGTGAAAAGTCCAAAACGTTGTTTTACAGTGCTTTTATTGTGAAAAGTCCAAAAATTTTGTTTCAGTTATTTTATTGTGAAATCCCAAAACGTTGTTTTACAGTGCTTTTATTGTGAAAATCCCCAAAACGTTGTTTTACAGTGCTTTTATTGTGAAAATCCTAAAAACGTTGTTTTACAGTGCTTTTATTGTGAAAATCCTAAAAATGTTGTTTTACAGTGCTTTTATTGTGAAAAGTCCAAAAACGTTGTTTTACAGTGCTTTTATTGTGAAAATACCAACAATGTTGTTTTACAGTGCTTTTATTGTAAAAAAAAAAAAAAAATCCCAAAACGTTGTTTTACTGTGCTTTTATTGTGAAAAGTCCAAAAACGTTGTTTTACAGTGCTTTTATTGCGAAAAGTCCCAAAACATTGTTTTACAGTGCTTTTATTGTGAAAATCTGTTAAACAGTTTCCTGTATTTCAGCTGTTGTATTTACTGCATTAGTCCTGGAGTCTGGCCTGAGTGACTGTGAAACACACAAAGTACAAAACCAGAAGCTTCAGAAGAGGCATAAACCTGCTCAAAGAACAACCTATGAAAAAATCCTAATAAATGAATGGAAAAGTCTAAAAGTATTATAAAGTACAAGTACTACAATTACTACAGTGTGTAGAAGTACAAAAGTAATGCGAGGAGTCGCCCCAGACTATAAGAAAGGCAGAAAAATGAAAATTCACAATAAAATGGAACTTGTGAAAGCAAAAACATTTTCTATTAAAGTCAATGGAAAAAGTACTACAAAGTACTGCAAATACTGCAAATTACAAGAAATACAAGTGCTGCAAGTAAAACTGCAACTGATAGAGCTGCAATAAATACAAAGCTGCAAAACCTTGGCTGCAAAGAACACAAGACACAAAAAATACAACTGCCAAAATATTCCCATTAGAAATGAATGGAAAGTCTAAAAGTACTACAAAGTACAAGTACTGCAAATACTACAATGTGTAGAAGTACCAAAAGTAATGCAAGGAGTCGCCTTGTCATACAGAATATAAAAAGCTTAAAAATGAAAATTCACAAAAACATTGGAACTTGTGAAAGCAAAACGTTTTATATTAAAGTCAATAGAAAAAGTACAAGTACTACAAAGTACTGCAAATACTGCAAAAGTACACGAGATACAAGTACTGCAAGTAATGCCACAGCCAATAGAGCTGCAATAAATACAAAGCTGCAAAAAAAATTGGCTGCAAAAAGACACAAAAATACAACTGCCAAAATTTTCCCATTATAATTGAAATGGAAAAATTCCACATTGAGCTTTAATTTGTCAAAAAACACAAAAGTTACAAATACCAAAAGTAATAGCACCCCTCACACCTACAAACCAAACATAAAAAAGTTAGAGTGGTAAAAATCGACACAAAAATGCGACCTGTGAAAGCCGGCAAAAATGTTTTCTATAATAATAAAAGATAAAGAACTACAAGAGCAAATACTGACTGCGTAATACAAATTACAAGATTTCAAGATCGCGGCACCATCACGAAATGTAAAAGGAAAAAGGGAAATAAATAGGGAAATAAATAAATAGTTTTAATTTTTTTTTTTTAAGATTTATTGAAACATTTATTTATTTAAAGATCTATTTGAACATACAGTATATTGACACATTTAATTATGTAATAATGTATGTATTTATTTATTGCCACATTTAATTATTTCAGTATTTATTTATTTATTTATTTAATTATTTATTTGTACAATTCATTATTTAATTAACTATGTAAATAATTATTTATTCATTTTATTGTACATTTAATTATTTATTTGTTTATTTATTTCAAAATATATTTATTTAATGGCATATTTAATTAATTATTTAATGGTGTATTTATATATTGAATTGTGGCACTCTGAATCCTCCATAGAATACTGGTTTATTAAAATAACTGGAGAGTTTCCAGTGTGTTGAAAGCTTTGAAGAAACCAGACACATTGAGATGAGCAAATTAACTGAATATACACTAACAAAAGAAGGAAATCCACAAACACTTGCTGAAGGGAAAAAGCCAAAGGATATAAGATGGAGTTCTTATTTGGTGTGTATGTTTGTTTATTTATGCACGCGGTCCAGGTAAAGCACAGCGCGGGGCTCTGGTCCAGACTGTGCCAAACGGTTCCGTGCTCTCCCTCGTGCCCACTCACAGTGGTCACCGCCGTAAAATTGACAACCTCTGGTCAGAAACGTCCAGCGGCCTGGTGCATGTGGCCGCAGCCCGCTCTGGCCCAAAAGGGACCGGAGCTCACGCAGCACCACTCTCTCCTGGCTTTATCTCATGTGTCTGTGTCGTGGGGAGAGCTGCATTCACACTGGCACTGTCTCATGCTCACTCACAACTGATTCTTTTTTATATAAAGTCAACAGGCTTTATGTAAAAGAAAATACAAATTTTTAGACAAAGTTGTTAACGTTTGTCATTTGAATAAACTTTTACCAAATAGATTTTTATTAATAGAGTTTTTTTTCCAAACTGAAGCTGCTGCTATAGTAACTTTTGCCTGTGATCTTCATGCACTGCTCACGCGTCACAGACGTGTCACATAGGCTATAGGTTCACTAAATGAAATTGCACCCCACACATCTGGTGGGCACCACACCTGCTGCACTCACAGCGTAGCTCTTGGAGAGAGCGCAACAAACAGGCCAACAGAGGAATAACTAAGACTGCCCGCTAAGACTGAGTAAGATCTGAGGGCAAGATCGAGGCCCTTGTGTTTCTTGTAACAGTTCAGTTCCATCATATAAGGTAAGAAACAGGGTTGATAATTTTAGAAAGAAATTTAATGTGAATTTAATATTTTTATGGTGCACACAATGAGACTATTTAATCTTCCAAAAACTTTAATAATATAATAATACATTTTATTTGTACAGCACTTTTCATAAGGTGCAAATGTATTTTTTGTTCTCATGGTTCAAGAATTGTAAAATTTCTTCTCACGGTAACTAACAATGAAATTTTAGTTGATAATCATTTCAAAACTTTTTCTCATTTGAATCTTCTGAATTGACTTTTTGTTATTTGGTTTATGGAATATAGCTACTTTAATGACCAAACAATTGCATTTGAACTTTTAAATTTGAAAAAAAAACTGAGAGGGACGGAGGAGAGAGAGGGAAATTGGTTTGTGCCAAATACGCACGAAAACGGAGGCCACAGACCTCGCTGGCCAGATGGACTTTCAGTTTCAGCTGTGTTTTGGACTAAATAAACTTTTTTTGAAACGATTGAAACAAAGGAAAGCGCACAAGAAGACGGTGTTTTACTTCAGTCTTTGAATAAGAAAGGTAAGAGCTGTCGTGGTGGGTAAGTCTGAGCAGATACGAGCGACTGACTGCCATGTTGTGTGTATTGATGTCTGTGGGAAAACCTGGCACGTGTTGTTAACAGAGTTGTGCTGATGGCATCAGCGCTGGTCTTATGATTGTTGTTTCATTATTGTACATCGATACGTGATATTCCGTGTGAAAGTGGCTGTGTTGACAATAGTTGCTAATGTTGATTGTGCACAGTGGACTGAGTTGTTTGGATGCTACCGTGCAAGCTTCATGTTAAGGCTGTGCGCTAAATCCACTCTGTACCAAACACGGTAGAAGCGCGTTGCTATCTTACTATTCGGAATACAACGCGTTTAAACACCAAAACATAACAAAACCATTAGCCCTGCTTGTATAAAGTGTGATGCATTTTCCCACAACACTTCTATGTCTTTGTGTGCGTGGTGATTTGTTCAGAGATGCTTGTTATCTTTCTACACCTCTGTGCTAGCATACACGCTGTTTTCCCAGCTTCAGCAGCGCTCGGACCCTGCGACACACGACAAATATCAAACATGTTTGCTGCGATGCTACGATCAGCTGTCGTGCGTTCGTCGTGAGCAGGTTATCGCAGCTCGTAGCCCCACAGACACTGCACGACCTACTCTTACAGAGGAGCTGAAATTCGGCACGATCTTAAGACTGTCGTGCGACAAAAATTCGTGGCAAAATCGGCTCTAAATTCGCACAGTGTAAGCCCAGCTTAAGAGGATGTGTGTCATGCTGGTGATAAGTGAAGAGCTGCAAGGTCACAACATCACATGTGACAACTTTTTACATCCTACCAACTTGGATATGAACTTCAGAAGAAGAATGTTGGGAACAGTCAGAAGAAACAAGCCAGTTGGCCCTTGGTGATTTTCTTCAACACATCGCACAATACCTGGGTCCTGTGGACTAATATTGAGCAACAATGTAATGACAGATAATTGTTTCAATGTTGTTTTTTCTTGGAACAACTCGGCAAAGCGCATAAAAAAGTTATTGTTTGTCTCTTTTCTAAATGTTCATATAATCTAAAATAAAGATGTTATTGGTTTAACCCGTTTTTTTATGTTTTGCGTGGATTTACACAGTACGGGTCAAAATGACCTGCAACATAATCAATGGAATTTTTTTAACATAATAGAACTTACCAGAAAAACTAAAAATGAATGCTGAACCAAGAACTTAACATAAAGGTGCGCTCTGTAACTGTGTTCAAAATGTGATGATGCCATAGCTCTAGATACTCAGAGTCACTTTTTTTTCCCAACAGTGTATTTTGCCATTAAGTAGGTGGTTTCACACATTTTCAGTCCAGTGATTTTAAACAGTGACTCAACAATGCAAGTATAGGTCAAGGTAAAACTTTATAATACATTTAACATACAGTCCAAAATGTGTTTATGATCAAGGTGCATTACACAAACCATTAAACATCAATTAAACATTAACGTTTAGTGTTGCAGCAAAAATCTACATCCAGAAAGTATTAACATTGGTTGCTTCATTTGTATTAAATGTTATTGACCTAAAGAATGTTGAGATGTCTCGTGAGCAGAGCCTATTATCTCACAGTCAATAGGAACCTGAAAATATGTCTGAGGTTTTGTGAAGCAAGCAGCCTGAACAGGTGTGTTGAGACCAGACGCATAAGAACTGAAACATGAGATTCCTGAGCCTTTAGAAACCTCAAGTGTAAACTTTCTGTAGACCCTCTGCAGCAGCCACGGCTCACGTTTCAGTTAACAATTACTCCCATGTCCTCAATGCACTCACCAAGAAACGGCCAATAGACCCACTTTATTATTGTCTGAAGCTTTCAATTAAGAGAAGAGGCTAAGCTACTGACTTTTCATTAAAATCAAATGTTTGTGAGCTTGCATGGCAAATACATCTCATGAATAATACAAGGAGCAGCCTATTTAAAGGGCGTATACTGTGATGCCATTAAGTTAGAGTACATGTTTCTAATTTAATTTAAAGAAGTCAACAGCATAGGGATTAGTGTATTGCAAAGGCTCTGATGAAGTTAAAATAGAAGGTGGAACAGGACTTTACAAGCTTTATTGCAGAGGTGGGAATAAGTCACGTATATGTAAGTCACAAGTGAATCTTAAGTCATATCAGCAAAGTCACAAGTAAGTCTTAAATCAGCGGGTTATCAGGGTCAAGTAAGTCAAGTCAGAGTTTTTTGCAAATAAAATTAAGTTGTTGCATTGGCATCAAGTCATAGCAAGTCATACATGAGTTTGATGATCATAAGGGGCACTGTGGCATTGTAAAATTAAATACATTTTAGTGCCTGTCCTATGTTCAATACATGCAAATGTCTATTTTAAATGCAATATTATTATAAAATCAAAATCCCATTTTTTGTGTTTTTTCCAACTAGTTCATTAATGCAATGTTTTGAAGCCTTACTCCAACTTAAGTTAAGAATTGAAAAAGACTACTCTTGTGACCATCTAATGTTGTTGTTTGTTTGCATCACGTCAAATTTGGTATATTTTCATTGTTTGCATTTTTCAATACAAGTCGTATCAAGTCTAAAGTCTCAAAGGTCAATAAAGTCAAAAGTTTGGAATCAAAAGCCAAGAAAGTCAAAATTCATTCAAGTATCTGCTTCTATAATATCTATAATCTCAGTTACATAATTATATGCTGTAGTTTAGACTGTCACGGTTACATAATGTACATTTAAATTGTGTTGTTTTCATATTACAGTGACAATAATGAATTAAAACAAATCTGAGGAGGATTGAAGAGGGTAAGTATAACAATATTGAAATTATACACAGGAAATTCATTGGACAAGTCAGTATTCACAGTTAATGGCTTGCCTTGTAATGACCCATGACTCTTCTTGCTTCAGGCAAAAGCATCATTGTGTTCCATCGATTATAATAACTGTTGTAACAAGATAATTTGGCACGGGTTCAATCACGTGCTGGTTTGAAAGAAGAAGAATGGCTACTTCTCATATCTCAACCGTACCGCACCCATTCGCTTTTTGATATGTCTGCGTGTTTGTCATTCTATACCTGCTCTGTACAACATCCAAATTACATAATGTCTGCTCTGGGCTGGCACCATTACCCGCACTGATACTGAAGTGTGCTGATAGCTTTCACATCTTTAGTGTATTATTTCTTTCAAATCTTTATTCTCACGCTATGTTTCTGTTCTAGGGCCAGTCAGAATTAGTTTGTGCGCAAAAGATGGACTCCTTCATCTCCAGACTTTCACATTGTCGCAGAAAAGCCATGTGCCCCGACGCAGCAGCAGCATCTTCACATGTTTGATGTATGGCTGCTTCGGTGAGAGATTTCTGAATGAAATCAAAAGCCCCGCCCACTCCCAGGACGCGCCCTATAACGTACCCGAGCTATTTGGACACGCCCACTCTCCGTGCTTCGCGCAGCCAATCGAAAACTGAGTGGCTTTACGAGCGTTGCATAATTTTGGATGACACGGCGCACGTTTGAGGTGTGCGGTACAAGAAAGGATGGAGAAAGGTACAAAATAAAGCCAGTGTACAAATGAAACCTAAACTGAATGCCAGAAACGTGAGGATAGATTACAAAAAACAAAACAAACAAAGAAAAACACTAAAATAAGATAGCTTTATCAAAACTAGTTTATTGCCTATTTAAAGATTATTGCCAACAAAAGGCTATTTTAGAGACTTTAAGAAGTTTCCTATTCTTATTTATTTATTCTTAGCATGTTGCCCATCTTATAGATTCGCCAAACGTGATGCAGTGGATAACGACCCCGGAGGATTTATTTTAATAGTTAACTTGATTCTGAACTAGTGTGATGTGATGTAATCTCGTGCATCAAATGTTTTGTGTTATGCTCAGAGGAATCGTAAGATTAATATCTCACTACGCGTGCTCATTAAATGAGTAACAATAACTTTACACGACTGGGTAAAAAGTAGTAAAAAAAAAAAGAAGTTGTGCTGTAATGGTAGGCTTTGTTTTTGGTTTAAGCCACGTGACCACGCTTTTGTGCACACGTCTTTGTAAGGAGCTTAATGACAGATCAGAAACAACATCACCACAATGTTCTTATCCATCATTAAGAACAACGTGTCTGTTTTTGGGTTTGAGTGGCGAGAAAAGACAGGCAACGTGTGGATAGAGCTCCATCTAGTGTTCGCATCATGTAACTATGCCTTTGTTTTGAACCATTGCACCAGTAATGCTAGGCGCCTACAGACTTAAGATATCAAATCTATTTTTATCTTTGTATAGCTTAAAATCATAACAACAGTCGTCTCTGAGGACTTCAAAAGATTTTTAATTTAGCAAACATGAATGGTAGAAAATAAAAAAAAATAACAATAAGCATTCAATAAAACAACCAACAGATTATTGGAAGCAGGTTCTTAGTAAATAAGCAAATGAATAATTGTCCAGAGCATCCCCTGTCCTTAGATCCTCCTTCTCGGCAAGGAAAAAAAACAAATGGGAAAAAGAGAAACCTCAAGGAGAACCACAGTGAAGAAGAGATCCATGTGGACGGACAGGCGGTAGACTAATGCAGATCTAATTGCAGATATAGAGTTTTAGTCTGTAGAGCCAGTGTCCATTAGCAGAGGGAAACGACTCGTCTAGCAGGACCAGGACAGGCTAATCCTGGAGATTGAGGTGAGGTGAGGAAGGGGTCCGGCATCAGTGGGCCGACGCTTGTCACTGGAACAGCATTATCAAAACAGTTACACTCCCAAGAGGGCAAAAATAGACTAGAGGTGTTCTGTAGTTCAATATTCTTTACAGGGAAAGCAGGAGAAGTGAGAGAGTGCTCATACTTTCCCCAGTATATTTGCTCTTTAGGCAGCCTGATTGTGGCTTTAGTGTCTGTTCCTAACTGACCTGATCATAGGCCATTTCAAAGAGGAATGTTTTGAGCCTAATCTTAAATGTAGAGACTGTGTCAGCTTCTTTGACATGAGCAGGAGATGATTCCAGAACCAGGGAGCTTGATAGCTAAATGTTCTGCCTCCTGTTGTGCTTTTGGAGACTCTAGGAACTACCAAAAGTTCAGCAATAGGCTTAGAGTAGGGCAATTTTACATTATTTCACACGCCGCCTTTGTTGATGCACAATAGGTTGCGTTCACATTCTGAAACGTGAAGTCATAAGTCGACATGGTGGTCAAGAGATAGTTTTCCTCTTACTGTGTTTGACATGAAATATCTGAAAGGCAATTTAACACATTTACATTTACAAGTGCTTTTTTGATATTGAACAGACTCATTTACGTTTAGAATTCCTTTGATTAATATCAGTGAATAACATGTTAATGACAAAAAACGCACATGAAACAAATAAAAAGTTTATTGGTTGAATCATGCAAATTAGCAAACTGTTTGAGAAGTTTGTTTATAAAAGTCTAGAAAACATGTACCTTTTTTATTCTTATTGGAAGCAGAAAGTTTATTAAAAAATAAATACATGAAGCTTATTATCTTGAAAATGACATTGTGGTTAAATATGAATAGACTATGGTGAGTTATTAAGCCTAATAAAAAAGTGTTTTTATTGTTTATCAAATTATTGCATCAACCATTTTTTTATTATTGACATTATATTAATGCATAGGGAGCATAATTGGAAGTCGATATCCTAGACAAAAACAAAACAGAAGAAATTGTATTTAAGAACGAGACATTTGAGACCATAGATACAAAATATTCATAATAATTGATGCCCATGACTCTGTTATTTTAATGACAGTGCCACCATACAATACTTGTATATACCAGTGAACACTAAACTCATGAATTTGAAGTAGCTAGTGAAGATAGTTTTTGTGGTAAATATTTATCATATTTTACAGCAGTTAAGTTGCAATTTGTGAAGAAGTTGACAATTATAAGTAGAAAATTAATTTAAGTAATTTAAGTTCTAAAACAGAAGCCCTCCACAAGTGTCGTCAAAAAGTGCCAAAATACAAAGACAAGTGACACAGCTTCCTGGTGTTTAAACAATCATTTAACACAATTTAAGTTACAAGTTATAGTAGTTTGTCACATTGTCACTCCCAGATTTATAATGTGGTTGCTAGATAACATTTGTTGATTCCTCTCCACATCTGTCATATTTACTGGACAAAAGACGATAATGAACTTCACCAAAACAAGCTAAATTTTAATCATTGTCATGTTTACTATGTTTTACTACAAATTTAGTCAGCCTGTAATACGCACTTTAAGTTGTATAACACATTTTTTATGCAAGATTTAGCCAAGTTCGCTTGCAAAGATTCTAGTGCAAAAATAGATACATTCAAATCAAAATACTAAATAATATGTTTTTCAATGTTGTTAGTGAATAATATTGCCTTGCACCTGCCACTGAAGCATTTTCCAGTTTTCCTAAACAGTTTCTTCTGTACAATTTCTTTCCGCTGCAACACCCTGTCTTTTCTAAGCCTATTATATTCCGTCCTGAGCGGACCACCATCCTCTGGCACTGGCTGTGAAATGGGGGCAGGTGGAACAGTGGACCCCCCTCTCTCTCCTGTCCCTCCCTCTCTCTCTTTCTCTCATCTCTGTTCATGCTCACTTGTCTATGATTGTATGGGGCCACAGGACTAACTAACATGGACTGTTGGAGTCTTTTTATTTTGTTGTTTTTTATATGTTTCAAATGGATAGCCGCCCAAGAAGGTACTTTGTTCATACTTTTATACCTGACAACTTTTTTCTTTGGGTTATTTATTTGTTTTGGGAGATATCGACAAAGTAATGTTAGTATTTCCACACTTATTTATTATTTTCTTATTATACTTTTTGTGCTTGCAGGAGAACTTCGCTGGACCTACACTGGTAAGTGCAAGTTTCTTAATCCATCCAAATATGTGCAATAAGAATGGACACACTTTTTTACTTGAACACTTTCTAGTTTGCTTCTGGTAATCACACAGTTTAACAAGAATTTAGCCTCCTTAATGCCCAATGATTGGAGAAAAGTAACTATTATAAGTAAGTTTATCAGGATTTATATTCCCTTTAGTCTTTTAGAGTAGATCCGGAGTAGCTTTATATCTGTAGAGTCTTTGTTTTGTACTAGTTTTTATTGTTGTCCAAGTTTAGACCTCTTAGTGTCTTAAATTGTATTTAGGCATTGTTCAGACCTGTTAGACTTGCATATAGGACATATTACAACAAACTATAATAGACATTATACTGTACGTAAAGTGTCTTAGTGGTGACTTTTGTAATATGTTGTTGTTTAGGCTGTTTATAACTCAATTTTTGTATCAATATTTGTGCTTTAGCCTCTGCAGAATCTCCAGAGTCAGTGTTTAAGTTGCTCTTGTTTAAGGCTTTAGAACAAACATCCAGAAATTGTAATAAGTAACCATAATCTCTGTGTGTGTACGTATGTCACAATTTCATCATTTTCACATGTACAGTTTATCACATTATATAACATTATATACGATAAGATATGGCCCAGCCCTACCTGGCTGTGTTCTTTACATGTTCTTGCCATATAATTTAGTCCTAATTTATGCAATTTCCTGTTGGATTTTGGAGTCAGTCTTGGCATACACCTTTTCAGAAATCTTTCAGTTTCTAGTTTAGTTTTGGTTTGTTGTTTCTTTAATTGTTTGTCTTGTTTAGCCCAATTTACAATTTGTATAAGCTTTGTTTAGTCCATCTTAAAGCTCATATTGTCGCAATGTTTCTAATTTTGATCAAGTTTGGTGTGACAGTTCTTGTGGTAAATATTTATCAAAGCTTTACAGCAGATTATGACAAAACTGGCAAGTAAGTATTGGTTGAAAATTACAGGAAGTAATTTGTGTTCTAAAATTTCTCCACATATACCTCATCAAAAAGCGCCAAAATGCAAAGACAATTTAAACAATCAATAAAGTGTTACCAGATACTGTCATTTGTCAATTCGTAACATCTGTGTCATTTATGTAGAATTTGGTCCATATTTACAATGTGGTTGCTAGGTAACATTGGATAATTACCTCTACCTATGTCATATTTGTTGGACGAAAGACAATTATTAATCTCATCACACTAAACTGGAAAGCAAGTAAAACCGCTTTGTAAAATCTTAAATAAAATCACTGTCATCACAAGTCATTTCTAATATCTAATCCTGCTTAGACATGGCTTGATTGTAGTTTAGTTTTAGCTGGTTTTAACTTGAATACTCTGATAATTTGCATATTTTCACTTC
The DNA here is from genome assembly GCA_038363315.1 of Mugilogobius chulae. Classification (NCBI taxonomy): domain Eukaryota; kingdom Metazoa; phylum Chordata; class Actinopteri; order Gobiiformes; family Gobiidae; genus Mugilogobius; species Mugilogobius chulae. Next base: position 86,790 of record JBBPFD010000457.1, read on the forward strand.
CATATCCACTTTTCTCCTCATACACGTTCCAAATACAAGCCTGAATCCTGTGGCTGTGAGTGGGGCAGGTGCAGAGAGAGGGCGATGGGACGGACGGGGGCTAAAGCATGGCCTTTGCTGCCTGCATTGTTACTGTCGCACAATAAGCCATGTGTTAATTGTGTTGTGGTTGTACACTAGCTGCCTATACCACGGACAATGAGAATGAATGGACATTTTTTTCTCTTATTCATGCTGCACTGTACATAGAGTGAAGGGCAGTGGTATCACGCCATGCGTTTGTTCTGTGAGAAAAACCTATATAACTGATGAAATAGTTGTTTGTAGTCCTCCAATTTCACATGACTGAAGCTGCTTTCTTCATATCTTCACACATTTTCATTCTGGTGATTTCTATTAGTGACTTAACCCATTCATTTTTGCATTAGGCTACAACGAAAAACAATATGCATTTTAAGCTGTCCCCCTTCTGTTTTTAATTGGGATAATATCAAAAAGAAGTATTGAATCATTCGATAGTCGTGTGTTTCAATTGAATTCAGTTGTTGGGTCCGAGCCTCATGAGTTCTTCCTTAGCTCTGTTTTCTGACATAACTAAAATTACAGTACATTAAATTAGTAGTATTTCTATGTGGAGTTCACATTTTTCCCTTGTGTCTGTGTAGGTTTCCTCCGGGTGCTGCAATTTCCCCTACCACTAAAAACATGCCTAGCGCCTCCCCTCTCCGCAGAACTCAAAAGCTGAATCTGGTACAAGCATCTCTGTCATTGTGCTTAACGTACCTGTACATTGCCCTAATAGACCAAAATACTGTTATTTATTGAAAAATTAAGTATTATTTAACAATTTCACAAAGAAAGTACTTTATTCTCGTGCCAAAATCAAAACACATCAAGACAAGAATCAAATTGTGTCAAAACTGAATTATCCCATCATTCCTAATATTTAATTGACAGTAGATTGTTCTGATGTCACATGAACCCAGCCTATTGTGGGTTAGGGTTATAATATTTCCAATAATAATTTGACCTAAGTTCATCAAAGTTCATCTAGAAAAGCTTATCTATAGGATGCACGGTAGCAGAGTGGTTAGAGCTCTGACTTCCCAATAAAGAGATCGTGGGTTTGACTCCTGCATCCAACCATATCAACAGCCCACGATTTATCTAGGTGGAGTTTGCATCTTCTCATGTTTAGGTTCATTGCGCATTACTGTAAATTTCCCTGTGAGTAAATGAGAGAGGAAATGGTTTTCTGTCTAACCCGACGACGAGTTGGCCACTGTCCAGGGTGTTCCTATATTTGTGATAAAAACGAATATTTTGTAAGGGTTTTAATGTCACGGATTTAATAACCCAGAAGAACCAGTCAAGGAACGTTATTACAAGTTTATTACACAAGGCAGGTGCAGGCAATTGATCGAGCAGGCAGGGACCGAGCAGGCAGGGGACCGAGCAGGCAGGGGACCGAGCAGGCAGAGGACCGAGCAGGCAGGGGACCGGGCAGGCAGAGGACCGAGCAGGCAGGGACCAGGCAGGGGACCGGACAGGCAGGAGACCGAGCAGGTAGGGGACCAGGCAGGCAGGAGACCGAGCAGGCTGGGCACCGAGCAGGCAGGTGATTAAGAAGGCAGCCAAACGAGCAGGCAGAATCTGGAGGCAGGCAGGCAGATGGCAGCTGGCACTGTGGTAGTAGCAACAACGAACTGGCGAAGAGTAGGAGAGGATCCATGCTTCTTCACTGCAGCAGATAATTAGGTGAACTGGAAACAGGTGAACCAGCAGCCACACCACTCCCAGGAGAGGTGGAGCACAGGAGACACAGAGGGGAGAGGAGAAAGGAAAAAGCAAAGCCAGGGCTGGATCCTGACAGTACCCTCCCTCAATGGACGCCACCAGGCGGACCACCAGGTTTGTCAGGATTCAAGCGATAGAAATCAGACAGTAAACCAGGATCAAGGATGAGAGGACGAGACACCCAGGAGCGCTCCTCTGGACCATAGCCCTCCCAGTCCACCAGGTATTGAAAGCCCTGCCTCGACTCCGCACATCCAAGATTTGACGCACAGTAAATGCAGGATAATCATCTACAACCTGGGCGGAGGAGGGGGATCGGCTGGCGGGCACAGTGGACTTGAACGAACGGGTTTCAACTGGGAGACATGGAAACTGGGATGTATGCGAAGAGAAGAAGGCAGCTTTAAACGTACAACAGTGGGTTGAGCACTTTCTCAATTCAAATGGTCCAATGTAACGCGGAGCAAGTTTCTTAGAATCAATCTTTAAAGGAATGTCTCGAGATGAAAGCCACACTTTATCACCTGGTTTATAGTTCGGAGCAGGGGTACGGTGTTTGTCTGCAATTTTCTTGTTTGTTCAGCAGAACTAAGTAAAGCTGCTCTGGTCAATCTCCAGACATGACGACAGCGCTGAAGGTTTTCTTTTACTTATGGAACCGCAATGTCCCCTTCTTGCTCAGGAAATAATGGCGGTAAGTATCCTAAAGCACATTCAAAGGGAGACAAACCAGTGGCAGATGAGGTAAGGAGTTATGAGCATACTCTACCCATGGAAGATGTCTGCTCCAACTGCTTGGTTCCTGGGCAGCCACGCAGCGGAGAGCTGTTTTGAGGTCTTGGTTTGCCCTCTCACACTGGCCATTTGTCTGCGGATGGAACCCAGATGTCAGGCTCACTTTTGCTCCCAAGGCTTCACAAAACATTTCCAAACTTTAGATATAAATTGTGGGCCACGATCAGAAACTATATCCATAGGAATCCCATGAATACGAAAGATATGTTGCACCAGCAAATCTGCAGTTTCTGTGCTGAAGGAAGTTTGGCAAGAGCAATAAAATGTACAGATTTGGAAAATCGGTCAACAATGGTAAGTATCACAGAATTACCTTGAGATAATGGCAGGCCGGTGATAAAGTCGAGTGCAATATGAGACCAGGGATGCTAGGAACAGGGAGAGGACGAAGGCAACCAGCTGGACGTTGATTGGTGGATTTCCCCTGGCACATACAGTACAAGCTGAAATGTATGCCCTGATATCCTTCTCCATAGACGGCCACCAGAAATGACGTTTAAGTAAGACAAGTGTTCGTCGAGTTCCAGGGTGACAGGCAAATCGAGAAGTGTGTCCCCACTGTATGACCTGTGAACGGACAGCTTTGGGAACAAATTGGCGATTATGGGGTCCATTACCTGGGTCTGGTTCTGCTTTTTGTGCCTCTTCTACCAGAGATTGTATCTCCCAGGTCACCATAGCAAAACACAGGAAGCAGGACGATTGTTCAGCCTCATCCGAAGATTCTGCAGAGACAAACTGACGAGACAGTGCATCCGATTTTACATTGTGAGAACCTGGACGAAAGGTGAGAGTAAAATTAAACCTGCCAAAGAACAATGGCCCAACGAGCCTGCCGGGAGTTAAGGCGCTTTGCAGTCTTGATATAGGCTAGGTTTTATGATCTGTCCAAACCACAAAAGGATGCTCTGCCCCTTCCAAATAGTGTCGCCATTCCTCTAGGGCCAATTTCACAGCTAAAAGTTCACGGTCTCCAATGGAATAGTTGTGTTCGGCAGGTGAAAGACGACGAGAAAAAAAAGCACAAGGGTGAACTTTCTGGTCTACAGGGGAGCGCTGAGAAAGAACCGCTCCAACCCCAGAGTCTGATGCATCAACTTCGACAATGAACTGGAGAGAAGGATCTGGATGGACAAGAATAGGTGCAGAAGTAAACAGTATCTTAAGCTCTTGAAAGGCCTGCTCTGTCTCTGGGACCAGATATAAGGGACTTTAGGAGAGGTAAGACGAGTTAGAGGAGCGCTACTTGGCTGAAGTTTTTAATAAAGCGGCGGTAAAAATTGGCAAAGCCAAGAAATCTTTGGAGCTGCTTAAGATTTACTGGTTGGGGCCAATCTGCCACGGCCTGAATCTTAGCTGGATCTGGCTTCACTTGCCCGCTGCCGATTATGTAGCCAAGGAAATGTACTGACTGTACATGGAATTTCACACTTCTCTGCTTTGGACAAAAAGCTTGTTTTCTAGCAGCCTCTGCAGCACTTGACGTACATTGTGTGTATGTTCTTCAGGGGAACTGGAAAAAATCAAAATATCGTCAAGATAGACAAAACAAATCTGTTGAGGAAATCACGTAAGACATCATTCACAAGTGCCTGAAATACTGCTGGAGCATTGGTCAACCCAAAAGGCATCACCAGATATTCAAAGTGGCCAAGGGGAGTATTAAACCAGTTTTCCACTCATCACCTTTGCGGATTCTGACAAGATGGTATGCATTCCTAAGGTCAAGTTTTGTGAAGATGGTGGCATTATGTAATGGTTGAAAAGCTGAGTCAATTAATGGAAGTGGATACTTATTCTTAACTGTGATGTTATTTAATCCTCTATAATCTATGCAGGACGAAGGGTTTTGGTCTTTTTTATCCACAAAGAAAAAAGCCTGGCCAACAGGAGAGGAGGAAGGGCGAATAATACCTGCTGTCAGAGAGTCTTTATGTAACGCTCCATTGCTTCTCTTCTGGCGGGACAGATTGTAGAGACGAGAGGAAGGCAGAGTGGCACCAGGGAGCAGATCTATGGCACAGTATATGTCGATGTGGTGGTAAGGACAAGGCTCGGTCTTTGCTGAATACCTCCTGAAGGTCGTGGTATTCACTGGGAACATTGGACAGATCTGAAGGTTCAAATGGCACAGGTGCAGCTTTGGCTGTAGAGAGAGCTGACTGCAAACAGACGAATGACAAAACAAGCTCCAACTTAAAACTTTCCTCCCGCCCAGTCAAAATGTGGTTATGTCTCTTTAACCATGGATACCCAGAATTAATGGTGAGTGTGGAGAGGAAATTAAGTGAAAAGTAGCTGCTCTCTATGATTTCCAGACAACATTACAGTAAGGGGTGCAGTGCGATGAGTTACCTTAGCAAGAAGTCTTCCATCCAGCGCATTGGCCACTAGAGGGACATCAAGGGTTTCAACCTCCAGTTGAGCTTGACAAGCAAGATCGACATCTAAAAAATTTTCATCTGCTCCGGAGTCGATCAAAGCTGTCAGAGCAAGGTTAAGTCTTTGTAGCAATAGTGGCAGGGAGTGACATTCTTGTTTGGGGGAGATGTTATTTCAGAACGGCTCACCAGAACCCCCACGCTCACTGGTGAGCCCCTCTTTTGGCCGGGAGGGGCAGGTGGCAAGGAAGTGTCCTAATTTGCCACAGTAAATGCATTCACCTGCCCTTATTCTTCGAAGTCGTTCTGCTGGTGTTAAATGAGCTCGACCAAGCTGCATTGGTTCTTCAGCAGAAACATGAGCTGGTGGCGGAAGAGGAGCAGCGGCAGATGGAACAGAGTTTCGAGGGACTTGTGAGATGCGAGCAATAACAGGCTGGCTAGAGGGACGTGTATTTCTCTCTCTCTTGCGTTCACGGAGACGATTATCCAATTTAATAGCTGTAGAAATAACAGAATTAAAGTCACCAAAGTCATCTTTTAAAGCCAACTCATCCTTAAGCTGTTCAGATAAACCATTTACAAAAACTGTTTGCAGNGCTTCTCTTTCTGGGCGGGACAGATTGTAGAGACGAGAGGAAGGCAGAGTGGCACCAGGGAGCAGATCTATGGCACAGTCATATGGTCGATGTGGTGGTAAGGACAAGGCTCGGTCTTTGCTGAATACCTCCTGAAGGTCGTGGTATTCACTGGGAACATTGGACAGATCTGAAGGTTCAAATGGCACAGGTGCAGCTTTGGCTGGAGAGAGAGCTGACTGCAAACAGACAGAATGACAAAACAAGCTCCAACTTAAGACTTTTCCTCCCGCCCAGTCAAAATGTGGGTTATGTCTCTTTAACCATGGATACCCCAGAATTAATGGTGAGTGTGGAGAGGAAATTAAGTGAAAAGTTAGCTGCTCTCTATGATTTCCAGACAACATTACAGTAAGGGGTGCAGTGCGATGAGTTACCTTAGCAAGAAGTCTTCCATCCAGCGCATTGGCCACTAGAGGGACATCAAGGGTTTCAACCTCCAGTTGAGCTTGACAAGCAAGATCGACATCTAAAAAATTTTCATCTGCTCCGGAGTCGATCAAAGCTGTCAGAGGCAAGGTTAAGTCTTTGTAGCAAATAGTGGCAGGGAGTGACATTCTTGTTTGGGGGGAGATGTTATTTCAGAACGGCTCACCAGAACCCCACGCTCACTGGTGAGCCCCCTCTTTTGGCCGGGAGGGGCAGGTGGCAAGGAAGTGTCCTAATTTGCCACAGTAAATGCATTCACCTGCCCTTATTCTTCGAAGTCGTTCTGCTGGTGTTAAATGAGCTCGACCAAGCTGCATTGGTTCTTCAGCAGAAACATGAGCTGGTGGCGGAAGAGGAGCAGCAGCAGATGGAACAGAGTTTCGAGGGACTTGTGAGATGCGAGCAATAACAGGCTGGCTAGAGGGACGTGTATTTCTCTCTCTTGCGTTCACGGAGACGATTATCCAATTTAATAGCTGTAGAAATAACAGAATTAAAGTCATCAAAGTCATCTTTAAAGCCAACTCATCCTTAAGCTGTTCAGATAAACCATTTACAAAAAACTGTTTGCAGGGCTGCATCATCCCAGCCAGCTTCTGCAGCCAAGGTCCTAAACTCTACAGAATACTCTGCCACACTCCGAGAGCCTTGATGAATAGTCAGGAGGCGTTGGCAGCTTCTTTCCCTTTAACAGGATGATCAAACACTCTTTAAGTTCAGTCACAAATTTGTCATAGCTTCGTTGAATTTCTGGGTCACTTTGCCATTTAGCATATGCCCAATCCAGAGCATTTCCTTGCAGAAGCCCCATAACATAAGCAATTTTTGAACTGTCTGTAGCATAGGTTATTGGCTTTTGACTGAAGACAAAGGAACATTGTAAGAGAAACCCCCCACACTTCCCCATATCACCTTGATAGTGGTTCGGGTCTGGCACATGTGCTTCTCTGAGCTGGGCTGGGTCTGAAGAAGCTGGGCTTGGTTCTGAGAGGCAGATGATTGAGAGAATGCTGCACTTTGAGATAAGCCGGTAGTTAACTCACGGACCATTGAATTCAGTGGGCAATCTGAGCAGATGTTGTCTGTTGGCTCTCCATTAAATTCCGTAAAAGTTGATCAGCTGCCCGAGGATGGCTCCTTGGTTGGTAATGGCTTTAACGACAGGATCTGGTTCCACTGGGTCCATTTTTGGCCAGTTCGTACTGTCACGGATTAATAACCCAGAAGAACCAGTCAAGGAACGTTATTACAAGTTTATTACACAAGGCAGGTGCAGGCAATTGATCGAGCAGGCAGGGGACCGAGCAGGCAGGGGACCGAGCAGGCAGAGGACCGAGCAGGCAGGGGACCGGGCAGGCAGAGGACCGAGCAGGCAGGGGACCAGGCAGGGGACCGGACAGGCAGGAGACCGAGCAGGTAGGGACCAGGCAGGCAGGAGACCGAGCAGGCTGGGCACCGAGCAGGCAGGTGATTAAGAAGGCAGCCAAACGAGCAGGCAGAATCTGGAGGCAGGCAGGCAGATGGCAGCTGGCACTGTGGTAGTAGCAACAACGAACTGGCGAAGAGTAGGAGAGGATCCATGCTTCTTCACTGCAGCAGATAATTAGGTGAACTGGAAACAGGTGAACCAGCAGCCACACCACTCCTAGGAGAGGTGGAGCACAGGAGACACAGAGGGGAGGAGGAGAAAGGAAAAAGCAAAGCCAGGGCTGGATCCTGACATTTAAAGCATATGGCAATGGTCTTGTAGCTCTTGTGGCTCTTGTGCAATGGTTAGTAAATCAAGTGATAATATTATGTGTTTGAATGGGGACATTTGTTCGCAAAAGCATTCAAACATGGAAGAAACTGAAGAGAATTGCTGATGATTAAAAAAAAAAAAACACATTGTAACTGTAACTGGTTTGCAGATCTTACTTTTAACTTGGCCTAGTGGTGGCACATTGTTGTTTTGTTGATATTTTGCCCTTTACAGAGTTGTGATAAAAAACATAGTCTTATTTAGAGTTTGAAATCATTAAAGTCGTCTTTTGTGGGATTTACATTTCAACTCATTCTTTTTTCTGCTCCTCCAGATCTGATCAGCCCCACACCATCACTCTCTAAGCTTCACAAACAACACCCGCCTTCGGTCGTCTCTATAGCAACAAGGGCAAAAATTCAGACTCTCTGTGGGGTGCATCAAATACATATAGAACAATGTTGGCCAACTTTACTAAGCTACAGGACAATGTTTGAGCCAGAACATGTGTGAATAAGGACTTTCTTAAGGCATTAGAAAAGAAGGTGGTTGTCAACATGCAAATTCTTCTAATTAGTATAAGTAATAATTAATTGTTCAAATTGTATTGCTGCTTTCCAGACAACTCTGAAATGGGATATTTTCCAGCTGAATGTTGCCAGTTCCTTGTCCAAAGCGTTCCCACTTAACCTGTAATCAACGTTCACATTGGCTAATTTTTGTAGCAGTTAACTTCACTTTTGTGGTGTCTGATGATCTCGTATGAAGTGCGAGTTCCTGGACCAGCTCCCAGTTCACAAGTTGTACGCGAGTGGTGTTCCAGCACATTATTTCAAGGAGGTGGGAAATATCCCAGTGTCCTGGAAATCACCTTAACAACTAGAGGGATTGTTGCCATGGTAATCCTATTTTAATTAACATCGAGTTACAGCAGCCATGTTGTGTTGGAAATTCTAGTAAAATTCATACAATATGACAACTAATAATAAAATTGAAATTTTGAATGTCATTTTTCCCTAAAATATTTTGATAATTGCACTTTTGATTATTATTGAATTGAATTAGCTTCCCAATCAGATCATGCAGATGACTTTCCAGTGTCACTAGTCAAACTAAGAAACATTCCAATCAAAGCACTGGCATGTGTAGAGAAAAGCAGAAGGATTGCACCTCAACAACAATATTCACCATAATATTTTGAACCCTGCTGAGAGTACTCCCTTGTTTTCCAGTACATTGTCCCCCACATTCTTCTTTTAACTCTTATTGAGATCCTTGGATTCACTTGTCACTTTCTCTCAAACTCTATTCATCTTTCATTATGTTCGTGCTCTGGGCCTCTGCTCTCACACCACCTTTTTCCTCTGTATTGTGCTGCTTGTTTAACGGCTTCTACCAGATATGTCGTCAGTTATGTTGTCATTAATGGGTTTGAAATGTGATTAAGACTGTTAATATTATTATTAAGTTGTATTATTGTATATGTCCAAATAATTCACAGTTTTGTAATTTAAAGTACATCTGACAGGTTATTTGACTAAAATGTAACAAGTAGCAACATGATTAGACGGATAGATTCAGCATTAATAAAGAAGTTGTAATGATGGAGATTGCTTTAAAGTTGCACTAAAAAGTATTTCTTTTAGTAATTTGGGCCATTGGTCCAACAAAGTGCCACATTTAGTCACTGGACCATAGTTTAGACCTGCCAGCCCAATGGATTCAAACTGAAATTTATGATAACAACCCTAAGGAACAGAAATTTCGTCAATAGACAAATTCTGTTAAAAGGATGAAGATTCAGTTCTGTCAATATAGCCACCTCTATGGAGCTCAACAGTGACCGCCCACTTCCTGGTTCCTAAATCTCGAACCCCATGGTAAATTGCCATAGGGAATTCGATAAAAATTATATTAAAAGTTTGAAAACGTCCTTGGGGCTAAGCAGCTATGTGGTGAGTCAGGAGTATAAGACCTACATTTTTGTTTAAAAAACGTTTTTTCAGCTTTGTAAACTACGAAGTTATTACGACATTTTGCCGAATTTTAAGTTGTAGATGTGCTTTTTAGACTGAAAACAACCGCGCTGTGGATCTGAGTTAGCACATAGCTGGATAGCCCGCGGTATGTCTTTAAACTCTTAATATTTGAATTTTTCGAAAAGCCTATGGCACTATAACATGGGGCAAAACTCTTCCGGAACCAGGGCGGTCTTTCACTGTGCAGCTCCATTAAAGTGTACATGGTTTAAAGTTAAGCTAAACCCAAAACATTTTTTTTTGGTTGGTTTGGTCCGTTTATTTAACATTGCCTACTATTCTTTTTTTTTTTTTTTTTTTTTGTGCGAATTGAGCAAATTGGCAAGTTTCAGGACAAAATGGTCATAAACTGACTCTGTGACATCAGCATGAATTGCCCACTCAAAACTGAGCACTGATCGCAGAAACCTATTGTCAAACTAATCACACACTGCTGCTCCTTCTGGGGTGCACGGTAGCAGAGTGGTTAGAGCTCTGGCTTCCCAATAAGGAGGTCGTGGGTTCGACTCCCGGGTCGGACCATATCAACATCTCACGATCTCTCTGGGTGGAGTTTGCATGTTCTCCCCGTGTCACCGTGGGTTTTCTCCGGGTACTCCGGTTTCCTCCCACCTCCAAAAACATGTATGTTTAGGTTAATTGGGCATCACTGTAAATTTCCCTTAGTGAGTGAATGAGAGAGTGAATGTTTGTCTGTCTAACCCTGCGACAAGTTGGCCACTGTCCAGGGCGATTCCCCGCCTAAGGCCCAAAGTCACTGGGATAGGCTCCAGTCACCCGCGACCCCTAACGGGACTAAGCGGTAGAAAATGAATGAATGAATGAATGAATGAATGCTGCTCCTTCTTTTCTTCTTCTTCCCAATGCTTTTCAATGAGTTTTCTGTGTTTGAAAAATGTTTGTGGTTGCAGTTTAGATGGTGAGCTTCACTCTGAAATGTGTAAGCCAGCCTTGAATTGGAATTTTGCCTCCTTGACATTGTCTGACTTAAAGCTAAGCTACCTTTAGAATGTAACTAATTTATATTTGTATTTTACACTGAAGAGCCTACTGCAAAAGTAGCATTTTGTGACAAAAAAGACTGTGTGGCTGTGTGCTGTCTGAATCTAATAATGAACACATTTTCTTCGCATAGACAGCTGAAAGCAGCGTTCTTATTAGCTGGGGTGATCCACCTCAATTTCACTTTACTGTCTGTAAAACACTACTCTAAAACCACAGTTTAATGTGGATTTTAATGTGCCAAAGGGTTAAAGAGAGCTTTTATAGTTGGATAGATGTAAATACAGTATTTCTGATTTTATGGTCTCTGGTTCTTCAAATATAAGAAGTACCAGAGACAAGTAACAACTCAAACTTTGTTACTTGTCTTAAGTAACAAAGTTTGAGTTGACAGAGATACTGTTGCCGTGTTCAGACTTTGCAGAACAGTCTTGTTAATTAGCGATGCATCAAAAGCTGCTTGTTCTGAGATGACTCTGGTCCAGTGAGCTGTGCCATTCGTTACATCACTGCCCTGATTTTTATCTCACGTAGGTTTGTTGGGTCAGTCAGAATGGTCCGAGCACTTTCCTGATTGTGGAGGATCCTCTCAGTCTCCCGTGGACGTGGTAACCAGCCTGACCAAATATGACCCCACTCTGACCCCGATGACCCCGCTGGGCTACAGTCAGCACAACCACCAGCCATTCACACTGCTGAACAGTGGACACACAGGTACAACGGCTGCTGTCACTGGTTTTTAGAGATGGAGATGTTTTCAGAGAGCAGATTTTAGCAGGAAGACAGACATTTAACCAATCAAATGCTTTTAACTGTCATGGGTAGAGATGGCAGATCTCAATTGGCCTTAATGAATCAAGCTGTGATTGTAGATTTGGCACTATACAAGAGCAAGTTCAAGTTGCTGCTCCTCCCTTTGGGTACATCCAGTTTGTTTGTGCTCTGGAGAAAAATGTTGCTCAAACCATTTCATCACACTGAAAATTTCTTTTGGATGGCAGTCGAAACATCTTGATTTCTAAAGCAGTGATCAAATGACTATTTGAAACCTTTTTTACAACTTAATGCTCCTGCAGCTGCTGCTTCTACAGCTGTGTGATGTGAGGAATATTGGAAAAAAAAGAATGATTGATTTTGATATGAAGATCAAAATCAATATTACATCAAATTACATAGAGAATCATAAAGATTACATACAGATTAAAATTACATGTCATGATCATGTTGTTAATGATTTGATGTTTTTATACGTTATGCAACTTTATGCTCAAATATATAAACTTTTCAACTCATTCCAGACTCAGCTCTGTGCCAGCAATTCTATAAAATATTACAGATATATCAGTTTGGATTCTCCAGGCTAAAGTTTTTGGTCTCTGTAGAGGTTATGTAGGTGACATCACCGCATTGTAAATGTGAGGTCTGTCTGGAAAGAAATTCATAAGAGTCAATGGAGACAAATTACATTTTCTCCTGCAAGAGCTCAAAATAAAATTAAAATAGGGAAAAGAAGCTTTATGTGAGAAAAATACAACCCACAACAACGCTGTAGAATAATGAGTTTGTAGCTGACGTGTAAAAGCAAAAAAGCAGGTTAACAGTGTCGGAAAAGCAGACTAACAGAAAGACTTTAGCCTCTGTCACATTTATCACAGACTTTGGAGTCACACACAGTTGAAGTAATTAGCTTTTTCTTCCTACAAGAATGGTCTTGAGTCTTTTTGATGAAGATATAAATTGTAGTTCTTCAGTTAAAAAGTCTCCAACTGCTGCCCGCCAGTAAACAAGTTAGTGAAGCACTGCACTGTTGCCACAGCAACAGAAAATGATTGTTAGTTTTCATTTCGCCACATAGAAATGAATCTGTGTAAAACAAAAACTCCAAGGATGAAAATGTGTCTGTAAAAAGCAAAAAAAGTATATTTTTACTACTCTGTTGCCTATGAGTTTGCCTCAGTCAGAATGTTTAAGAGCATTTTTCAAATAAAATCATGTCAGTGCATAACCTCTATAAATAACCAATTGGATTTCAAATGACCAACACTGGCACCTACAGCGATAAATCTACTATTCAATTAATGTAAAGCAAGATACATTTATAAATTATACCGACACAGTTATAATTTATCTCTCTGCACAGAACAAATCATTGAAATCATTTTCTTTCTTTTGCTCTCTCATCTCTCTTCAGTGACAGTGACCCTTCCAGAGTGGATGGGTTTGGGGGGGCTGCCCTGGCTCTTCACAGCCGTCCAGCTGCACCTGCACTGGGGCAGCGGAGGCCCGAGTCACGGAGGCAGTGAACACAGCATCGACGGGCTGAGCTCAGAGGCAGAGGTAAATGTACACACTGACAACTGTCTTCATTAGTCATAATTTCTTGTTCTATCTGGGTGGAGTTTGCATGTTCTCCCTGTGTCCTTGTGAGTTCTCTCTGGGTACTCTGATTTCTTCCCACCTCCAAAAACATGCATGTTTAGGTCAATTGGGCATCCCTGTAAATTCAACTGGTGAATATACAGATACAAAATAAAATAAAAATACAGTGAGCACATTAGGTTGAGAGGCCAAGTTGTTCTTTTGTCTGTTTCCAAAGCAATGTACTTTTAAGGCCGGAGTTCACTGACAAGAATGACTGGAAACTTAAGCCGATTAGTGACAGAATTAGTTCTGCAAAGTTCATAAAACATCTGGGACACAGTGTGATAGATATGGTCAAGGATGAAGTTTTTTTGTTAGTTTTTTTTTTTTTTTTTTTTAGCATTGTTGGTTCTTTTAATTTACTAAAGAAATATTCCAAAACAATATCTATAAATGTTTAGCATTTACAGATATGTTAACTATAAACTCGATCCCGGCAGTTGTATTTAAAGTGTGTATGACCTAATTCATTAGATTAATAGGTTCCATTGACACAGCATTCCACAATCCGATGTTAATGTAATATAAATAGTTAATGGGTCTAGTTACCTGCAATAATCACCAGATTTTAAATTAGTGGATTAATTTGTAAGATATTTCATAGCAAAGTACAGTGTTATTGATGGTAAAAACAGCATCAGCAACAGGCAAGTTTTACTGCAGAAATTTGACTTGTCCTCCAGCTCAGTATTAAACAATATAATCTTTGAGAAGGACTCTACACATGTAGTTTCATTAGGGCTGCAACTAAAAATTGAAATCAGAATCAGAAAGGATTTTTTTGCCATTGTCAGTGAACAAACAAAATTCACAAACTAGACTTGCTATGATGCTAATGTACAACATATAACACAGAAAACACAAATAAAGAATAAAAAATATCGACTATAATAAAAATATTTAAGATATGTAAAATTTAAATATAAGGGCATGCAAAAAATAGACCAATAAAATTAGGCAATAAAAAATGTACACAATAATCAGAACAATAGTGCAATCTGTCAGTGCAAGAGATAGGGTAATATTAACATGAATAAATGAATAATAAATAAACTGCTAATTAATTGGGAGTTATTCTTTCAGTTGACTGATTAACTGTTTATAACTCAAAAGTCAAGTGAATAATGTGGCCATACCAGCTTCTATTCAAAACACTTAAATTGCTCTTTGCATCTGTCATTTAAAGTGTCATAAAATTGTTTGTTCCAGCTTCATATCGTCCACTATAACTCGGAGCTCTTCCCCAACATCTCTGCAGCGATGAGGCAGAAGAATGGACTGGCTGTTTTGGGAATCCTCATTGAGGTTATAGAGAAATTCCCACGACTTTTATACACTGCTCTTTTTAACCAACATGTAACATTTCAGATTTATTCCAGGCAGGTGACGAGACTAACCCAGGATTCAACAACATCATCCGCTACTTGAGTCGAATCAGACATGCAGGTACAAATATGTAAACTAACTTTTTAGTAACTTAAGCAGAAATCCTAACAGCTGTGTTACATTGAGTAGTGACTCCCAATTGATTTTGTTGAGATGACTATCCCCTAAACTTTGTCTCACATTTTGAGGATCCCTAAACTTGGTTACATATATTGTAAATTATTGCTTTTTTATTTACTTGTTTTAATAATTTTGAGGTCAAGTCCATAAAGCAAATGATTGCTTTCTTCTAGTTTTCTATTTTTTTAATTTATTTAATTGTGTGATTGTTCTTGTGGTATTTATCACAATTTTAAAGTCGGTAAGTTGCAATTTATGAGGTAATTTGAGTTCTTAAACACAGTCCCTCCACATATGTTGACAAAAAGTGCAAAAATGCAAAGACACACAACTAACACAGTTTCTTGGGAGTTTAAACAATTATTTAACACAATTATACATACAATATTTACACTGATAAACATAATTGAATAGCCCTAAAATATAAAGTGGCACCTCTGTCTCTTTCAACGGTGGAACGGTGGCAGAGCGGTTAGCGCTCTGGCCTCACAGCAAGAAGGTCGCGGGTTCGATTCCCGCTCAGGCCCGGACCTTTCTGTGTGGAGTTTGCATGTTCCTCCCCGTGTCTGGGTGGTTTCCTCCGGGCACTCCGGTTTCCCCACCAACTGATAACATGCATGTTAGGGAACACTTGGTGATAGTCGGAGGTTGAGGCGCCAGGTGTTAGGTGAATCGCCTCTGCCCCAGGGCAGCTTACTATCACTGAGTGAGGAGGGGAGGGGTTCATCTCACTGTGAAGCGCTTTGTGACTCTGTGTCTGTGAAATGCGCTATACAAATAAAGATTACTTACTTACTTACTTACTTACTTCAAGAACTAAAGTATGGTTTTAGCTTTCTGTTTTCATAAAATTGTGCGAGTGACATAACGACATAATTTTACTTTAAGTTTCCATCAGTAAACAAAATCACAGTATCACTTTTCACTTTTTCGGCAGAGCAGAAAGTTCTGATTCCGGGGTTTGACGTGTCGTCGTTGCTGCCCAAAGACCTCGGGCGTTACTATCGCTACAACGGCTCCCTGACCACACCGCCCTGCTTCCAGGAAGTCACCTGGACTGTGTTTTATGAGAAAGTCCAGATCTCAAAGGCCCAGGTGAGAAAAACATGTATAAAACCAGAAAGATAAGATAGTAAGACAGTGGTGTTGTCCAGGAGTAAAGACATGTCGACTAAAAGAGGGTGTGACTACAGCATTTCTGCACATCTTAACCAAAATTAATCATAAAACTGTAAAGGCATGGAAATTAATACATATACAACAGTAACAACTTTTTGTAAAGGAAAGTATTTGGAGAGTATGCTTACAGGTAGAAAACCAGATTGTGTGACAACTTTTCCTTATTTGAAGATATACATGCTTGTTTAGCATGATTCAGAACAAGTTTGTGAAGAAAAGATTAAATGTGTCAGAATACTAAATGGTTTACATTACACTAGTAACTTACACTAGAGATGTGTTTTTAATGGTGTAGTTTGAATCAGAAAACATACAACTTTATCCCTTTTTAAAACTACCGGTAATTGTTTAACAGTTTTTGTTGGCTATTGTTTTCATTCTAGTTTAAGAGCCACATTTGTTAAGCATTTGCTCATGTGCAGAATAGCTTAAGGGGTGCAAAAACTACTTGACACAGCTGAAGGTGGTGCAAATCTGTTTTGTGTAATACAGTATGTCATAAGCAGTGGTTAAAGTGGGCCGGAACGGTCAGGAACGGTGTTCCGGCACCTTCAATGCCCTCCAAAAAAAAAAAAAAATTATAATAATAAATTTAAAATAACATCGTTATCATAAAACAAACACATGGAACATGATTATAGTAATTAAGGGATAGAGTTGTAGATGCTATGAGTTGCAGTTGCATTTATTTGTTGCTTCATTATATTTATAAGTGATCAAGTCACAGCGGCACCAGTGAAATGAACAACTGGACCCTGAACGGTACACGAGCCCCTCGCTGCACAGCGCAGAGTCCATTGGCAGAGTCATGTCACTCTCAGGGAAACTGCTCTGTCTGTCAGAGGACAGGGCTCATCTCACAGCGGGACGAGTGGCCCCAAAACGAAACTTTAAGGACTTTTCCTTTCAACTATACCAACAGAGCTTAAAGCTAAAGGCGACGTTAACGATGACGTGACAATCGCGCGTTCCACGAGACAACTCGGCCGCGGAGGGCGAGCCTCTCCCGCTGGTGCTGTTTGAGGAAGTCCGACAGAGCAGCGCGCACGAACGGGCGAGAGCGATATAAGCTTCCAAATAACCGCGTGTGGTTTTACTGCGCTAAAAATGACTTATAAATTGGCACAAATATGTTAAAGCCCAGCACTGAGGGCAGAGAGACAGGACAGAAGCAGTGACAGGGGCAGGAGCATGACTGGGGCAGTGACAGGGCAGGAAGGACTCACTCAAGGAGGAGAGAGGAGCTGAGGGAGTAAGTGTACACAAGCTATCGTGGTTTACAATAGCTTGTGTGTGCACCAAATTATAGAAAAATGGCTTGTCTTATTTTTTGTGGGTAGCCTATTTTTATTATAGTTTTATATATATATATATTTTTTTTATCTAGAAATAAAACCAGATAGATAGATAGATTGATTGTTACTTTTTTAAGTCCACAGACAGCTTTTTCTCTCTTAAAGTCAGTACAGTCCCGCTGTATTGTTGAAAATCAACACTTTTTCCAGCTAACAGTTTAACATTTTTCAAAAACTTTCTTGTTTTTAGCAGTTCCCTATATTTGTCACAACAAGATTAAAACTGACTGACCCTCCTAAAACCCAGTTTTACAGGGGCAGAGCTAAGGGAGGCATCCAGGGCTGGGGCCCCCTTAATCTGGTCTCTTGTTGCCTCTTTTTATTTAATTTTTATTGCCTGATGTCTTTTTAATTATGGTGAAGTTACATCACATAATAAGAATATCACATCTAAAACTCACCAAAATACAGGAAATTGCATTGAATTTTTAAAAATTTTGAAGAGTGGCCTAATTCCAGCCACTCAATGTCAAGACACATCAGAGAATTTCTCTTCTGCAACCTCCAATAGCAAATATAAGTGACAATATAAGAAAAGAAAAGACTATTTACTTTTAATCAAATCGTTTTGGACTCTGTATGTTCAAAATCCTGCATATGGCCCTGAACCTAAAATAGAGTTCCCCCACCTCCCAAATCCCACTTTAACCACTGGTCATAAGTGCATCTTCCAATCATACCCCCCACACATTTTTAAATTTATTCTCGCAATGTAGCACCTGGCTTGATATTTGAGGCTTTAAGACAGACCTGGGCAAACTGCGGCCCGGGGGCACATGCGGCCCTCCATCTGGTTTTAATCAGGCCCCCAGCAGGTTGTTGAGAATAACCATTATTATATAGTCTAGATTAAAACTAGAATTCAGTTATTTTAGCCAGATTGAAATATACTAGGTACTAATATCTGGTAGCATATTTCACTTATTTCAAGACATTTCTGACTGTTAGTAAGACAGTTTAGCTTGAATTCAATTTACAAATCTATTTTAACAAGACAGAAACACCTTAAAACTAGTTAAATAATCTAAGACCATCAACTAAAACCATCTTAACCAGGAAAAATGACTACACTCAAGAATTGAAGACATTTTAGCAAATCTAGAATTACATTTTTGCAGTGTGTATTCCTTTTATTTGGTTGTCTTGGCTGTGGAGCATGTGTTTGCACTTGTGTTCTTAATATACACAATGAATGGACACAACAAATAGATAAGTAGCCTATTCTTATACAAGACGTACTTGCAATGATAACAACAAATTCTTAAATCAGTAATTGTGGTGCAGCCGTTTGTCACTTTTGAATTTGAATATGGCCCTCGGGGAAAAACAATTACCCACCCCTTCTTTAAGCATTTGGGGTTTTTGGGGGATTTTTTTTCAACCTCAGTATTTGTCATTATGAAAAGATTAGCTTGTCAATAAAGTTAAAAAAATGCCAAATTCAAGGATATGAATAGAAACATTCAGTATTTGCAGACCCCATACTCAAGTCACTCACATGTCATTTATATTTTAGCTACAGCATAAACATTGTAAGTGTAATTCTTTTGCTACGTGCTTACTTTCAGAGAACTGGACTAATGCTTTCTGTAATCCAGGATCAGTTTTAAAGCTGGATACAGTGACACAACTATTTAGCCTTTTAATACAACCTGCCATTAACCACATTGCAATAAAGCTCATGTTGTGGCTAAGATTATGGAAATAATGTTGGTCAATTTGTTTGTCAAACATTCTTGGCAAAACAAGTTTAATCCCTTTTGGACCCATCAGAATAGTTTCTTATTGGCTGCGCTCGTCCTGATCAGAAAGCTGGAGGTTCAATTTCAGCTCCTACAGATGAAAACCGCTATTGTGTCCTTTGGCCAGAGACAAGACCTTGTGAGAACTGTGTGAGTGTGTGTGCGTGTGAATGGGTGACTAGTTTCTACTCGTACAGCAATTGACCTTGGCCTTATTGGAGACAGAAAAGAGCTACGTAAACATCTAAAAAACAAGTTATCCACATTCTTAATTGTTTTGTTGTCTCTTCTCACACTCGATTACAAGAGCAACAAGAACCTTTTGTAATATATTATTTAGCTAACAAAAATGTTAGAAAATGAATCTATGAAACAGTCATTGGGCAAAAACGCAGGAGCAGATCATGTGCTGAGAATCCCCCCAAAACAATATTACAGTTTGTTATAACATACAAACTGAAACATGGACTGTTTTTTGATAGAAACAACTAAATATTCTACAAGGAAAATACAATATTCCTGATCAAAACTACCAAGAAATCCATTGCTCCTGACAGATTACATTGGAGGAGTGCTCAAATGCAGAGAATGAATTGCCCTCACAGGGGATTAATAAAGTAAAACTGAATTTACCTTACCTTGCTTCACTAAACCAATAAAATGACAATAAGAAATTCATTTACATATACATTTAAAACAGCCCTAAAGCTATGCTCATGGCTATGACTGCTCTCTGTCTGGGAAAGCTGTGTTTTATGAGAAGGTCGAGATCTCACAATGAGGCAAACATGTATAAACTAAGAGAGATAAGATAAAGAGAGCAGTGTTATCGAGGACTAAAGACATGTTCTGGAGATTGAATAGTAGTTGATTAAAAGAAAGTTCTCAACTACTAAGCATTTTTTCTTATCTTGCTTAAAGTGCACTTGTAAAACTGTTCTGTCCTGTTCTAGTATTGCTTTCTCATCAAAAACACAGCTGATGTTTTCTCTGAAGTATCTTTTTTCTTCCTCTCTGAGCCTCAAAAACATTGTTCTGAATGTCTCAGATCTGTGACGTCATAGGTAGGTGTCAGAGATTGTCTGCTGCACTGTTTTTAAGTCCTTAAATCACTCAGACAACTTTGGAGTATTTCTGCAGCAAGGCAAAAACAATTTGATTGTTTGAGTGATTGATTGTTTTTATTTGAGCTTATGACATGAACTATAACACATTTACGTTAAAAAAGAATGAACCTATATTATGATTACCAATACATTATACATATGTAAACATAGCTCAAAATGGAGTGGAAAGAAAAAAACGTCCACACCAAGTACATAATTTTCATTGTGCGGTTGCATTAAATTAATAAAGTTACATATGCTGTTTGTGAATTTTGTAACTCACTGACAATGGCAATAAAATCGATTCTGATTCTGATATAAATACAATTTGAGTATTGCTTGATATTGACAACAGGAGGTTTCACAGAATTTAAATTTATGGAATCTAAAAACACCATGATGATGACCAACATGTGACAACAGGCCTCAGCACCACAGCTCCAGCCGAACCCAGCTGCAACTAACCAACACTGCAGCAGTAGGCCGGCAGTGCAATAAACAGTCAGGCCAATATTACAAAAACATTTCAATGCAATAGAATGAGCCATCACCTCAACAACTGCATTTTTTCCAGTAATGACAAATGACTGTTACAGATGTAGGGCTGTAGTTCTTTAGTCGTTTAGTCGATTAATCGGTCGATGGAGTCTTGGTCGACCAAAATGTTATTAGTCGACTGATTCTTTTATTTAGATTATAAGGATTTGTATTCAACAGTAACAGAATCATTGGTCTGAACTGCCTTTTTAATATAAACACTGTTTCCTCTTCATCTTCTGCATAAACTATAGTTTTTGCAAGAACTACAGAATATTATTAGTCTTTTTGAGCAGGTTTCTTGCAGAGTTGTCACAATACTACAATTTCCAACCTGATTTTGATACAAAACTTGATTCTTGATACCACAATAAAAATTATAAAGTCTGATTTTTATACAATGAATTGACATTTTCAACACAAAATCCAAGTATATGATCATACATTTTATTTTTAAAACAGTTTTGATAAAACTCAAGATAAAAGAAAATGTGTTTGTTTGTTTTTTTTTTGTTTGTTTTTTTTTTCTTTGCAGAAAATATCAGATTTTGTTCAAATTTTTGTCCTGTTAATGTTATCTGTATTTTTTCAAATGAATATCTAATTTTGACACCAGTTTTAGCATTGATTTGCAATACTTTTGACAACTCTACTTTTAGCTTCAGAGCCTTTGCCACGCCCACTTTTTAGTTGTTTATTCGGTCGATAAGACATGTTTTTAGTCGACCAAGAATTTCTTTGGTCATCTACAGCCCTATACAGATGACAGTTACATTAGACAACCAGTGATATCACGGTAAACCAAGTTCAGATATCAACCACTCCCTGGTCAAAACCACGCTAATGTCTCAAATTCTTCTACTTACTTCAACAGTATTTTTGCTTCTTATTATCATTTTGACCTTATCTTACCACAAAAGGTCCATTACAATACGTCTTGCTCAAATATTTTTGGCTATTGTACACAGCCACATTCCTTGTGTCATTTCTTTTGTTTCTCTGTGTCATTTCTAACTCAATTCCTGATGTGGGAAACACGACTATTATGTGTGCTTCACTTAACCATTTTATACTTTGGTGCTTGAGATTCCAAAGTGACCATGTTTGAATGATGAGAACAACACACAAGAAATGCTCCATATTTGTGTTTTTAAAAAATACATAAAATAAACCAGGCTCTGCAAGATGCCTTATCATAACTTTCGCTTGGTGCAAATGTTTAGTTAATTTGACGTCTGTTGCTGGCTACTATACTTGTTGATCAGGGTATTAAAATCCACACTGTTGATGCAATCTTACTCCACATAAACCCAGATTACACTAAGTAGATATTTTTGAAAGATTTAAGGACTTTTGGTGCAATGATTCCTTTGTTTGCGCTTTCTGTTTCAGCTGTTCAAACTTGAGACGATTCTTTATTCGAGTAAATCTGAAGAAATGGACCGAATGCTTCTCCAGAACAACTACAGGATCACACAGCCGCTCAACCACAGAGTCATCTACAAGTCCTTCTCTGCAGGTGACAAAGGGAACTGTTTATGTCAGTGGTCGGGGATCAAAAAGCATAAGAGTAATAGAAGTTTGACCAAGCCACTAGGACAGGCCTATTCAAGTTAATGCCCGGGGACCAAATCAACCCTCCAAAGAGAAAGATGTATATGAATAAAACATTTACAGGACCCAAGAACTGTACAAATGTATCCATCATACATTGCAAGAGACACACAGAAGTCAGGAATTAACACTGTCTGATTCCAAAGTGGACAGGAATGTGTGGGAAAAATGGGAATAATCTGGATAAAACAGGCAAGTTTGAGATTTTTCCAAGAACATTGAGCAAGAGAGAGAGAGAGAGAGAGATACATACCAAATCAGTGTGGTGTTTGGAGGCTGATTAGGACAAGGATTGTGAAAAGACAAACAGTGAGTCCATTGTTTGTTATGAGAGTTGGGCAGAGAAAAGCGGAGCAGAAGGATACAACGCGGAGCAGAGTGGTTTTTCGGGATTAACAAAGTAGAAAGAATCTGTTTAAACTGCTCTTTGTGGAGGGCGAGTGAACCGGAAGGCCTGTGATATCAGCAGACATGACAGAGCACCAGTGACGTCAGACAATCAGAGGAGCCACGGACAGACTGTTATTTCTGACAACCTAAATTTAGTAGTTTTAAGTCCCAAGCCTTTGACAACAAGTCCAATTCAAGTCCAAGTCAGTTGAAGTCTTCTGCTTTTGAGTTTCAGGTCCTTTCAAATCATTACAGTACACCAAATTATAAAATATTGCCCCAATTAAAAAAAATGTAATACAGTTTCAGTTTGTCTTAAAAAACAAGTCCTTTTGCAACAATTTTGTAATACTGTATAGTCCTCACATATTTGAAATTTCTTATAATTCAAATTAATTATAATTCAAATCATACATCATTTGGACAATTTTATGTGTCAAAGTTTTCATGCATGCAATATTTTGTTTGAAAATCTGAAAGCATTAAGGCAGCATACTATAAGACCAATAAGGAGCTACTGATGATGACGATGATGACGACGACGACGACGACGACGACGACGACGAGACGACGACGATGATGATGGTGATGAAATCATAAAAGGTTTTTGCTGTTTTAACCGTGTCTTTGTGTTTCTACCAGACCCAGGGAAAGACTTTTCTCCAGGTGAGGCCCAAACACAACTGTGCCTTTTGTTTCTGCTGTAAATCTCCTGCTCTGAGTCTGAGTTCCTGGTTTCTGTGGCTGCAGGTGAAGTCACTGCGATTGTGGTCGGAGTCATGTGTGGCTGTGTGGGGCTGGCCGTCGTCATTCGCTTCATCACAAAGACCATTCGGTTTGTGGATTTTAACACTATGTAAATACAAACAAACATGGCCGACTCTGCGTTTGGTAGCCCTAAGCAAGACTTTTGCTGTGAATCCCATTTGAAAAACACTGATGATAAACAAAAACTGGAATATAATATCTATACATCTATAAATGTATTCTATAGTATCAACATTTTAGTTTTGAAATAGTTAGTATTTGATGTACACAGCACAAACATCTGGATTCCTTTACTTGTTTCAAATTATTACTTCTTACTTTGAGCCAGATAATTTGCCAATGGGTGAAGAAAATGTTGCTTTATTTCTGTTTAATATTACTATTATTTACAAATAGGTTTGAACAGAGTATGACATAACTTGGGCCTACATGCTACTAAAGTACATTTTATTACTCCATTGGCATTTGTTGTCCCAGTTTACATTACACTAGCAATTAAACCCTATACTGTTAAAATGATTCAAATCTAGATTAAAATTCTGATTCCAAGTCATTGTAAGCAAAGATTGTTATCCATTTATTGCAGAACCGTGGTCAGTTTCTAATGAAACTTCCGTTTTTTTAATGTATTCTGGTGTCTTAGAAGTACTTTTGATTACTTGAAAATATGCTGGAATAACAAAATGTCCAAACTTATGCTGTCAGATGAGCTCATTTAAAACAACCCCCATTTGTACATGGATAGATGTTTGTTTTGTGGTTATGGTCATGTGAATATGCTAAATGTTTTGTCCCTCTGTTTTCTCTGACTCTGGCAGATTCTTTACACTTCTTCACCATGAATCTGAGGTGGTGAACTGGTGTTTTAGCTACTTTGAAAACTGACCAAAACATACTGTGACTGACACAAACCTCACTGTGCAAACCAACTAATGATATTGACTCAAAAACTATTAATATGGTTTACTTGAACACTTGTTATTACACCTAATCTTATCTTTGCAGTAGTTCATCATTGTTTTACTGACACCATCCTTAAATCTTGGTCCCTATCCATCTTCTAAACTTTGGAAAAAGTCCTTGTTCCTGCTTATTGTTTTTAAGAAAATTGTGTTAATCTTCATGTTAGTTTTTAATTGATTTAGCTATGAAGCACATGTATTAGCACTTGTGCTCTTAGGAAATATCACTATAAAAGCACAATAACATAGTAAAATATCCTTTTTTTTAATTGAAATGTGGCCATAGTACCGATAATAACAATTTGTTATACCAATAATCGTGGTCCGGCTCTCTGCCACTTGTCTGTATTTCATGGAAAAATAATTGCCCATTCCTGAGTTAGCAAGTAGTCATGCCTTAGTTTAGTCCTGTTTCTGTTCTAAAATCTGTTTTGTAGAGAAATGTAGGTGAAATCTTTAGTATTTTTTATGGTTCGTACAGTTAAACGAGGTCATGGAAATGTAGGGAATTGTTTTTGGATATGGGAAAGTCATGAAAATCTGAAGTTTAATTCTGTACCAACCTTGACGTTTACACCAAAAATATCATATTTTGCTATTTACAAAGATTAAACAAATTTGGTTTTGTGGATATTTTTGCTTGACCCCAAATTGTGTTAAAAGTCATATTGGTTTGTGCACCTTAAATAGCCCTTTAGACAAACAAAACTGGTGATGAGCTACTTCTTTTAGAAAAAAAAAAAAGAAGTTAAAAGGGGCACAGTTGGATGCCTTTATGAAACATTAGTCATGATCCATTTAGAAGTGGCCACAATTAGGCAGCTAAAGATACATTTACAGTATAAATAGACCTGTAATAAATACAATTTGAGTATTACAGTGTAATACGTACAATCCAAATCCTTTAGTGAGCTGCTGGTGGCTGTACGAATGCTGCATAAAATATACAGTATATTGTGGAAAAGTCTCTGTAATGATAGTGTTTTGTGGTGCTCCGTTGTAATCACCCACTTCTGAAGCTTTATTTTTTGGTTTTTCACTATTTGTTTCATGTTACTTTCATTTCCCTAATCAGTATTAAATCCAAATCGTTCACTAGAAAGCACAGACTGAAGGGGCCCAAATGTCTGTAAATCTAATCCTCTTTAGGGTGGGATTTTTCAAAACTAAGATTAGCGCTTGTGCAATGACTTCTGACCTCTTAACATTTATTTTTACTTCTTCACACACTTATAAACTGATACTGTTGTGACAAATATTTACATAATATTTAAAGTTGTTTTTATCAAGAAGTAACAAAATCAAAACTCTTAACTTAAAGGTGCACTGTCTTGCTCTACTTTCAGTAAAAATAATAATTTATGGAGGGTTAAATATAGGATAATAAACTCTTCAAAATCAAGCTTCTATTTACACATTTTTCTCATTTTGTCACTACAATTTTCCCAGTGAATTTTACATTAGTGTTTCCATGGAGACAAGCAGGAAGTCAGATCTGTGGAGAGCTGAGTCTGAGCGTCTTTTCTGCTTTGTCCGTAATAAGTTAAAAAGTGATTATGTATTAGGTCCAGATGGTTGGCAAGAGTCAGTACTTCCTGCTTACTAATTGTACTTTCTTCTTAAATATTTAAAAGGCCGTTAAACAAATTTACAATCTGGTAAATTCCTGTTAGTGACCGGACCCATTCACTTTTGCTTTATAAGAAACAACTCCGTTTAAAACATAACCAAACATCTTAATTAACTATTATTGTAGACTGTTGTGATGTCAAGACAAAACCCCTTTATAAAAAGTGACACAGTGCACCTTTAATGACGTTCTAACCGTAATTACTGTAATAAACGCTAATAAATGCCCTGATGATGATTTCTGGTTGATTGGTCACATGTGTCTTTTGATCCTGCGACAGCTCGACCTCTAGCTGGGACCTCCTGCACAGTCAGCGGCCCGCTCCCACCACCAGGTCTCTGCAGCGATGACCTTTGACCCTCTGAGCTTTACCTGACTATTTCCTACTCACTCACTCACTCACTCACCACTCAGTTTTAGAGTTTTAGATTAAGAGTTGAACGTGTCTTTTGTTTGAGGAGTCAAGTTTAAAGGGGACCTACAGTATTATGTAAAATCTAAATCTGAATATCTAACAATCAACATCATTAGTTTTCTCAAAGTTGTATTGGATTGATTGATTCATGCATGTTTGAGTTATCTTGTATAGTCCATGTCATTACACAAACAATACAGATTCAAGTTATAAAACATTCAGTTAAATATTACAATTAAGAGGCAAGGTTTTTACAGTTTTGAACAGGAAGGTAATGGACATAGATAAATGTTGTGTTTTACAATAAATATAAATTAGTGGTGTACATGTATCATAGTTTAAATACAATGGGTCTCCTTTAAAGTTGGGGTAACTAACATTTTTTTAGTTGTTAATTTGTAAACTTTGGGTTTTCCACTAAAATGCAGCACTTTGAGTAAAAATGAGACCACTACTGTCTGAACTGAATAATAAAGAAGCTTAGTTCTAATCAGGAGCTGAATCCTGTTCTCTGATTGGCTGAGCTTGGGTGGTCCTCTCCAGTTTCACTTTGATGTTTGTAAAAAGACTTTACAATAACTACACCTTAATTTGCCTTAATAAATCATGATCAAAGCATAAATAATGCCTTGATTATTCATACACAAATGGTGAATTCATGAATGAGAACATTTATCAGTGCTTAATAACTACTTAATTAAGGAACGAAGGTTAGGATTTTGGTTAGGGAAAAGGGTTGGACTAACTAAGTAGTTACAAAGCAAAATATATATTTTTTATCTACTAACTGATAATTTGTTCATGATTAATTAACTCTTTAGTAGGTTATTGAGAATTTATTTAGCCTATAATATTGTTAGTTATTCTAAAGTGTTACCAAGACCAACCAAAATGAATACATGTTGATATTAACCTTGTGTCAAATGATTCAGGAGAGGAACTTGTCCGATTTAAACCCCAGATTGTGCAGTGTGAAAGTCGGCTACCTCACCTTCAACATCAGCACATGTACTCCTATTTTGTCTCTTTTGTCTTGTAGAATATGACTGCAGGCTAATGATAGGTGTGGACTTGCAAATTATGACTTTAATAACTTGGGACTTGACTTGAAATAGACTAAGACTTGGACAAAGACTTGAAGCGTAAAAGCAGGGACCTAAACTTGTGGGGCTCTGTCTGACTTGGGACTCGACTTGGACTTGTCTCTCTTTGTATCGGAACTTGACTTGGACTTGTCTCTATTTGACTTGGGACTTGACTTTGACTTGTCTCTCTTTGACTTGGGACTTGACTCAGACTTGAAGCAAAGACTTTGTCCCACCTTCTCTAATAAAAGAAACATTGTTCTCGAGATCTGTTTGTTGGTCAGTAGTTTTGCTGATAGATTATCCTTTCTATCTGTTCAAAGTTGAGAGGAAAAATATCAACACACAAAGACTTGGCTGGAAATGTCTGGGAACTTCTAGTGCAAAGTGCTATAATTATACATCCACTGTGCCTACTTTTTCTGGTCTGAAACCTGTTAGTAGAATCTTACCTTTATCTTTTTATTATATTCTTTTTTTTTTACACAACAATTCTAATCCACACTTCCTCCTACTTACTCCCTACACAGCCCAAGTCTAGTGAAACAGTGCCCTCTGGTGTAGATCAACTGCATAACTAACTGCACCATTAGGTCTTTGAATGCAGTAAATTGTAATAATCTTATGTTGTGTTTTATGTTTTAGAGAAAACAGTGTTGGGAAATCGAACAGTAAAAACAAGACGTGATGGTGAATTCCTGTGATGCAGAGAAAAGAGAAGACGTGGCCTTGTCTCCCAAACTGAGCCGTAACTGTGAACTCTTAAACACTTTGTTTTGTTGTAGTCTACTTATTAGGACTGCACAGTAAAGTAAAGTCACTATTGTTGCACTAGACCAATGTTTTTGTCTTTGAGCTGACTGAAAAATACATGTTTAAATTAAAAACTTGTATAGGGCTCTAGGGAACAAAACAATGAAATACAAATGCATTTTGGTGAATCTAAATTGTTTTTTTTTTTAATTACTAGGTTCATTCAGTTTTCCATACCTTTCTGATGTTGTACAGCCTTGCGTTATAAACGTGATTAATTGACACCTTTCTGCAGAAATATTTACATCCTACATTGTTTGTATTGGGACCTGGGCCTGCCCAATACACCTAAATTGTTGTAATTAAATTTAAAGTAGTTTTAGAGTCCTCCTGCCTTAGGTACAGTGTCTCTCTTTCTTAGGTTGTTGTGTTTATTTGTGTTGTACAAATGTTGTAAATACAGTAATAAATGCTCAATAAATGTTGAAGCAGTGGCTTGTTTTTTTATAGTTGCCTAACGACAGTCTTTTGTACAACACCGAACGCCAAAATATAACCCGAAACCAACGGATATTTATAGAGTAAAAAAAAAATGAAACTGTCTGTCTCTCTCTCTCTCACTGTCTCTGTCTGTCTCTCTCTCTCTGTCTGTCTGTCTCTCTCGCTCTCTCTGTTTCTATTTCTCTCTCTCTCTCCCTCTCTCTGTCTCTCTCTCTCTCCTTTTCTTTGTCTCCGTCACGAGAGCGTCAGCGGAAGTGAGAATGGAAGTGCAGATCCTGGATGACAGAAAGTGACACCTGGATAGTTTTCATTTCTTCTTTGCTTCTGTCGCTATTTCAGGTCAGTTTTTTTCTTGACAAACAGCTGTTGCACTTCTTTCTTTGCTTTACTGTGCACGTGCTAAAAGCGGCTGCTTATTACTGCTGAACAACATGCTGACTTAACAACACTGACTGCGCTTGACGCACGACGCTGTTTACGCACGAGTGGGAGCTTAAGTGTTTTAGCTCATTTGTAAACAAATAAACATATTGTCTTATTCTATCATCGTCTCTGTTCTTGTTTAGGATCGTAGCAGAATGGCTCCAGTCTGGCTGTATTTTCCTTTGTTCGTGTGTCTCCTGCTCGGGAAGCAGACTTGTGCCAAAAACGAGGCGCCATGCCAACTTTCCAAGTGGAATAACGGCTTCAGGACGTTCCTGAAGCGTCACATACGCGATGGCACGCCCCAGACACTGGACCAGAACGAGTGGGAGAAGTACATCCGAAACAACGGCGGCTGTGACAGGCCCACACAGTCCTTTATCAGCCCAGACGACCTGGAGCGGGTCAAGGCCGTGTGCTCCTCCAAAGGAGGCAAAACCTACAAGGAGAACCTGTGCATCAGCCACGAGCCCTTCACGTTTGTGACGGTGCGCAGCGAGCCCGGCACGTGCGGCATCCGCAGCGTCAAGCACGAGAAGAAGCACCTGATCCTGGCCTGTGAAGTGCTGGACAACACGTGCCTCCCGGTGCACTTCGAGGGGAACCCGACCGACCTGAAGCCCAACAACAACGCACGAGGCTGCGTGGACCCGCAGAGCAAAGGGCGCGCGCCCTCCTGCAGGGCCAGCCTGCTGTGGACCGGCCTGGGACTGTTACTGCTGCTGCTCTGTATCTGAACCTAAGCTTTACACAGTGGCATAAGTTTTTTAAGTGTTAAAAGCACATTTCAGAAGTATTTTCATATTCTATTGTAACATGTATTTCAGTACAGGTCAATGTCGACTGCAGCTATTTTCTGTTTTTAGGTTTACATCTGAATGCATATCTAAGTGTTGTTTTTATTTTTCAACTTGATCACAGTGGCCATTGACTTGAATTAAAAGAAGAATATTTTTATGTATTGTATATAAGGCATCTTTGTGGTACAATTCTGCCAAATGCAGCTCTGACTGTTGCACTTGAAAACAATTAGCATTAGTATAAAGACTAAAGGCTATAGTTGTTTTTTTATGGTGAAAATCCCACAAATTAATTTAAAAGGGACAAAAGCAATAAAATAGTTTGCTAATTTTAGAAACGTTTGCTTGTCTATTTCAATTGTGAAAAATCTGTTCAAAGTTTCCTTCATTTTGCCCTAAACTATGTTTGACCATCAGGAGCTTTCAAGTCACAGAATCTTACATGAAGAAAGAAACCACCAGATGGCAGCAGAGTTTACACATTTTAGCTTCAGTCCAAACTTGAGATGTGAGCTGAAGCCAGTCCTGGGAAAATATTGAAAAAATAATTAGCTACATATTGTTTATTACCTAAATAATATTTTTAGTTTCACTACTTAGTTTTTACCCCTAGAAAGTAACATTACTAATATAACTTAGTTACACCCAACACTTGTATAACTCACAGGTGCAGAAAAAGGTGAAAAAGGCAAACGTTTCTAAGTGGTTTTCTATTTGCTTAATTATCATGCAAATTATTCTATCAGAATAAAGCATAAATCTACTTTGCCATCTCAACTGGACCCACAAGACAAATACATAACAATACAAAGATTATAGATAAAGTGAAAAAATAACAGACGAAAAGACAAACACATAACATACGGTATGCTGCAGATGTGAGCGAGTGCAAAAGCAGCATCAGAGGCTGAGCTACTCGACAGGCAAGACAGGGAATTGTTTAGGGCCCTCTGTTGGAAGTTTATACTCAAAAACTGGCTCAATAAAGTCAAGCTAAAAGTTATTGACAGATCTCTCTATTGTTTGTATTTTTTGTAAACAAAAAAACAAATGACATCAGCAAGATCCATTTAACATGTCATGAGTTTATTAGGCTATTTATTATAGCAAACTAAAGAGTAATCCTTCCCCCTTTTTATGTATATTCATGAAAGCTCAAAAGTCAAAAGAAAGTTGCATGGAAAATCCAGAATAAAATTTAATTTCTAATAGGTCGTCTGGTCACCATGCTCATTTACCTTGAATATGATTGACAGATAAACTAGCCAATCAGGAACACATCATGTATGAGAACAAACAGAAGCCTCAAACTGCTCAGGCCGAAAAAAAAGTAGCTTTAAAACCATTGCTGATTTCTGCAGAATCAATGAGCAAAGCAAAAAACAGTGAGTGAAGTCACATTTTGTTCTAACAGACGGCCAATAGGTTCTTTTGTTTCATGTGCATCATGCAAATAGATTAATGTGATTGCACAGTTCGCTGTGGAGTTAATGTGGTGAGAGTGAGAGAGTGGTGACCAGACCCACTCTTGAAAAGTATTGCAAGGACTAAGCTCAAACTCCAGACAAACATTAGTTATTAATGCAGAAATTAATCAGACAAAAGACTAAGCCAGTTTTAAACTAGGACATTTAGCTAGATACATGTGTAAACACGTGTTCTCTATCTGCAGCCACACATCACAGAGGAAAAGGCAAGCCTGGCCCAAATCAAAAAATAATTAATTTGAGTGGAGAAGGAGCTCTCCAACAGGATCAAACTTAATTAACTTTTGGTGAGACACAAAGCCACATTGTAAAAGTGAAAGTATGGGAATATAAACTCGTTTTTCGTCTCACGTTTGAGGTTGAGATTGAAACAACGATCTTTATCAATTCAATATTTTTGTAACTAAAAATTACATATTTTTCTCTACATCAGCCTGTCATTTGTAAAAGTGCAGATAAACAGCTGTAAGAAATCACCCCTTTTTAAAAAATCACTTTGTTTTGTTTACATGACATCACAACATTCTTGGCAAATAATTAGTTATCAGTACTGAAGCCAATATGAATTCATGTCCACCACTGAAATAGTGAAAGCAGAAGAGCCCTGCAGTTTGTATGCAGTATATATGCGGACCATAACATCTCACGATCTCTCTGGGTTCAGTTTGTATGTTCTCCCCGTGTCACCGTGGGTTTTCTCCAGGTACTCCGGTTTCCTTCCACCTCCAAAAACATGCATGTTTAGGTTAATTGGGCATCACTGTAAATTTCCCTGTGAGTGAATGAGAGAGTGAATGGTTGTCTGTCTAACCCTGCGACAAGTTGGCCACTGTCCAGGGTGTTCCCCCGCCTATCGCCAGTCACCCGCGACCCCTAACAAGATTAATATATATATATATATATATATATATATATATATATATATATATATATATATATATATATATATATATATTATATATATATATATATATATATATATATATATATATATATGGACATCATCACATTTAATCTTGTGCAATACTGTGTTACCATGGAAACATCTCTGGTACATCTCACTCACGTCACTTTATCTGCTATTATTTATTCACCTCTATTTACACCTCCTTAAATGCTGCTCTGTACATAAACATAGTCATACTTATACCTCATATTTATTACTGGTTATTTATTCTGTTCATCTGCTGCAGTTGTACATAATCATAGTCATATATTGTACATAATACTATATACTATATACTGATGCCACTTTATCTATTTATCCTGTCATATCCTGCACTGTGCCATAGCAAACATTTATTGTAAATAATAGTCTTTTAATTATTGTATCTTTATATATATTTTAAGTCTATTTTATTTCTATTATCTTATTTGATTGCATGTTTCTATTTTCCCTGCTGTTCTTAAAATGTGCGTTGCAACACTGGAATTTCCCCATTGTGGGACAAATAAAGGATATCTTATCTTATCTTATCTTATCTTATATAATATATATATATATATATATATATATATGTATATATATATATATATATATATATATATATATAGGCATGATCACACTTCACACACATCACCAAAACTATTATTAAATTGTTTTAATTCGGCACATTTTGAAGATTATTAAAGAGTTATAGCCTTAATAAGTTACAGAACTGTACTGTAATTTCTGCCCTATTGAGCGCACTTGAATATAAGCCGCATCCACTAGATTTAAGTAGGAAAAATAGTAAAGTACATAGGCCGCACTTGTTAATAGTAAGTCTATGAAATCTATAATTTTGCTGCATTGCCTTATAAGCCGCATAGTTCAAAGCTCATGAAAAAAGTAGCGATTTATAAATTAGAAATTACGGTACACAAAAAATACAAAGAATCTCACTTGACTGTCTACTTGCAGTATTCACCTTAATTGATACATGATTTCCAATATGATCATCTCAACAAACCAATGTGACAATTAACTGCAAAACAATATTAAAACCAGAGCTAAACCAATAAAATATAATTTTACATGTAGTTAATCAGTTGTGTGGCAATTTTATTAGCTGCATGTGAGACCTAATTTGTCACATTTGTCCTCTTCCTCTCACACAATCCTCTCATGCATTTTCTTCTTATAATCCCTTTAATCTTCATCTATTCTCTCACCTTTTTGCCCTTTCCTTCTGACGATGCTCAAAGGTGGAAAAACGAGAGCCAGACACATGAATCACGCTTCTTATAAAAATGCTAGAATGAGCGTTTAACCTGCACCAGCTTCTCTCTGGCGGTTTGATCTAAGCATGAGTCGGCTGTCCAGACTAACTCAGAACAAATGAGCGCAGTAATTAGGAGCACGGAGAGAGGAAAAGGGGGGATTCCAGGGGAGAAAAAGCCAAAATGGATGGAGTGTGAGATAGATAGGCGTCTGGACATTCACGTTTTATCAACATCTGTGGCATGTGTTGGCAGATTTAACCGGTTGTGAGCTAATATATTCTCACTAAACAGATTGCGTTCGCATTACATCACAACATTGTATACTGCAG
The DNA here is from genome assembly GCA_038363315.1 of Mugilogobius chulae. Classification (NCBI taxonomy): domain Eukaryota; kingdom Metazoa; phylum Chordata; class Actinopteri; order Gobiiformes; family Gobiidae; genus Mugilogobius; species Mugilogobius chulae. The sequence continues at coordinate 120,820 of JBBPFD010000457.1, forward strand.
GACTATGGTGCTGTTTCACAACCAAAAAACAATGAACAAAACATAGAAAGTATCACATTTGCTTTAATATAAAACATGGTCTAATAAACACCATGGGAACACATCTACTCCTCAGCTGTAGAGGCGCTGTGGCACAAAATCACACAGAGGAAGACACCCGGCTCCTTCATTTGTCTCTGTCTGATCTGTGTCACATCTGAACAAACAAGAAACACTACTTCTGCACAGTGTTGGACTTCTTTTGCTTTTGTTTTTCTTTCCCACAGTCTGCCTCACATTAACAGACCCAGTGTGAGGTCCGAGTAAAATTCCTTGAATCGCTCCAAGTGTCAAAAATCTAAAACCGGCTCTGAAAGGTAGGCTATGTCATTTGCTCATTTCGCTGTACAACTAAATATGCACTAAAATAAGGGTAAGTAACTTTTTTAGTTCTTAATTAGCAAACTTTGTGCTTTCCACTCAAAGGTATGGTAAATGCGACAACTGAGTACTGTCTGAACTAAATTTAGTTCTGATCCGGAGCCGAATGCAGCTCTCTGATTTTCTGAGTATTATTTGTCTCATTTTATCGATCTCACACGTTGTTTTGATTCTGAGACTCGTGTGTGTCTCGGTGCAGATTGTGTCAGTGTTCCATTGTTTGCGTTCTAGAGCACAATTCAGCAGAGCCGAGACCAACCTCTCCAATCAGACCAGATTTTTAACATTAGGACCGGAACAGAGTTTGTTTGCGCGTTCACAATTACATAAACAAATCAAATTATCCAGGCCAACGAATCCTGATCCGAATCAAAAGTGTATTGTGAATGGAGCCTAAGATGTTTTTAACAAAATACCGTATGAGTGTGTAAAGTCATCAGAGCTGTTGTGTCTGTACATTGATGATCTTTTCTCCACTATAAGTTTTAGAGACATTTGCAGTGCATCCAATGTTTTTCAATATAAACTAACTGATAATATCACGTAAAAGCAAACGTTTGTGGCCAAAATCAATCTTTAGTGCAAATTCAAGAAAGAGTATTGCACGTCAATGCGCACATTTTTATTAATTACATTTATAGCGGAATAATAAAGCTTTGCACAAAAAGTGAAAAATAAATGTAGATAAGATAAGATATCCTTTATTTGTCCCACAATGGGGAAATTCCAGTGTTGCAACGCACATTTTAAGAACAGCAGGGAAAATAGAAACATGCAATCAAATAAGATAATAGAAATAAAATAGACTTAAAATATATATAAAGATACAATAATTAAAAGGCTATTATTTACAATAAATGTTTGCTATGGCACAGTGCAGGATATGACAGGATAAATAGATAAAGTGGCATCAGTATATAGTATATAGTATTATGTACAATATATGACTATGATTATGTACAACTGCAGCAGATGAACAGAATAATAACCAGTAATAAATATGAGGTAAAAGTATGACAATGTTTATGTACAGAGCAGCATTTAAGGGGGTGTAAATAGAGGTGAATAAATAATACTGTACTGAATAAATAGTACTGTAGACTAGTTAGTAAATGTGGTCTTTCCCTTTGAAGTATTCTCCTAATTCCGTCCGCTGTTGGCAGCGCACTTCCTGTTGAAAGTATCTAGCATGTTAACTTGATTGTCTTATGAGGTGACCTTAAATTTATCGACAATTAAAGTAAACCCAGCAACTGAATTCTGCAAGACCTAAACTTTCAAGCATGTGCACGGTATGCAATTACAACATTTGATGTTTGATTCTAGCTAATGCAACTTACACCTCCTGTACACTGACTGAGAGGCGAGTTTGGTTAGAGACACGCGTGAGTTTCTTGCGAAGTGTCTTGTACACTGTAAACCACTGTAGTCTGTATTCACTCAAAGCCACGCAGATTTCCGTGGATTACTGTGAGAATGCTGGTATTATGACTGGAAAGTTACATCAGAGAAAAATAGACTGTCTATGTATTCTTTCCACACACTTGACCAACTCTTGGATGTGCGCTTGCACTGCTCCGAAGTCTGTGTACAAGGGCACATTGGTTTTAAGCACTTTCTGAGTCTGGCAGGACTCGCACAAATCCTGACCCACACCGGGCTCACACACAGTGTAGTGTACTGCGGGGATAGGCTAAATGCAGCTAAACCTGCACTGCCAAGAAAAGTGGACAATAATATAAACTGCAAATGCAGCACTTTGTGACAAAATCAGACTGCCATGCACAATCAATATTAAATAATAACGTTTTTTTTGTTCTCACCAAGAGCTAAAGCTGCACTTTGATGTGCTTGAGGGTCTACTGCAGTTTTACTTTGCTTTTTGTAAAAAGATGTTCTTAAGCCCTAAATACAGCCAAAATTGAATGTATGCGAATAGTAACCATGTGTTGAAACACTTGTGAGAGCTAGAAAAAAGTTTGATTTTAATATCTACTTCCTGTATTATTGTATGTAAATGTATTATTATTATTGATAATCTATATAAATGTGAGTTTCAACATGTGACCACGTCTTTATAAAACTGTGATTTTTTTCACATTTAATCCCTCCTTCCTCCATCTGAAATCATGCTCTAAATGATATTAAGTGCATTATCTGCAGATTTCAACACACTCTTGGGGATGAAGCAGGCACGAGCATGCACTTACCCAGAACAAAAGGAAGAATTCTCTTATTTCTCATCTGGCCCTTTTAGCGGACTGCATGACTGAACCTTGTGTGAGTCGACATTGCTCACTGTACAAACAAACACAAAGCAATTATTCAGAAGGGTTTTTTTATATAACAGAAAATCCAGTCCACAGAGTCACAAGGTCATGGACTTTTACTGTTTAAGGTTTTTATCGTGAGAGGTGGAGGCGTTTGGAAGGGCGTGTGTTTTGTTAAATGAAAAATTCAATAAATATAGAATTGTTTGCTTTCAGTTAGTTAGAAAATAAGACATTATGCAATATTATACCGCAGAATTTGATGGATTTTGATATACTGTGGAAAACTTCATGAAGGAGTAATCTATTAGATTATATCGCTGTGACATACAATAAACCAGGCAGGTCCAAACTATTTGTTCTTGAATCAGCAAATGTAATACATTTTGTGCACCCAAGGGCCAAGTATGCCAAATTTTGTGGTGCAACTTTTTATTCCTTTAACATAATTTAACAAATATTCTGTTTTTATTAACATTTGAATCTACTGACAGTGTTTTCAGTCAAAAATGTTATGATGTTATTAAATATGTTCCCCACAAATATCAGTAGGCTACAAGCCAAATGAGACTTTCTTCAGGGCCAAGTTGGGCACCCAGCATCAATCCATATACACAATTGCACAAGTCAATGAAATTATTATTTATTCATTTATTTTTTAAAGAGTTTTTAACCATCACTGATTTATCTTAAGTTGTATTTGGATTGATTCATGCATGTTTGAATAATGGAGCTCAATTGTGACTGTCCGCTTCTTGCTTCAGGAAAAGTTCAAAGTTTATCTGCTCTATGTGGGTCAGGAGCTTAAAGCCCATATGACAGATTATTTTTCTAATTACATTTGTGGAGCCTCTCCCCGTGTGTTTTATTTACAGGATGAAAGGCGATAATGAACTTCACCAAAACAACAGAAATGGGTAAAAACAAGCTAATCATGTTTACTTTGCTTTACTAAAAAATGTAGTCTAACTTTGTCATACGCACTTAAAGACTGACATTTTTGTTTAAAATCCATTTCTGCAAACTATACAAAGTTGTTAAGATGTTAAGTTAAGAAGACGTTAAGTTAAGACGTTAAGTTAAGACGTTAAGTGACATTTTGCTGAACTTTAAGCTATAGAAGTGCTTTTTAGACAGAAAACAACCATGCTATGGATCTGAGTTAGCACAAAGCTGGCTAGCCCACGATATATCTTTAAACTCTTAAGGGCCTGATTTATCAAGCCAGGTGCTAAATTGCGAGAGCAAAAAAAAAAAAAAAAAAAATCATGTGTTATTTATGAACATTTCACACAAACTTTAATATTGGAAGATGCACATACAACAAACTAAACAAAACAGATATGAACCATGATCCTCTTTAGAGTGTGTGTGAGAGAAAACTGTCATCTCTTCCAAGGTTTTGCTCCCCCTAACCTGTTTTGCACATGAGCAAATGCTTGATAAATCTGGCCCTTAGTTTTTTAATTTTCTCGGAATCCCAATATGAGTTTGTTAAAATAGGCTCCATACTTTCTGATTCAGGGCGATGTTGATGCAGTTTTTTGCAGCTTTTATTGCAGCTGATGCTTGAGTGTTCCGGAAATGTGTGTTTTCACCTACCACCTACCCCTGCCCTCTTGTCTGTATTTACTTGTGCTTACTCAAAAAAGACTTTGAGTAAAACATGCGCAGCTCAACTTTGTTATAGATTCCTCTTTCCAATAATAAAACAGTTAAATGTTACAGTCCATTCTGCAGTTTGAACAGAAAGCGAATGGACATGTATTTTTAAACCTTTACATTTTTAAATCCATTTTATGTGTAAATTTAGATTAACAATACATAGTTTATTTACAAATACAACATGTCTTTAGTAAAATATTGTAACTCTTAAAGAATTCTGTGTTGTGAAAAAATAACACTATTTATATAATCCAGATAAACAGCCTAAGAAACTCATGATCCAGTAAATCCTTTTTTTTTTCATATTAGTTACTGTACATTAGAGTTGCAGTATCTTGCCCAAGGACACAACAACACAATGAACTGAACAGAGCTGAACAACCTTCAACTTTCCTGTTTTAAGACCCACTTGTACGACTTACTGTAATCTGGACTTTTTATGATGTATTTTATTTATTCAACTTGGAAATCAGAATTGTTTTTCCGAGCAGCATTGTCCAGCTCGTTAAACTGTGAAACGTCTAATTGAAGCCACATGATTTCAGCCGCTCAACAACTCACAATAAACACTGTCAAATCTGCTTTTTGCCCAGATTCTTTCTACTTAACGACAGTGAAATACAGTCCGCTTGTGGCCCTCCTCTTGCGCACACGTCAACCTAAAACCAGTAACTTCCTCCGGGGTTAAAGGTCAGAGATAATGACTTCCAGAAAGCGGCGGTCGAAAAAGGCCAGGGTCAAGTTCACATCTGGGAGCGGAGAGGTCAGCGAGGTGCCGCGTTTTACTGGAGGTCAGACCGATGAGAAAGCAGACACAAGCTACTGGTGGGATTTTACCCTCCAACCTCAAAGTGCCACAAAATCTGCTTTTGTGTGGAAAAAAGGTCTGGACAATGAGGTTTTTTTTTATCCCTCTTTGCATCAATCGATCACAATTTTCTATTTAAGATTATATCACTATTAAGTCATCATTCTCTGTAGCTTCAGCTATATGTGCTGTTGTGTCCTTGGGCAAGACACTTTACTTCATCTATGTAAATGAGCCAAAGGATTGTTCTTGACCTAACTTTGTGCAAATCTGCAATTTTAGATACAAATACAATTACCTCCATTTCATTTTTTCTTAGATAATCAAATCAAAGAGATTTTTTTTTTAGCTTGACCGTTTTACCACGTTACTTTTTAGTTGACATGACTTAGACCTTTATTTAACCAGTAAAGCCCCAATGAGGAGTCTGTTTTTCAAAGGAGACCAGGGGAGAGGGAAAGACATAATGGATTTGTTTTTAGTGGTGAATATACGAGGAGAACATGCAAATATGCAAAGACCCTGGGTCACTTTAGAGTTAATCCTAGGACCTTCTTGTTATGAGGCAAGAGCACTAACCGCTGTGCCAATGTCTCACCCAAACCCGTAGTTAACAAATTCAATTACAGCTACAACAATAGGGCTTATTTATTCAATGAAACATAGACAATAATCAAGGATTACACTCAATACAATTCAGTTTTTCTGTGGATAAAGTTGAGGAAAGTTCTATGCATCATAGCCCTTTTTTTTGTCGGATACATTAACGTCCATAGTCTGTATCAGGGCAGCTGTGGCTTCAAGTTGATCACCACCACTAAGTCTGGAGAGAGAATGAATAAAAATGGAAGGCATCTTTGAGCAACTGATGTTCCAAGACTAATGGATTAGTAATATGAATCATTTATAGAGCTGGTTTTAACCCAATTGTTTTGTGACAGAACATGAGACCCTGCTGTATTTGCACCTCTGTGTTTTAGATAAGGAACAGGAAAATAAACAGTGCATAATCAGACAGTTCACTGGTTCTGGTTTGGATCTGCACTTGTGTAATGTGACTGAAGGAAACAAAAGTGCATAGTGAGACAAAGATAATTCGGGATAAAAGTGAAATCCCAACAGCACTACATAAAAGTGTTGGTACATTTCAAAAGCACAAATCATCACATAATAAAATACACTGGCCATGCCATCAAGGCATTTATACAATGTTGGTGTTCTCCCACTGTAGGAACTTTGTGTTGCTCTTGTAACCTGTTCAGCTCTTCTCCCTTTTTTGGCATGTTCCCATATAAAAAGGACCAGGAACTGGGGATGTGTGTCAGTTTTTGAACTTTTTGGTTTTCCTGCAACCTTTTTAGCCCCTGGCCCTTTTTTGGCGTGTTCCCACATAAGAAGGACCAGGAACCAGGAAGGCCAATGTAGAGTCCAATTTAGCTCCTGCTCTGGGTAAAGTACTTTTACCTTAGACCAAGAACATTTTAGTGACTCAGCGACGTCGTTGTACGCACGTTGTACGCACATAACGCACATCAACAATGCTAGGCATGTTGGAAAGTTGTTTTTTTAATAACAATCGCATTAAAGTTTACTGATGACAGTGAGAGATGGACGAATGCAGAGGTACAAGCAGCGCTATGTCCGTACGCTAACAAGGAGGTTCAGCGGGGCTTTGAGGGACCCAAAATAAAATCTTCAGCAAGCTGATGATCAAGCGCAATTTGGCATTTACCACACAGCTAAGCAATGCTGTGAGAAAAAAATTTTAACTGATTATAAGAAATTCAAGGACCGCAGCAGTCGGAGTGGGTCAAATGGAAAAAACAGTGAATGATTTCCCATCCTCGACCGTATTTTGGCACACCGTCCAACGGCTGAAGTCACTGAATGTCCCTGGATCTTCTTGTGAGCAGTGTGTTGTGGAGTGGTCCTCTCGCTAAAGATGAGCTCACACTGGGGTTTGTAAAATGCAGAAGGACATTGTTGGCTCAAAAACAACAACATATGAGTAAACTAGTTTATGAGTTAGTGTAAGTCTGCATTTATCACACACACAAAAGCAGTGTCGCGAGAAACTTCAAGGACCATGCTGACTTTAATTCCCCTATGATTTTATTGTAGGGGTAGTTCTTGATGTCTGGTTCTTAATAATTTCATGAAGTTAAATTCCTCATGGTTGTGTAAAATAATCCGTAATAATCCAGGTGATTGTTAGCATGTCGACACAGTTCAGATCACACTGGCTAACAAGCTCCAAAACACATTGTGGCTAACTTTTCTGAAGCTCTAAATGCTTTAGGTAAGTGAGCAAGACATGATGTGAAAAAAAAGCATATATTTGTTTGTTTACATTTTAAGACTCGAAAAATCAGGTAGTGCCTTTAATCTGTGCTATTTCCATTAGCTTTATGTGTCGATAGGCCTATATCATAAGACTATTCAACTTTGTTTTTGTCTAATCATTAATCAACTCTGTTTCTTCAGACAGAACTTTATGGGAAACCTGTAATTCTGGTCCTTCTGGTCTTCATTACTAAACATGTTCTCAAACTTGTAAGAAAGAGATCTTTGAGTCACTATTTGACTTTTTGGGGTTGGAGATGATTGGCTGATAAGAGTTTGTCTTTTATCTTGCTTTATGTCTTATTATAGCTGATTGTGAATGATGTGCTTTCCATTACTGAACGAGTTAGCTCTAAAAAATGTGAGAAATGTGAGAAGGATAAACGGTATTCTTCTAACCTTCATGCTCGTGTAATATCCATAACTTTTAACATGGAAAGGTGAAACTCAGACACGAATTTGGAACAGCCCTGGGATAAAGTTTGCGCTGCAGGAGCCAAGTAATAATGAGAACCCCTTTTTCTTTTACATGTAGGCTTTTCCTTCCCAAGCTCTCCTCTATCCATCTCTGTCACTGTCTGTTTGCCTTTGATCCTTGCTGACTCAGTCTCCTTTTGGGTGCCACAATTGAGATAAAAAATGACCCGCACTCCAACAGTCTCTTAACTTTCCCTCTTCTTTGGTTCAGGAGGAATGCGTCAGGGCGGCACAAAAGGAACAAAAGAGCTGCAGGAGGAGAGGAGAGAAAGTGCCAGAGGTAAAGAAGATTTAAGGAATGAACCCAGCGAGAGGAAAGCTTGATTTGAGCAGAGCACGGTTCACTAACTCTCAATGAGGGAAGGTGCTTTGTCATCACGTGTTGACACCTTGCATCCAGCACACAGGGCGTCTTTATCAGGCCTTCTCTTTGGCATATGCCTCAGGGCTCGGTAAAAAAACAGCCTTTGATGCATTCGAGGTGATGCCAGGCTCGTATGCTAATATCCTATTGGTCTGTGATGAGGCCCAAGATCATTTTTCTCCGGCAAAGACAGCTCTCCATTGTGGGCATTGTGACGGCATCAGTCACGTTTAAGCCGGGAGCATGATCAATTCTCTCTTTTGGAGCAGACTGTGTCCACAGACCACCAGGGTAACAGCAGACAAACGGCCCTGCTGCACAGTCTAGAGGTGCAAATATTACCTCTCCATGTCAGAGCACTGAGCAAACTAAACACCAAAGATCACAAAGACTGTTGGACTCGTTGCTGACACAATACTTTGAATTGTTCTATCAAGTAATGTCACAAATGTTATACTAAATCTAGAAGAAACTATGTAGATTCACGGGGGACATTGTGTAGTAGGCCTTTAAGAACACTAAAAGAAAAAGTGTTGAAGATTTTTTAAAATAGGAATACATCAGTAAATAGTACCAAAACAAAATCATGTCAGTTCCTTTCTGTTCTGAGCATCAAACCAGTGGCCTGGAAGTTAGTCAAACTGAAATAAACGTTCTGTGTCAGTCTGATAAACAGCTGACTTAGAGAAACGCTCAGAGGCTGCAGTGAAATTACTGCCCTGGGTCTAATGGTTCTGCTCCTTTGTTTGGATTAAAGGAGAACTTGTGCGGACATGTAGCGGCCATGACACGGTCTGAAGTCAACAATACCGCGGTGTGTGGATAAGAGAACAACTGCTGTCATTGTTCACATCAAACAGTTCTGTGTGTTTGTGTGATAAGAGCTTGTATTTGGAACTGTGCCCGTGCGTAAAAACGCATATAACGTTACCAAATGTCAATCAGAGGCAGCAGTTCACCTCAAACACCTCAGGAGAATCAAATGCGATGCTCATCCTACTTTATCTGTTGCACATGTTGCCTTGTCCTTTCTCCTGTCGTCCGGGTTACCTCGCGCTAATTCTCCGTGCAGTGTAGCGGATGGAATCATCCATCAAGAGTCAATAGTTAACGTCGTCTTTGTCTCGGTGCCATCAATCATAGCGACGTGCGTGTGCACATACACACACCATGTGCGCGCGGACGTCCTCTCTCAGGACTCTAGCTCCGACCCCGCGGGCCCCTGACCCTGCCCCGTCTGATGCGTCTCCTCCTTTTGACCCTTTCTTCCGTCTGAGCAGCGGGGGGCTCCACAGACCTGCGCCAATCTCACCTCTGGTTTAATCTCCGTCCACCTCCCTCGTGGCTGCTTTTCCTCTGACGCAGACCCCGTTAAATGAATCGCCCATCGGTCGAGGCCAGAAGCTGGATCCCATTACCAGCGCTTTTATTTTTATGACGCACCGCTCAGGCGCAGAGTGGACTGAGAGTGAACTTGGCCTCTTTGGTTTCGCTGTCTCCTCTGGATATCCCACAGCAGCGCAGACATGCAACCAGTTAATGCACACTGATGCCTGTGTACGTAGTGAGACGTATGTTGTACTCCTGACGTATCTTGTACTCCTGCACTTTGGTGGCTGCACCAAATTACAATGCAGATATAATTAGTGCAGATATAAGTCGTTTGCACAGCATTAAAATCATGCAAACTCAGCCCTGTGGCACAATCCACGGGCTGTGGATTGAAATGAGCCAAACTGCAGCTTATGCATCTTAAACTTTTGTGTGTCAAACTTAGAACATGGATAAAACCTCTCCAAATGCGCACCATGCCAGCGCTCTTTCAGGCAGGGGCGGACCGTCCTTTGCGGTAAATTGGCTTGGTGGGGGCGTATTTCTCTGCGAGAGGGGCGTGTGTATGTCAGTACAAGTGTCTCCGCGCTCTCTGCATCATTCATTAAGAACTCTGCTCTTCTTTACGCACAGTTCTCCAAAGCACGTTACGCACTTGTGCCAGAAGTGGACAGCCGCTTGCATTTCAGAGGGACATCTATCCAGAGGGACAACTGAGGACATTTGGAGCAGGAAAAACACTGACAGAGGGACTTGTGCACACTTGAACCTGACAGCTCAGAAGATGGATCGCAAAATCCCTGACTTTGCCGGCACCTGGGAGATGAAGAGTTCTGAAACTTTGAAGAGCTGCTGAAAACGTTGGGTAAGTGTCGTGCTCGTGACTGTGGCAGTTGGACATGGTTTTACCGCAACAGAAACTTCCTTTGAAATATTTGTCCAAGACCCCAAACGCGGTGCATTGTAGGTCATCTCCTCCAATGTGTGCGCGCCAGCACAGAGCTCCCCGTGTACGGCCGGGGCAGGGGGTCTTTGTCATCCTACAAAACCCAAAACTCTGCGCTCTTGCCCCCGGTCAGGCCGCCCCTTTGATAACAATAGGAACAAACGGTGACACATCTGTCTGCGTTTCAGGGTTAGGGTTATGAAGAGGGTTGTGAAGAGATCCGACCTGACACGATACAGTGCTGGACAATCGCATCCGAAATAAGGACGGACACCTGCTGCGCGCGGTGTCTGCGTGGGGCTTAATGTCGCTCCTTTTGTAGCACAGATTGAAGGATTTGTACAGTTTGCAGCCATCTGTCGTCAGGGGTCCAAAAGATTATTGCACAGTGCGCAGAGATGTGCACAGTCTCATGGCTGCTAGTATTTTTGTTTATGTTTCTCCTCTGTCTGGTGGGTTTTCTCTGAATTATATAGTAATGATACCACATTGTTCTTTGTAAAACACAAACTTGAGCTTAGAACAGCTAAGAAATGTAAACAAACCCTTTAACTTCCAGCTCAAAACTGCAGAAATGATAAACATTGCACAATTTAGGCCTAAACGTGACAAGCAGCAGATTTTAAACAACACATGTTTAGTGAGAAAGTTTTATTAATGTCTGACTTGGAATCAGATTTTTTTTTAAAGTAATTAAAAGTAAAAACAGATAAGTAGGTGGAGATATGTGGTAGGTGAAAACAGTGCTTAGAAAACCTAACCCTACCCTAACCCCCTAAGGGGGGGGGGGGGGGGGGGGGCAAAGAGATAGACAGAAGGAAAAGAGAGGGGGGAAGAGATAGAGAGGGAAAGAGATTAACAGAGAGAGAAGAGAGATAGAGGGAGAAAGAGATACACAGAGAGTGAGAAAGAGAGAGACAAAGTAGAGAGGGAGCAAGAGAGACGAGAGAATGAGGGGAGTCAAGGAGAGATTGACTTAAAGAGAAAGGAGGGAGAGAGATAAAGAGAAAGAAAAAGAAAGGGTTAAGAGAGAGGAGAAAGAGGACGGTGAGGAGAACAGAGAGACAGCAAGAGAAAAAGAGAGCATAGAGCGAGGTGGAGAGAGAGGAGAGAGAGAAAGTGAAAAACAGAAAACGTGTACATGAGTTTAATTGACATACAACTTTAAGGCAGCAATTGTACTTGGATTTTTAAAGTGCACGATTATTTTTTACACTGAACTGTCAAGTCAATGGAGCTGTTTTTTATTATCAGGCACTTTTGGATTGCAGTGAACAATGAACAAAATGTTTCAATTGGTTAAATTAACTTAAATCTTTGTGTTACTTTGACTTGACAATGTGAGTTTTAACAGTTTTAACATACATGACATAGAGTGAGCAAGAGAGAGGAGAGAGAGGGAGAACCAAGAGGAGAGGGAAAAGACAGAGGAGAGGAGAAAAAAGAGAGGAGAGCAAGTGGAGGGTCAGAGAGAACATGAGAGATGAGAGAGAAAAGATGATAGAAAAAGAAAGTGGAGAAAAAAGAGGGAGAAGACAAAGTAGAGGGTCACAGAGAGAAAAGGAGAGAGAGAAAGAGAAATAAGAGAGGGAGACAGAGAGCATGAGAGAAGGGAGAGAGAGAGAGAGAGAGGAGACAAAAGAAAGAGGAGAGCAAGTATGAGATCAGAGAGAGAAAGAGAGGAGAGAGAGGAGGGAAAGAGACATAGAGAGAGGGAAAAAGAGAGAGAAGAGCAAGTGGAAGGCCAGAGAGAAAAAAAAGAGAGAGCAAGAGAAATGAGAGACAGTGAGAGAGAGAGAGAAGAGGAGAAGGAGCAAGAGAGATGAGAGAAAAAAGAGAGATGGGAGCAAGTGGAGGGTCAGAGAGAGAGAGATAATGAGAGAGAGAGAGATGGAAGCAAGAGGAGATGGAGACAGAGGAAGCAAGAAAGAGGAGAAAACAGAGAAAGAGGAGAGCAAGTGGGGGATCAGAGAGAGAGAGAAGGAGAGAGAGGAGAAAGAGACAGACAGAGATTAAAAAGAGAGAGAGAATAACAGACGACTCACGTGAGTTTAACAGACATTAAAACTATATGGCAGTGTAAGTGCATTTTATTCTTTTTTACAGTGGATTTAAATGTATTGGCCTGAAGAATGTTGTGATGTCACGTAAACATAAACTTCTCTTGACTAATTAGGGCTCAAGCGAGCTAAAGATCTACTCACACACTGCTTATGATTGAAAAGGACAAACTATTACATACTGTAGTCAATAGAATAAACAGAATATGTGCCATATGCAGCTATAAGTTCTCCACAGATGGGCTCAGCCTCTCGTCACCTCTTCGTCTCCTTCCCTGGTCCTTTCTTCCTGAATACTTCCTCCTCCTCTGACCTTTGACCCGGGGCATCTATTTCTTTGTAGGTCCATGTGGCCGGCTCTGTGCCAGAGTAGTTTTCCAGCTCCAAAAGAGTGACAGTTTGTTGAAAAGCTTCACCCCCTTCTGTTACTCCCAAATGGTTCATGGTCCAGGCCTTGACTTTAGGGTCAGAAGACAGTCGTCAGGTGGTGTCAGTTGGCTTATTGCCTGAACTCCCAAAGACACTGAAAACGGTGTCTTTTTTTTCCCACATGGACACCAGGGTCACCAAATGTCCAAATACTAGGCACATACTTTAGGGCTTAGCATTTCCTACAGCCACAAACCTAACTTCAGTCAAGAAAAGTGCTTTGCAAAATGGTAAAACTTCCGGGAGCACATTCTGAAGTGTGGTTTTAATTCTCTATTTCTATTGGATTGGGCAGAAAATGTTTTTTTGTTTTGTAAAATCACTTTTTTGGCTGTAGGTCATGTCAATAAAAGCCAAAAAAGAGGTCACTCAATCTACAAACATTTTTTTTTATTTAAAGATGCACTGCACAACTTTTTGGCCAAAAAAAAACTTAAATAAATGCATATTTTTGTCACTTAGATGCTTTTGTTACACTAAATATTTATTACAAAAATTTACTTTGAGTGGCCTTACATGGCCTCAAAATATTCCACAAAATAGTCTACTATTTGTCTTGGAGGAGGGCCCCAACACGTCTGTTTCTTCAGAAAAGCAGTTCCTTTTGTAGATTTTTTTCATTTTATGGCATGAATGTTTTCATCTCCATTCAGAAAGTCCCAAAGCATAGTTGTAACTTTCTAATTCTGCTGAGTTCTGTAGATGACTTTTCACCTCCAGAAAGTTACAAAGTGTCATTTGTTGTTAAAATTACTAAATAACAAGTTTATGAATGAATGAATGAATGAATGAATGAATGTTTGCCTGAGCTGGTACAGTCAGACAGACAAACAGACACATTTAAATCCAAGTTTGCACAGAGCTCAAAAAGAGTAAGCAGAAGTACAAAGTGCATTATAAATAAAATGTATTATTATTATTAAATACAAGCTCAGCTGTTGAATGCTGATTAATGCATGAATTAAAAAATTAAGATATAAATAATTGTCTTATTGACATATCAGTAAATGTGGCTTAATTCTTTTTGGTTACAGGTGCAGTACTTGTTGCCATTGAAATGTTATTGTTATGCCTGGAATTTATGGCATTAGACAAATCTGTCTTCATAGATAATAATCTGGCGCCAGGTCAGGTCTGTGGTGAGGCGAGTCCTCTCACACGGAGAGTAGAGTTGTTATGTGTTTGCAAAACACTTTAAAATGCACAAAAATTAAACATGCCCATGCAAATGGAAAGAGAACTATTCAATAATGTGCTTGTGCTGCAAGAAACAGCTGTAAAAGTCTTACCATGGTTTAACAATCATTAGTCATTGTCAAAAGCATTCAAACAAAATGATTCTAGCAGTACTCATTTGTAATAAACACACATCAAATCAATTTATTTTTGTATAGCCCAAAATCACAACAACAGTCATCTCTGAGGTCTTCCCAAGATTATTAAAATAAAAATAAAACAATACATATTCAATGAAACATTTGATCAAGCATGTCAAAGCAGATTATTAGTAGAGCAAATGAATCAGGGCAACAACCATTTACAGCCTACTGTCTTAAACCTGTAACCTTTTGCAGGGGTGGACAGTCCTCAGTTACATTTCCCCAAATACTTTTTGGAGAACTGATGCTTTCCAGAGTTTGCTAGAGGCTTTTTTTTTACTCACTACTTGAGTAAGATTTATGGTTGTTTGAAGGAACAGTATTATTTTTAGTAAAGATTTTACTCTCTTTACAACAAATAATGTTTTTTGACAATACAATATGTGTGGTTCAGAGTTTTGTGCATTTTTTATTACTTTCAATTAGATTCACTTGAACAGTTACGTCTACTTCATTCTTTTTTTGTTATTCTTAAGCGCTTCTTTTCACACCTTTTTACTTTTTCTTAAGTAATGACTTTAAAGTAGCTTTACCTCTACTTGAGTACAAATTTTGGCTATTCAACAACACATCTCCAATATTCCATGTACTCTATACATTGGGTTTGAAACGTCAGCATGCCATCTTCACACATCTCCTTTAACTGACGTGTGTACATCTCTTGTGTGCGCGCTGCCCTTCCTGCCCCTTCAGAGCGCACACATGACACATACATGATGACGAAGCACACAGTGGACACAGGGGTGGACCGGTCTGCTCGCTGTATGACGGGGCATTTCGACCAGCGTATATATTTACACGTGGTGACAGGTGGGAATGTGCCGGAGGTGAGAAGTGCCAAATCCGACGCAGCGGGACACACACACTTCCTTCACACTCGGACACAGATCTCCACACTGGGATTTGCCGCGTCTGTCTGAGCCCACCGCTTCTAGAAAACAAACACTGCCCAGGCAAAGGAGACAGCATTTTTTTTCCCCTCAGATCAACTGCATGGCCTTTCCACCTCACTTTTGATATTTACTCTCTTGTACACTAGGAATATTTGAAGGGAGGACCAATTATGTAAAATCAAATCTGACTTTGTTACCTTGTTAAACCAGTGTTCTCTCATCATTAGTTTACTCAAAGTTGTATTTGGTTGAATTCATTATATGCTCAAGTGCTCAGAAAATCCTTGTTTTTACTTACCACCTATCCTCGCTCCCTTGTCTGTATTTATGTGCGATTACTCACAGATTTTAAGTAAAACATGTAAAGTTCAAAATGTCACGTAGCCAGTTTCCAACAAAAAAAAAAAACAACAACAAAAAAACCCAAAAACATACATTTAAAGTCTTTGTTTACTTACATTTTACATAGAATAGGTGCGGCTTATCAGTTCTGCAGTTTTGAAAAGGAAGTCAATGGACATGTTTCAGTTTTTAAGCCGTTTTAGATCATTTTGTGTTAATAAAATGTGCATTATTGCTCTGCAAATGTCACATGGATAAAACACAACAGGTCTCACTAAAAGCAAGTCCAAAAGTAGATACATATGACCAATTGTTTCTCCACTCTCAGACTCAAAGATGTTTGCCGCTTTGATTGACAAAACCTTTATTTCATTTTGTTAAGAAAAAAGTGGAACTGTGCATATTAATGAACATTTTAAACAATGTATATTCCAGATTATAACCTAGGGCTAATTTCCATCTTCAGATCCTCTGGCAGGTTGATGTTAGAAGAATAAAACACAGACTATTTACAGCTGGACAGTTTTAATGGAAACATTGGACAATAAGTTACAGAGAGATGGACAACAAGTATACTGTAAAATAAGTTCATCAGTATTGCACCTGCCAAGCAGTGCTGACTCCTCCTGCCCATAACCTCAAGTCACATAAAGCTTATTCATATTGCACAGATCCCATTGCACTAAATTACATTGCACAAACGCCCATTGCACAAGTTCTAATTGCACAAGATGCACATGTTCCTATTGCACAAAATGTCACTGTGCAGATGATAGTTTCTTGCTCTGTGAGTTGGTGTGCTAGCAGGTTTAATAAGAGCAACCCAAAGAGCTTCTAGTGTGTTCCTAAAAAGGCAACACCACGAAGAAAGTTTTGAGTTTCGATAATTAGGCCCCAACAGAAAAAAACAATGGGAGCTAGTTTTGGTTTTGTCAGCCGGTCAATGGCTATGCCCATGTTTTGATGGCACACATTGGTTTGGCAAACATCCCTACAACATGGACAATTTCCACATACGCTACATCCATTTTTGGATAAGATAGCTTTCTTAACAGCAAAGTCAAATCGAAGTGGACGACCCAAACACAGCCAATCCGAATTCTGCATTAGCTCATGGCAACTAATATCATTTATAATTAAATTCAGACACTATAACAATACAGTATACTTTTACAATATACTTTTGCTGGAAAATTTGGATGCAAACTATACAATTAAGGAGCTTTAAAGTCAAACCAGTTCCAAACTTTAGCGGCCATGCTGAACTGCCTGCTGCAGATCTCTGTTTTGACCAATCACACTGCTCCTTATACCTTCAAACTCCACCCCTCTCTCTCACTTTTAGTTCTCCAGCACTGCCTTGTTTGTCAGCTCTGTTTGAAATGTGATTCTGAGAAGATTTCTAAGGGATTCGTCTCTCTTTATTCTATGAAATTTACCTCGAGCATCTCCAAGTCCATAAGCAATTTGAAATAATTTTTGGTCTGATTGCCTCACTATTTCCCTTTAAACTCTCATGTCAATAAAACCTCTTCAGCTTTTTAAAATTCTTGCAAGGCACATTGCTTTAGCTCAGTTTTATGGCTTATTATTTACAACACACTGAGAAATGTGCCGCAGCCGCCTGGAGAATTTTGCAGACACTGGTGAGGACATATAAACTTTGACAGGATTGATTGACTCCAGGCTCCTGCGATTGTGTATTTGTCCTTTTGTTTTTCTGCAGATGTGTGTGAGATGATTGTGTCTGGGGGAACGCACATGTGGAATGACTTCACTGTTTCCTTCTCCTTGTTATTAGGAGCAAACAAACAACAGTAGTAAACAGACTCCGGAGCACAAGGCCACTAATTAAGACAGCTACTTGTAATTACTGCAGCTAATACTTCTGTTTCAAATGTGATCCCAGGCACATCACTACTGGTCACAATAAAAGGACAATCTAAAATGTTCAGTTTGAGCATCCAGCACAATGAAAGAGATGTTGCGAGTGCTTAAGAGAGTGTGTGGTGTCCGTCAAAATTGGCCTGCGTTGAATGAACATAAATTGGTCGTACTGTGAGTGGTGGGTTCAAATTTTGTTCAATTTAGATCAGACCTGGGCACATTTTTAAGAATAAGTGTTACCTTTTATACTGTATCTATTTCATTTCATTGACTTAGCTTTGAAGCATGCGTCTGCCCTTTTGTTCTTAATATTACATTAAATAGGTACGTACAAGAATAGATTGAGTGGCCAATATTTTACAGAAACTTGCTTGTAATAATGAGAATTTGTTACACCAATGATCACGATGCAGGCCCGGCCAATTGGCTGGTTTTGAATATGGTGCTTCTGCAAAATGAATTGCTCAACCCTGATTTAGATACTAATTTACTCATTGTATGATTATAAAAATAAAGACTTCTTTTATATCAGTCCGCGCAGTGCACGGTAGCAGAGTAATTAGAGCTCTGGCATTCCAATAGCAAGATTGTGGGTTCAAATCCTGGATTAGACAAATTTCAGCAATCATGATCTCTCTAGTTTCCATGTTCTGCCTTTAAAATTCTTAGTGAATGAATGAGAGAGTCTTGTCTC
Organism: Mugilogobius chulae; assembly: GCA_038363315.1. Classification (NCBI taxonomy): domain Eukaryota; kingdom Metazoa; phylum Chordata; class Actinopteri; order Gobiiformes; family Gobiidae; genus Mugilogobius; species Mugilogobius chulae. The sequence goes on from JBBPFD010000457.1 coordinate 139,129, forward strand.
TCTTTGTGTCTGTGTGTTAACCTTGAGATGAGTTGGCCAGTGTCCAGGGTGTTCTCCACCTAAGGCCCAAAGTCAACGGGATAAGCTCCAGTCACCTGCAACACCAAACAGAATCAAGCGGCAGGATTTTTTTTTTTTTACTGACTTACCTTATGCTTTCTGGGTCAACAATTTACTTGTGTGTTGTTAGCATGTCTCTAAGTGGATATTTTTTGCAAAATTAACTTTTTTTGAATTTTTATTCTTTTCTAAAATTGCTTTCATCAAAAACACTGTTGAAGTTTTGTTTGTGAGATTTCTTTCATATACCCCCCAATACCATTCTGAATGCCCCTGATCTGTGATGTCATAGATAGATCTCTAAGATCGTCTACTGTTTTTAAGTCCATAAATCATGCAGACATGTTTTGAGCATTTCTGCAGCTAGATAAAGCTCTAGCTCAATTCCTGATGTGGGAAACACATGACTATCATGTGTGCTTTACTGCACTCTTTCTATTGCTTCTGGTGCATGAGATTAAAGTGGAGGTACTCAGGATCATGTTTGAAGGAAGAAGACACAAAAATGCTTATATTTGTCTTTTGAACACTACTCTCAACGTTTAGAAATTATGTTGTATAAAAGAAACAGTTATCCAAATGCTAACAACATAAACCAGCAAACTTCCTGAGTTTTAGGCTGTAGCCTATTAGATGTGTAGAGGAGACTGCCAACACATTTTCACCTATTTCTGCTAAGGGAAAATTACTTTAAACCATATCGTAGTATAAAAAACAGTAGTGTCCCACATACAGTATGATATAAAAAGCGATAATGATATTTGTCAATTGACTCTGTGCACTGCCCTATTTATTTTAAAAAATGCTAACATCTTGCCGGCAGGTTCATTTCCTGTTTAGTTCATTTCAATGAGGTTTTCACTCTCTCAGTCTAAAATGAACAATTACTAAAGATCAGGCACTGAACAGTGAGTTTTTGGTGGTTTTCTTTGAAGACAAGTTAAATACTTTACAAATGAAGAGAATATTTCACCAAAGGACCAAAGTGTGTTTATAAAAAGATGTGTTTGTCTGTCAATGCTAAAGCTAAAGTCTGAGGATTTGAAAATAAACAACTCTTATGCACACAGTCAATTGTGTTGTTTTTAAGCAGATACATTTTGCCTGTCAGACATTTTACTTTATTTTATTTATTTATTTATTTGATAGGGACAGTGCATATTAATGAACATCTGTAACAGTTACAGTGTAAATAAGACAGATTATAGCAAAGATGCTAATTTCCATCTGTAGTCCCTAGGCACTTCTACACTTGCTCCAGTGTCCAAGTGTTATTTACCTTTCTGCACTAAACCATTAAAAAACAAACAAAAAAGGCTACTTTTAATTCCATTTGAAAGATCGATCAAGGCCACTGCTAACCCTGGCACTGCTTCCACAACAACTATTACAACTCCCCTTCCACGGCTGCAGATGTTTACACTGTTATTGCATCGGAGAGTGGAATCATCCTCTTGTTTGCTCACACTCTTTGTTGTCGTTTCTGCTCGTAGGAGTGAATGTTATGCTGCGTAAGATCGCGGTGAAGGCGGCGTCCAAACCGCTGGTGGAGATCACACAGGACGGAGAGACACTGTCCATTAAAACCTCCACCTCGGTCCGGACCACCCACATCACCTTCACCGTGGGACAGGAGTTCAACGAGGCCACTGTGGATGGACGGCCATGCACGGTAAACAGCACAGCGCACACGGCATTTAGCAGGAATTAGCATAAGTGAATGGAAATTAGAGTTTGATTCATTGCAGATTAGAGTTGGGAAAAGCATTGTGATGATTTATTGACACTTGATTTTGGATTTGCAAAGAAACATGGATAAAAAGATTGACAGTGACAAAAGCGACAATGTAATCTCCCGGGAATATACAGTTATTTCCGCCCTTTTGTGGAGAATGTTAAAGTACATACTTGTTTAGTTCTGGTCTTAAACCTTAAAAAGAACACACTATGTAAAGTAAAGTTTCCTAAATTTGTTGTTGTGCTTGGATTGATTCATTCATGTTTGAGTAATCTTCTGTTGTTCTGCAGCAAAAATCACCAAGCACCTATCTCTGCCCACTTTTCTGTATTTACTTATGGTTCTTGTAGAAGTTCAGATTCGGAGTAAAGCATGCAGGGTATTAAATTGTCATACAGCCAATTTCCAACAACAAAAGAGTATTTTTAAATCTGCTGCTTGTTACAATTAAACTTTACAGTGAAGAGTTGGGGTTTATCTGTTTTGCAGATTTGAACAGGAAGCCAGTGGACCTATTTCTGAGTTGTTTTAGATCGTTTTGTCCTTACAGTGAAACAAAAAAAAAGTTAATTATCGATTGATGAAGCAACCTAGCTTTTGAGAAAAATCCCCAAAAGTTATTAAAGGTGCACTGTGTAAAGAGCAGAAAACTCAGCTACACATTCAAGTAGAAATAGAAGGTCAAAATCATACTTTGGGACTTTCTCAGAGGAGGATATACTGTATGCCATAATATGAAAAACACATCTTAAGGAACATCTTTTCTTCTATAAAAAACATACACAGGCCATGTAATCCCATTTAATGTGAAAACACTGATTTTTATTATTTATTTAGCGCAACAAAGACATAAATGACTAAACCTCTGTTTTTTGAGTCTGTTTTTTGTCTAAAAGTTACACAGTACAACGTGTGTCACCGCCAAACAAGTTTTTAACGATTTCTAACCATGATAATTACTTTTAGACGTGAGGATATGCTAAAAATCCACTGTCACTCATAAATGAGCATATTTTTGTGAGTCAAACTGGATAAACCGCTAAAAATGTACTTCTTTTATGACTTGAAAGTGCAGCTGAAAATACACACTGCATCATAGGCCCTTCAAAAAATAAGAATATTTTGCTTATTTTGAGCCAAAAATGTCTTATTTAAAGTGAAATAATCAGTGCAGCAAGAACATTGCCTTTTTTGAGCATTTTCTGCTAGTAGTCAAGCAATGGCTTAAAACAGATACAAATTTGTTTAAACTATTTTTTAAGATAAATCAGAATATTTTAAACAAGTCAAATAATCTTAGTAAACTTAAAATTAGTAATTTTAGATTTTCCTTTTTTGCACAACCTTAAAAAATTATATAAAAAAAGAAAGCCTAAAGTTGCTTTAAAGAAGTAGACCTGGCAACGCTGAGGGTGAAAGAAGGCTGGAAAATCTTCTGTATTTGAGCAGACAGATGCATTAAATTAGAAATGTGAAAACACAACATGATGTTTAAATCAAAAAGCAGACTGTCACAAAGATGAGCTCACAATGAGATGTTTTTCCACAACTATATAACTACAAAACCTTTCACAACTACTGAAAACAGACGATATGTTTCCTAAATGGTGCTGTAAAGACTGCTGCTTGGGTGGCGAGTGTAAAAATGTTGCTGATGTGGTCGAATGAGTTTATCTGTTTGGGTTGGCTGCTCTTTGTTTTTGCACTGATAGTGAATGATAACAGGCTCGTCACATTACAGTTTAATCCTTCAGCCTTTATCTGACCTGCGGAGCTTCCCCTCTGCCCTCTTTGCCTCGAGTCCCTCCCTCGCTCTACCCCGGTCCTCTCTCTCTCTCTTTCCCATCAGTGCTCAGCTTGTCTCCAAAGCAAACACGGGCGTCATGAGAGCATCACACGCTCACACGTCACAGCCATAAAAGTATTGATCAAGGAGATGCAATGAATCATGTTTATTAGCGGTTACTGTTAATGCTTCTATCCTTTTCAAAAACACTTTTTAATATCCAAAAGCCTGAAGAAAGCAATACATATGGATAAAATCATAATGATAAAAGATAATAAAGAATGATTCATCCTAACTTGAACTTCTGACTCTTTAAAGGTGCATTGCGTTAGTTAAAATTTTCCCATGCTAATCCTCGTTCATTGTATTACTGTCATTATTTGTATTTATTTTGCATAAGCTCTTGGTTTTATACAACAAACGAATGTTATAAAGATTCTTTAATTAAAAAATTAATTTATAAAAACACCTCAACACAGAAGAATTATCGAAACAACTACCGCACCAGCGTGAGGCCGAGTGACGCAGGGTCGAGTAGCATTTAGACATGTTTTTGAGAACTGTGCTGGAGATTAATAATTATTTTTACACAGGTTTAGATGTTTGTCTTGGTATGTTTTATTAAGGGTAGCTTTCCTTGTCTGACTTTTGGCGTTTGCAAACTGTTCAATCAGTAAAAAAACAAACATTTTCATACTAATAACTTATTAATAACTCATGGCTGAGAAAGCATTTTGCAGAAAATAACGATGTGTAAAAAAAAAAAAAAAAAGTCTTACGTCTTAAAAAACGTCTTCAGTAGGGTGGTGCAGTGCCTCTAAATGCCTTGTTTAAAACTTTGCCGCTCGTGCAGTGCAGCTTTAAAGTGAACAGAAAAACTTCTATTTTATCTGTTAAACTGTGTATGAGGTGTTTCATTATCGTGCTGTTTTTGGCAATTTTATTGCAAACTGAGTAAATGTTTTAAGTCTCTTTGTGGATCAGCATTAATATGTCCACTCAAAACTGTGTGCTGATCACAAACACCTGCTGTCAAACCAATCACACTGCTACTGTCCACCCTCATCCCCTCCTTTCACAATATTTTTTATTTTAAATCTGTTTTGGGGGTTCACTTTAGTTAAAGATATCCTTTATTGTTATTATCCTTAATTGACCCTGCAAACTCATTTTTACCTAGAAATCTATCTTATGAATTGTTGGGACTATCCAAAAATTGAGACATGCAGAAGTAATTTTCAATCTGAAGGTTCTGAACTGAATAAGAATACAGTATAATTTATACTGCACTGGGCCTGATTTCTTCAGCCCTAGAGGAGGAGTTGTAGTCCGAATGTGCTCTGTCCATTTTCAGCCTTGTCAGCCTACTTCTGTCTGATTGAAAATGACTCATGCATCTCGATTTCACAAGCGTCAGATAACTTCGAAGTTTTTTATTATGTGTTACAGATGCTTTTGTCGCTCTGAGTGTGGTGAAAAACGTGTACTATGAGTAAACTCACATTTAGATACGTATGATCACAACCTTCTACAGGCCAATAATGTTGAATACAGATGAGAGAAATATTGTTTAAGTGCAGTTTTTTGTGATGCACCATATTAACTCTTTCAGTGCCAGCCCTACTCTTGCTTTGAGACCCCTTCCCTGCCATTTTAGACCATTTTACAGCGCCACAAAAAACTTTGTGCATCTAGAATCATAACATATTGTACATCAAATGAGACCTACACGTGTCTATTTTCAATAAAAGACATAATTGTTATTCTACATCAATCCGTTCTCTTTTTATAGACATTTGAAATTTGTTGTTTTCTTTAGAATTCAGAGTTTGACGAGAAACTTAGGAGATAACGTGCTTTTTTTCAAGTCAGTATTATTTTCCTCTGTTCTACTTTTTGGTGAAAGAATATGAGCCACTACAATAAAATAATGTCTTTAGAATAAAAATACGAAGTTAACGAGGATGAGTGTCTTTTTTATCTTTAAACCAACAAAAGCTGTGTTACAGACGAGACTGTAGCACAGAACTGTTCTACTTTCTGGTGCAGATTATGTAGATTCTACCTTTTTTAAATTACGAATAGATTAGAATAGAAGACAAAGTTTCTGGAACGCTGCATGTTCTCCTCAGAGTGTGGGTCCAGTAGGAAATACCCGCTCTAAACTTACTTAATGATTTTTGTTCAAGATGTTTTGTCTGTAATCTGTTTGAAAAGAAAGTCCGCCTTCAGAAGCAGCAGATCATGTAAACACAGCTGTGTAATAAAACCAAGCCCCGGTGATGAAAGATGGCCGCCGCTTTACGTCAATGGCTGCGCTCAGCGGCGCATTGTCGCAAGTTAGCTAGCTTGAATTCAGCTAACCTCCGGCATCTGAACATGCGCAGTTGTTCTTTCTCTCATGCAGACGTGACCCACGCTGACCAATCAGAGCAGGAGATTGCTAGAGCGAGCATAGCTGTAGCCGGAGCTGAAGATTAAAAAGCAATTTTTAATGAAACTTAAGACATTTGAACCGAGAAAAATTTCATGATATGAAACAAGGTAAGATTTGTCACAAAGTTCAACCTTTTTGAAATGTGTAAGTCGTCTGTGAGGCGAGCAGCAACCGTTTGTGATTGCATTGGGCTCTATGGAAAAAATGCTTTGTGGACTGAGGAGATTTTCCTGCTCTAGCACCAATGGAGCGGCCACTACCTCATCTCGAGACGCTGTTATGCTAGCAATATCCTATCCAGATATTTTAATAGATCCATAATGAAACATCAGGCACATGTATTTCCTGTTCATGTGGAGATCACATGGGTCCTTGTGCTCTCCCAATTCCCCCCTCTGCTGGTGAATCTGTGGAAACTGCTTCATGTATTTGACTGTAGACAAGTCAGCACATGCATCAGAGAACCCTCTATTGCCACATATTATAAAAAGTCAATTCAATGAAACCCACGGGGCTTAGGGGTTTGGGGGGCGTGGTTTGTTACGATTGTCTTAGAAGCCATTTTGTAAATGTCTAGACATCTTTTATATGTTGGCGATGTTAAATAAACTTCACATGTTCCAATGTTGAGCATCATTTTTACCTTCCACTACAAGATTACCTGTTACCAAGAAACATAATCTGTAAGGAGATAACATCCACAAAAAAGATTGTCCTTATGATTTCACCTATGACTCTAGTAGTAATCTTTATTTTTTTATTTATTATTCTCTCTTTGTACACACTTTACAATGTCAAACGTGTGATTTCATGGGTCGTTTTGTTTGTTTGCAGAGTTTCCCGCGCTGGGAGACAGACAGTAAAATCAGCTGTGAGCAGACGCTGCAGAAAGGGGAGGGGCCAAAGACGTCATGGACACGAGAGCTCACCAACGAGGGAAAACTCATCCTTGTAAATATACAATTATGTATTTACTTTGCTTTCATAAGTGGAATAGCTTAGTTAAGAAGTAAATGTTAAGTTTATTACACAAAATTCTTCCTTCTGATCCTTTTATCTTTTATGCGCTGCTTTATATCTTGAGATGTTTTTCCCCAGTGAGATCAGTATCTTATCTTACATGAAATAGAGTACTGGAATACATGGATTTAGTGTCATATCCTAGCCCTATAAAGAGGCACAAATATTTGTCTCTTGATAACGTAATAATCCCTGCAAAACTGATACAAAAATGTATATTTTGAATGTAATAAAACTTGCAAATGTAATAACTTGACCACGTAATAACTGTAATAACCTGACCAAGTTCTTAACAAAATTCCCTGCAAACGTAATAAACCGCAAACGTGATACAAAATTGTCAATTTTTAATGTTATAAAACCCGCCAACGTTAACTTTGCTGACCACAAAAGTTGTAAACAAAATTCCCACAAGAGTAATAATTATTATATTAGTGGGAATTTAGATAGATGGATCGAATTTATTGATCCTGAGGAAAATTGAGTTTTTCAGCTGCTCATAACACATCGAACAATATAGAGATAAGAGATAATAAAAGCCCCAAGAATAACTAGGTAAAAATGTCACAAATTGAATAAATATGTCAGTGCTTAGTTATGTAAAAAACTTAATTAATTAAACGTAATGAATGATTCAATAATTTGTGGATTTATTACATTAAATGTTGACATTTTTGTATTACGTTTGCAGGGATTGTTACTAAGTAAAACCAAATAAGTGTTTTTAAAACTGGTTATATAAAAAAGATACAGACTGTGGCATTTTTAACATTTATTATTAGTGTAATTGGTTTAGACCTACAATTCTGTTGGCAAAGCCTAAAACAGCTTCAGTTAAGATAAGATCCTGTAAAACCAACACAGACAGAACTGAATGTGACATCAGACACATTAAAACCTCCACAGTGTTTTTACTCGCTGCAGAAAACCTCATTATGTCATTAAATTAACCGTAAACACAGACCTCACCCATGTGGTTTGATCTGCACAGAAGCTCACTTAACTGAGTGTATAAAATTTACCAGGCCTATACTATAACTTTTCAGTTTTTGTGCAGAAGCTCACTTAAAGGGCCAAATTATGTTTTACATGTCATAATGTAGTTTCCATTATTAACATACTGTAGTTGGAGTTGTGTTTTGTTTTGACTTACTCGACTTTGACATCTCTGACACAAAATGTATGCTACCTACAGTAAAAAACAACATGAAAAAAACATTCAGTTACAGATGAGTACATGAATGGAATCAGCTTCCTAAACATTTAAAGGTGGAGTGGCTAATTTTTTACACTTTTTAGGTTTTAAATATGACAATTTTCTCTCCTAAAGCCTTTGAAACATTGTTAATATCAAAAGTACCACTTTTTACAAACAACAAAGTGAAACTAGAGAGGACCACCCAAGCTCAGCCAATCAGAGCGCAGCATTCAGCTTCTGATTAGAACAAGAAAACATTTATTATTCAACTCAGACAGCACTCGGTGGTGTCATTTTTTCACAAAGTGCTGCATTTATCATATATTTTTGAGTGTAAAACACAAAGTTTACTAATTTATAACAAAAAATGTTAGTTTCCCCAACTTTAATAGTAATTGAAAGTCATCTGCAGTTTCAAAAATTATTTAAAAAATATTTAAATCAAACTAACTTTTAGACAATGTTTTAATAAATAACTCTGTGTGTTCATAAATAACTGTTGGTGTATTTGTACTGCACATTATTGTATATCTTTGACACAAACATTTTATAATTATGTAACAGATAAGTGAATTTTGGCAATTGTTGTGTGTAATGAATGATTGCGTAGTGAAAGAGCAGCTGTTAATTGAGAGTTACAGTTTGAGGAAGAATACCAGCAAAAAATAAACATAAAAAACAAACATAAAACACAAATTGTGCATATTTCAAAGGCTGAAATACTTAGTCAGTCTGAAAACATGCTGTTCCACCTTGTGATGTCATTAAGTGATAATACAGAAAGTGCTTCACTGTTATTAATCTCCACACACCTTCACTAGAATCATTTAAACCAATTCAGCTCTAAAATGGGCTAAGATTGCAGCTACAGCAATGTTTCAGCCTCGTTTAAACTACCGTAATTTCCGCACTATCAAGCGCACCTGAAAATAAGCCACACTAACAATAATCAAATGAGAAAAATGATAAAGTACATACAAATGCCACACTTGTTAATAGTAAGTCTATGAGAATCTATAATTTTATGCAACTGCGCAGAGTTTTAAGTTTGTCAAAAAAGTAGCGACTCATAGTTCAGTATTTACGGTAATTAGTGCTTGTTGGAACAGAAAATAATAGATAATTCAGTTGTAGTCTTAGCAGAACAAAAGGAGAAACTGACTATTTCAAGCAAAAAAAGTTCAATTAATGTTAAAATTGCTATTAAAACTGCCACGTTATGACATCACAAGGTAGAACGAAGCATTTTGAAAAGATAGCAGGTTTACTCGAACATTTGTAAAGTGCAGAAACAAACCTATGGGGATGTTTTGATGAGGAAACGACATTCTAACAGGGCTAAAAGTTCACATGCAGGAGTCAACTTTCTATAGAACCTTTAACTGAATATATAAAAGCAGCGCTGTGTAATATATCAAGCTCATAATGATGTAGCGTGCGACTTTCTCAGGTGTGTCTCCGTGGAGATGGCTGATAAATTGCCTGAAATCCAATGTACTTATCTATACGACATAACCTCTCCAAGTTACAGGTTGTTAGTGAGAATGCCACTGTATTTTTAGCGATAAAGCTTGTATAAATACAAAAATCGTAGAAATATATTTAGTAGATGCGCAGTTCGACTCTGATGCTATCGAACATTTAGCATCTGAGCTAGTCCGGTATGTTTTGAAGAGCTAGGGAGCGTTCTCCTGTTTGTTTTTCTATAGCCGTTAGCATTAGCTCTCCAAATATGCATGTTATGAAAGATCCAGAGAGTGTCAGCAGATACAAACCTATCAACCATGTTTATCAGAGGTCTTACTTATTGTTGAGTTTACAACATCAATAGTGTTCTATTAGATCAAATTTGTGCATAGATAAAGTTGGCAATGCGTCACATTTGGGGGCGTTCTGCCGAGGAGAGAAGTTGTGTTGAAAATCCTGTTAAGGCATGGGAAGCTAACCTTTTTTACCTCATTTAGGCATTTTCTGGCAAATTAAGTGTATTTTTATCACAACTAATACAAGTTGAGTCACACCTACATTTAAATGGAGGTTGTTGATCTTGCCTAGCGTTATGTCAGAAAAGTAAGCAGAAAGATGTTAAAACAAGCCAGGCGGCGCTAGCATCACGTTAGTATTGTTAGATTTATTTAGTGGGACTTTAAATTATATCTCCATGTCTATGTATTTATAAAAATGGCTAACTGTTAGTGAATGTCATTTATAGTTTTCTGATCTTGTTTTCACATGTTACTTGCAGACAAAGTACATAAATATCACCAAATAAAAGTTGTATATATGGCTTTACTTATTTGTAGAGGAGTGTATTGTTTTAATAAAGCTTCATTAGACACAAATCAATCCGCATGCTCATGTTTTGCGGAAGGGCTTGTTTTCGTGCGTTTTTCTTTCAAACGTGCTCTGGAGGAATATGACGTCGTGATGTCCGTGTTGTAGCAACTGAACAGAGCTGCTGATTGCGCGTCTACTAACTTAATGCCTAAGACAAAACCGATAATGTTTTGATGGAACTTTCCAGGCAAAACAATAACATCTCCATGGAGCCAAGCATTTGGCAAACCGCTGAACATAAAGGTTACGTAATAATGCACCCAAACATGACTGCACTGGTTGAAGATTACAATTGTAAGTTATTTTTTTTCATGAGGTTTTGTCATATTATGATTTAGACTTTTGATGAATACATTGGATTGAAATGGGTGTGACTTGACTGCATTTAAAAACCTATACAATCCATAATTGCATTGCAAAGTTTAAACCAAATTTCTGATAGATCTCATAAGAAAAGCTGAATATATTTGATCATTATTGGCCTGGAAAAAGGTCGTACAGCAGCACCTTAAACATAACAACAGTGGACACAGACTTTCCACAGTCCAACCCGACAAACTGTAAATAGATCCAGGAGTATTTTAGGCCTTTTGCTCTGCTGAGGGTTGACAACAAGTTCAAGGCAGACTCTGTGTTCCTTAAAGACAACCAAGCAGTTCCTATTGGGGAAATATTGTTGAAAAGCCAAGTAAGGGCATTTAAACAGGCTCTTTTTAATTCCATTCAATTTAATTTAAATTCAAAACACTTTATTTATCCCTGAGGGGTGAAGACCCAATCACATCAAACAAAAACATCAGACATCCTACAAACACTGCTGGTCAAACCGATTAAAAGTGAGGGTGTTTAACAGAGAGTCATAGGTAGACATAAAGTGTGTTAGCATTTCATTTCTGTGCAAAATACAAACATTTTTGCCAGATTTTATTCCCCTGAGTTTAGTTATGTGCAAAAATACAATTTAATCGTTATTATTGTGCCCAATTCAAATATTCTAGTAGCATTTCATTTGTAATAATATTCTGGGATGCAGAATCTCTGGGTGGAGTTTGCATGTTCCCTCTGTGTCACTGTGGGTTTCCCGTCTCCCTCATTCTCCAAAACATGCATAGGTCAAGCGAGCATCACTGTAAATTTAATTGTCTCTAACCCTAAACCCTGATACAGTTCATTGTGTTTCCCTGCTGGCCCAGACTCACTTGGATTGTCACACTCTCAATTTGGAACAAGCTGTAGCAAAAAACATATAATAAAATTGAAACAAGCTCCTACACTATTCCATCAGCATAAATTGCACTAATCCTTACTTATTTTAGTGCAAAAATACAATGTGTCATAGGTTTGCATATACCAACTTAAATATTATTAGTACAAGCACAATGTGATTTTTTTGGGATTTTTCACAGGACAAGACAAGATACATTCAAAAAGTGACAAATAAAAGGCACAGAGAAAGGATCTGCATTGTACATGCACCACTTTGTAGTCGACTATAGAGGGATTATTTGTTCATTAACACAGGAGATACGTGGGAACCCAGTATGCAGAAAGCGGCTGATTTACAAAGCTGTGGCAATAACTCGAGCCAGTGCTGTTGTCAGCTAACTACAAGAGTTCACTTATTTCAACATTTGTGAATGAAATTCGACCCTATGACCCTTACTATGTGTAAGGGTGAAATAAAAACGAGAAAAACACTATTTCAACTTCAGGAGACAGACATCTGTCATACCAGTTCATTGCTGAACAAACAACTACCTCTAGTCCCATTTTGTTGTTTTTATTCATGAGTTTCCCCATCCAACTAGACAGACAGCTATCTTTCTGCAGGGGACATGCACAGAAGAGGGAAAGTGACGTCAACTGATTATAATCCCTCTATAAGATGCCAAAGTAAAGGCTCTCAAGACCAAGTTTATAAGACAAGAACAGTGCAAATAATACATCATATTTGTTTTAAAAACTTCACTGTATGACCTTGCCTCATATTGCTGAACAAAACACAATAAATACTGTATTTTTTTCTTTTCAGACTATGAGAGCAGACGACACCATTTGCACACGAGTCTACGAGAGACAATGAAACGCAGCACTTTTCTCCCGCATGTCCACACATCAAGAGCCCTTGTCCAACAAATGTATATTGTCTAACCCCAATTTTGTCTTTTGTTATTTCCTCCTTTGTAACAATGTGTGTCTATTGTCTGTAGTTTAACGCATTTAGCTTCACTTTGGTCTTAGCTCCTCGTGCTTTGTTGAATGAATTTGAATGAATGAATGACTGTGTGTCTTTTTATTGCAGACTGTTCTCCCAGTCAAAACGTGTCCTGGTCCAGAAGCCATTTTATGGCCAATAAGAAGCTTTCCAAGACCTAACTTAAAAACATCTTTTTACAGACAGCAAAGTGAAATTGTGTGAACACCCAAGTGCAGCAATCAGAGCAATGCATTTGTTCTGGATGAAACTGAAATATGAAAATAGGAAATATGCTATTCGACTGAGACAGTACACCGCAGCCTGATTTTGTCACAAAGTGCTGAATGTAAAGTAAAATTTTGGGTGAAACTAATTTACTAATGAAAAAGTCAAGTACCCAAGCTTCAGATACTGTATAAGCCACTTAAAGGGGACGTATGTAAAATTCACTTGTCTGTAATTATCTATGATTCTGGGAAAAAAAAAAAAAATCTGATTCTACTGGGCTCACACTGCATACAGTTCATACTCTGGTCCGACGTCTGGAGGTTTTCTGTTTCTTGAAAAGAAATGAGTAGCTCTCACACGTCAATCCATCTGGCGAGCTGCGCATCTGGGCTCTGTATTTTTTCCATTGCAAAGCCTTATTTAGTGAAATTGTGAAAACAAGACACATACCAAGCCAGTACTAAGTGCATCTGATGGTTTAAGCTACTACTAATACAAATTTGTTAAAATTATAGACATATACATGACTATTTTACACAGAGGATGTAAATAAACGTCTCATGCTTATCTATTGTGTGGCAAAAAAATCAAACAATCAAATTATTCATGCGAACGATCACTTTTACTGCTTTTTGCACTCTGGGACTTTGACTCTTCAAAACTTTTGGTGTTCCCACATATGACAGCTTCATGTAACCGTGTCATTTGCTGCTGTTTTGGAAAACAATAAATGGGGTTGTAAAATGGCTTCTGAAACTGAATGACATGTTTTGTTTTGGAGAATATGTCTGTAAATTGATTTAAGCTCTTCTGTTTTCGGTCAGTTTTTAATAATGCATCCCCATTGTTGACTTTTTCTATCATGTTATGCCCTTTTATATTTATTTTACTATATGCCATAGTCTGTAACAGTAATGCGTTTTTATTTGAATCTTTCCTCTTTTATATAAAAATTGTGACCATAGGTAACTTTCTATGGCGCGAAAACAATAAAGCACAGTGTTACTCAAACAAAAGCTCGACTTATTGTTGTTTGTCATTTTCACAAAAATCATTAGAAACACTGAAAGTATTTAGCAGTGAGTTTGTTTTATGGTTTGTGAGTGCAGCTGCCTGTTTGTGCGCATTACATGGCTCCATTTTATTTTAAGCAAACTGTCAGCTGTCTGCAACTAGAATAACTTGTCTGTGCCCTGACAACACCACTCACTGCCTGATTTCTCCAGGCTTCCATCGTAATTTCTCTGCTACAGTTTTCAATCGCATCATTTATTTGTTTTTGCTGTAGATCAGTTCAGGAGCATTTGACACATTGCATTATGCAACTTACGTTTCCATGAAAAAGAAATTATTTGGTAGATGACTTAAAACTGCAATTCCATAGTGTATTTCCTTTCACATCAATTTAATCCAGAAACTCCCATTTTTAAATGTACAAAACAGATAATAAATGTATACAATTTGTTACATGACTAGTTGTGCTCTATTGCAGTTGTTGTCAAACTTTTTCATACCAATTACCACTTAATACAACATTTTGTTTTCCAAGTTTGCCCGGAGAATCCAGCCTCACCACTGTACACAGATACATCATTCTGGACTTTCCAGGCGATTTCCAAGTACCACCAGATCAAAACCTAGATTTGTAAGCCTAAATTGGATCTTGAAATGGTTAAAGTCAGATTAAATCAGGTCTAAAACAATGGTTACCACAGATAAGGCAGTTTGAAAGGATGTTTGTGCTGCCTCTTCATTTTGTGATAATGCAACAGTCTCACAAGAGGCGTACGTATACCACGACACATAAACAGCATAGGATGAGCATTGAGCATGAAATTTCACTCCTTTTTTGTGTTTATTTGATACACTATATATATTGCACAATATGAAAAAGCATAAAATAAACACAATATTAAAATTGTGCTAATCATACACTATTGATATATGCTGTTATGTCGAGGTATAAGTATGCTTGCTTGTGAGATTCAGTTGCATAATAGGTTGGATAAAAAATACAAATCCATCTAGAAAATGTCTAAAGAGAAGAACATTTTAACTGTAGAGTTACATCATTGCAGAAAAATGCCATAATTTGCCGTTGCCAGGAGGTGATCAAATAAAGCTTGATGCTTCCTGACAAGTGACTATTCAACACATCGTACGATTGTGAACGAGGGGGCGGGACAAACGACAGGAAGTGGCAGCTGTATTGTGTTTGATTGACAGCAGATGTAGTTAATGAGAACTGGGCCGTGGCAGTGGAAATGCTCCATGACCCTCGGCTTCACAGCAGCAAGTAAAAACTGGGCAGAGATTTCAAAGAGAGGAATTTAGTGATGCTGCTGGAACGGCTTTTTCCAAACTATCTTGTCCTGACTTTTCTCCCCTCGCCCGCAGCTGTGTGTAGTTACAGTGTGACCCCAATAAAGCGTCCTCCTCCAATAAAAGGGGTAAATAACTGCCCCTCCCTAGCTGTTTATTACCCCCTAGGGCAGTAAAAGGCAGCTGTCTAGCCCCCTTCAAACCGGCCGGCCTGCTCTGGACCCTTGTAAAAGCACACATGTACTCACACCGTCACATACCAAACTAAAACATACATTCTGGGAACTCTTCACACTGTACGTGCAGGTCGTAAAGCAGCGGCGGAGCTCAGAAGGTGAAGACAAACGCAGGCTTTCATCAGAGGTGAAGAGGGACTGTGAGGAGGAACTGTGAGGAGGGACTGTGGAGGTGTGTTCTGGGACTGTGGAGGTGTGTGGGGGGACAGTGTGTGAGTGAATGTATGAATGATTGAATGAATGAATGGCTTATTTATATAGCACATTTACACAGACAGATGTCTTCCAAAGTGCTCCACACAGTAACCTCCCCTCACTCAGTGATGGTAAGCAGCCCTGGGGCAGCTCAGCAGAGGCGATTCGCCTGAACACCTGGTGCCTCAACCTCCGATCAACACCAAGCGTTCTCTAACCTGCATGTTATTGGTTGGTGGGGAAACCGAGATGCTGGGCGAAATCACCCAGACACGTGAAGAAGCATGCAAACACCACACAGAAAGGCCTGAGCCATGTGGGAATCAAACCTGCGACCTTCTTGCTGTGAGGCTATGTGCTACCCTCCATACCTGTGGAGGTGTGTGGAGGGACTGCGGAGGTATGAGGAGGTGTGGACGAAGTTATGGAGGTGTGTGGGGGTGTGGGGAGGTGTGGACGGACTGTGGTGATGATTGAAGTTTAGGGACTGTGTGAAAAGGACTAGGGTTTGGCCTCACTGTAATATATTGCATTTTGGCCTGCCAAGGAAAAAGATTTGGGCTCCCCTAAAATCATAACCTGGCTCACGCCAGATGGATATGTGTTGAACTCCTACCTTACAAGTACGCGTCACACATGGCTCTTCTTTCAAAAAGAAATATGCTAAAACCGCATCAAAAGCAGCAGAAACACGTACATCCACGAGAGCAGCCATCTTTATTTAGCTTGAATGTGACTCGGCGGCGGCGCCGGGGAGCTAACGGCCATCTTAACATCGCCGAAACACCGCCCAAACCAATTGGGCGGCTGGAAGGCCAGATGGTTTATCTCGTGTTTGTGAATTCACAAATATCGCGAGAGATCTGGCTGGCCAGGTTACTAAAATCAGTGATTAGCTGCTAATGTCAAGAATCAGATTATATTTTTCTGTTAAAGGTACACTTCCTCTTTACATTTTGTTTTTTTATGACAAAAATGACAAAAGTTTTATATTAGAAACAGGCTCTCATTTGTGATTTCCACAGCTTTGACAAACAACATGCAATTCATAGTCTTCAGCCATAACAAATCAAAATTTTGTGCATAATATTGTGTTCACAAAGCCTGGATTTTCTGCTTGCCTCCTTGGAAATATTTTTGTTACGCCTTGAAAGATGCTCCATGGTATGTACATGTATGTGTCTCCATCCATGGAAACAAGCAGAAGACACCATCCTGCCCTCGATCTGTGTAGAGTCCACCTCATTCACAGTAAGAAAGCAATAAATATCATTGATCATTGATCAATGATGTTAAATGATTGTTGATTTGATGCAAAATATCAGTTTAGTTTTATCATACTAGAGTGAGCTTAACATTTCTATAAGACATATGAGAAAGTTTTAACCATTTGGGACATATTGTGACAGTTAAAGGAACAGCTTTTCCATAGAAACATCTATTTTGTAGCCACACAAGTAAAGATACAGACTTTTATTATTTATTCAGTGCCACAAAGAAATGTAAATATCAGTCTGAGTCTTGTCAAACAGTTACACCAAGCACCTTTAAAACTGATGTCATTGAGCTATCAACCCTGGCAATACAGTAATACTTTACTTCTATCAATACTATAACAAACTCAAAGTCAAATGAAAGTACATCTGGTATTTGATTATCAGTGGAATTTACTAAATGTGGGGGAAATAAAGCCGTAAAAGAGAAGCAGACAAAGCTGTGGGAGAAAAGTCAGTGAGTGAAGTGCATAAATCAGCTCTCCTGTGGTGATGACTGACACTCGAGTTGGAGGAGACTGCAGAGACTCCCTGGGGCCATGGCAGCCTCCATTTTGATAGATGACAGATGAGCAGTGTGTACATGTCTGCATACTTCACCCAACATCATCCCGGTGATTTGTAGCTCACTCGACGCAATTACCAACCGGCGGGTCAAGTGTGTTTCAAACGTGATTGGAGAGACAAATTTTACAAGCGAATTCGAGGCCTCGGGAGAAAAAGTCAGGATTCTTGTGTTACATAGAGGACAGTGTTGACAGGTGAGTCTGCATAAGATATAGATTTACATCTCCACACACCTGCGAGGCTGCAAAAGTGGCCCGAGTATATGTGACGCGGACATGCACGGAGGTAAAGAGAACCAATCTGCTGTGGCAAAGCAATGGGACCACCCAGGATCACCCAGAGCCAGTAAAACACTGTCCAGAATAGAGCTGTGAGGTCATTCAGATGCAACCGTCACAGAGTTTACAATGGTGCAACAAGTAGACTTTTGCAGATTGATACAAAACTTATACTAATTAATATATTTAAGGTGCACTGTGCAACTCTCTGGAGGTATTATTTAGTAGAAATAGAAAGTTAAAAACAGGGATGCACCGATCTGATATTGGGATTGAATATCGATGCTGATGCTTGTAATTTTGCTGGATTGGGTATCGTTTCAGCTGATGATGTTTGCGCACAAATTAATGGATAACAGTGAGACTATTAAGTGACTGATGTTTAGCTAGAATGATTCATATTGTTACATAACACTGTGACCCATTTTTAACTGAGTTTCGAAAAGAAAAATCTTTTGTCAGTTCCTACTAGATCAAATTAATCAAGACCAACTTTTCTAAGACCACAGTGTCCGAGGCCCAGAAAGACCAATACCACTGAGGGTCAAGACCGAGACAAGACTGAGCTGAGACCAAGACTGCAGTAATTTTGTAAATGATTCAATATCTACATGATTTGATTGTGCAGTTCTTATTCCAAACTGTGCCTGAGACAGGTCACTGCGCTGCAGCCATAAACTCCTGAACCAGGTTTAGCAGAACATGGTGGTAATGAAATGTGGTTTGATGTCAGACCCTGAGTCCAGGACAAGATCAAGTCCAAATGCACTCGAGTTTGAGAGGAGACCATGACCTTAAAAAGTGGTCTTGAGACTACTACACTAGTTCCTACACGGGTATCAGTATATCAGCAGATAACAATACAATACAATGACCATGTTAGATGTTACTTTAACTTATTTACTGTAAATAGCGTTAGTACTGCAAAAATAAATACATTTACAAAATACTGTACCTTTAGTTACTTTTAAGTAAAAAAAAAATCCACAAACATGAATTGAGTGAGATAAATTAGCTTTACACACAAAGTAATCCTAAAGTATTGTGACCAAGTTACTCTCTTGGGGCAGTAGCTAAAATGTGTGACTAAATAGAATTATAAATGCTTTTTTTTTTTTTCAATACTTTTTCCCCATTACTGACAACACTATTACAAAATTGGTATTGAAATCAAAGCTATTGTAGGTGATTTATGATTTATTATTCACCATCAACTATTATCTTTTTTTTTTTTTTTACATCTACATAATACTAAACCAGTCCAGACTCAAATTGCAACTAATCACTGCCTGTTAGTTGAATTGCTAAACTTAAGATGAGCCAACCTTTTGCTCTAGTTTCACCCTATAATTTCATTTCATAAACAAATTTTGCAGAAACCATTGAAATGCTGCTTGAGTGGTGAGTCAGAGGCCTGTGGAGAAGCAGTGAGCTCATTCTTCCATTAAACGCCTGTCTAATTCTGCAGAAGATGATTCATTTACTCATAACAGGGGTCAGATGTGCAGATACTTACAGAAGCGAGCGAGACAAAAGCCCACATTCTCTCCCTCTGTCCGTTTGAAAAGAGCTCTTTGTTGACGTAAACACTGTAGTGATGAGTTTGATTACAGGCAACTGCTGACCTGCGGACGGCCAGAGGGCAAAACGCAGAAATGTGCTGCTAACACGGAAGGAAAACTACATTGTGAAAGAGACAAAAGATGGGCAGTGTGAAGATCTGCTTATCTGGAGTTTAGAAAGTGTAAAGCAGCTATCTAGTAACACTGCAAAAAATAGATTCCAAGACATGCTAAAGTTGCTTGATTCTAGGATTTGAATCTAATTCAAGCATTTTGACAAATATGGGGTAAAAAAAACCTATTTACCCCATTGGTAATTTTTTGTTCTTGTTTTACATCTTCCAGTTAAATAGCTCAAATCTAGTTTAAAAATCTCATTCCAGGTGATTTTAAGCAAGTCTATAATAATTTTTGCAGCGCATTCACTTTTCTTATAGATCAACCTCTGCCACCCATGCTCCAAGTAAGAATCAGACAGATTTGACCAATTACAGCGAAGTGTGATCTCTTACTAACAGTACACACAGTATATTATAATGAGGTAGGGTCTAGCCTTTCTTGTCCACCATCATCAGACAGTTTTAGTCAGGCGTTTTAAAGCAGAACTATGGAGGGGCGGCCCATCGCTAAGGTCAACAAAAAGGGGAAAATTGGTCTTTGATCAAACCGGATAAAATGCCTTAAAACATCCCTAGAGCTTATTTTCGGTGCAATCTCAGGCTGGCTTGAAATCTTTTGTGAAGTGTCCTTGAGTGTCTAGAAAGGCGCTGTTAAATAAAATGAACTATTATTCGAATCTAATTTAAGAGTGTTTTTTTTTTCTACACAGCTCTACAATACAAACTAATGCGACCTGCGAGTGTATGCACCAATGCTCTGCCATCACGTACTTCTGCGTGACGACGCCAGGTACGTTCATATGTAAGTCAGTCAAGCAGAGGCAGCGCGCCAGTGATCCAATTCTGAATATTTGGCGCTCAAACAAGGTCTTTTTGACAGCTACGACCCCAATTTAAACATCAGACAAGTTACAACAGAAGGTAGGAAATGCTTAATTGTGTATTTGTGCCAAGTTGGAATCAGAGTTGTATACATTCTGTACTAGTGTGTGACTGGTGTATTTCTTTCTGTGTTGTGTGTGCTGGTTTATGATTGTTGGTGCAGGAGTGAACCACAGGACACAGCCGAACAATTGGAGGTGGTTTCCGTTTAATCTGGATTATAAGAAAAGTGAACAGAGTCAACGTGTGCTGCTATAGTTGGATCAAACTACAAAGAAGAGACAATGACAATGTCAGTATTTTTCCTGACTTCTTTGAGTCAATAAGTAAAAGCATCGGAACAACTCAAAAGCTTAATTGACTTAAAAGTTGTTGTTTTTTTAAATATCAGCAATTCATTGTATTTTATTTTGGGTCATGTCAGATGGCAGCAGAAATCATAAAATACAACAACCCAAGACAAACAGTAATAACCAACAAAAAAAAAAAAGAATAATAAAAATAATACAATAAATGACACTAACAATTAAAAAAAAAAAAATTTATGATTTCGAATTAAACAAAACAAATAAACAAACAAACAAAAAGATACTTATACTACTGATAATTATAAATTAAAAACATCAATACTTCTGACAACCAATGTTTGACCAAAATGCTCTTGACACACAGGATTGCACTAGATAACCAACCTGTTCCAACACCAGAGTTTGCAAAAGGGAAGAGGAAGTTACGACACACGAAGAAGAAACGTGGGCGGACCATGACAGTGCAGTAACTGGATGCCAGGTATGTAGAATAAACAGCAACAGAGACAATTTTGTGTAATTCTAACATAAGTGAACTGCTTACACTTGTGTTCATTAGTATGCATCCATGTGCGTGTATATTGTCTTAAATGTCAGCAAAATGTAATTTTACTGGTCTGTATCTTTTGATTGCCGTTAATGCCACCTATAGTGTTGTAAAATTCAACACAGTCTCACAAGAAGGCGTACATTTAGCACGACACAAAATAGCGTATTTTTAGCACGATATCAGTCCTGTTTGCGTACTTATGTTACGCCGTACATATAGCATGATATGAAAAAGCGTAAAAATGACACGAGATTTCACCGCGTAAAAATGCCACGAGTTTTGGTTGAAGCCACGTGGGACGTTTTCTTCAGGTGAAACGGTTAAGTTCAGGCAAAAAGTTACTAAAATGGTTAACATTAGGGTTGGGGCTTGGGGTAGGTTAAGATTAGATGTAGGATTTGTTAATTTCATGAATAAGAACACGTCTTAACAACCACCATTGAAATGAACGGGGGCTGTGACGCGTACTATAATTACGCAAAAGAGCCTTAAACTCGTGCTATCATACGCAATTTACATGTTGCGTTATGTCGTGGTATATGTACGCTTTCTTGTGAGAAATTATATTATATTGATTAATTAGCCAATGTAATTTGGGGCAGTGGGCTTGATAACTGGCAATGTATTGACCATAGCACTCCCAAAGAAATCAGTCAGAGCCGCCACTGGAACTACGTAACAGTTTTACCTTGTAAGTCTCCGACAGAATCTGTGGCAACTGCAATTTTTCTTCCACCTCCCTCCCAACACATTCCCGACCCAAATTGCTCTCCTGAGAAACCCTGGCTTTTTGATATCTTTATTTAGCAGTGTAAAATGTGTTTAGTAGTGTTGTTGCAGCATTTTTTCAATCTTAATGTTACACAAAAATTAGAAAATAAATTAATAATGTTAAGTTGATTCAGTTGGCTGGTTTAATTACACAAGAGAGCTGTATTGACCCTATTTTGTCCCGCCCACTTGGCTTGGAATGTACTTCCTGTTTAGCTCTGTTAAGGTAGCTACGTGTTTGTTTGTCTGTCTTGTGGGGCAATTTTATTAATATAATTACAGGTAAAATAAACCCATTGACTGAATCTACAGGCTAAATGCAGCTAAACAGGAAGTGCATGTCCTAGAAA
The DNA here is from genome assembly GCA_038363315.1 of Mugilogobius chulae. Classification (NCBI taxonomy): domain Eukaryota; kingdom Metazoa; phylum Chordata; class Actinopteri; order Gobiiformes; family Gobiidae; genus Mugilogobius; species Mugilogobius chulae. Next base: position 161,544 of record JBBPFD010000457.1, read on the forward strand.
GTAGGCGGGACAAATAGGGTCAATAGGGAGCATTGCCGCAAAGTAGCTTAGTTCTGCTTCAGTAAAAATAGCTCCTGTAAGCCAAAAGTAGCAATTCTGACTCACCAGATTCTCCTTTTGGATAAGTTTCAGTAACTTGGAAAATGTTATTCTCAACTCTATGCCAAATATATTAAATATCAATCAATCAACTTATTTATATAGCCATTTTAAAACAACTCTAGTTGACCAAAGTGCTTCACAACAAGAATACAGAGAGATATCAATATGGCTTTTCCAGGCTAAAGTTTTAAATTTAAATTTCTACTGAATTGTACTTTAAAAAAACAACATTGTGTTCCAAAGGTTTTTTTTTCAGCTCTTATGCTATAAAGTGTATTATAGACACAGAACTTAATGAAATGGTTGTACACTTTTGACTTGAAGCTGTTTTTTAACTGGAAGCATCATATCTGATTAAAATTGCATCATATAAAGCAATAAAATACTAAATTAATGCATTAAACAATTTAATAGTTTTCAACTGATTATTACAACATCATTTATTTTGCCTGCTTCACTTTGTGTCTGAAAACACTATTCTGAAGTTGTGCTAATGAACGAAAAATATCCATAAATGTCAAACTTATGATGTGCTAAAGACTTTGTATGAGTGAGGAACCTAAATGCCTAAAGATGCACTGTGTAACTTTTTGACCAAAATAAAAGCATGTTTTTGTAATGTAGATGTATTTGGAGCACTAAATAAAATGTGTCCTTACTTTGAGCGCGTTAGTATGACCACAAAATGAACAACTATCCCATGGTTCCTTTAATTATATTCTTTTAAGTAGCATGACACACGTTTATTCAAAGTATGGTTTTAACTTTCTACTTAAATTGTGAAGTTGACTTTTCACAGCGAGAAAATCCACCTTTAAATATTTCCATTTTCCCGGTTCAAAAATTAAGAAGAAGCAGAAAGAGAACCAGTCTGTTCAACATATTAAAAAAACTATTGGAGTGAAGTTAAATGATTTAGTAATTCATAGGCCGTATCAAATGAGGAATGACAGAACGAACAGAAGCATCTTTGTGTAAGCTTCATATAAATATGGCACATCTAGAGGGCATTCAGGCCAGGACTTGTTCAGGGAATTACTTAATTACTGCCATGCATAAATAGAAATAAAAAAGCTCCAAGGGAAAAAGCTGAAGTACCATTTGCCCATTTACAAACTATCTTAAACTGTACTTGTTTAAGTGCTGTAGGGAGAAACAGAAAGGGAAACATGCAAGCGTCTGTGCAGTATGGGAGTCGAACATAAGACCTTCTTGTTGTGGGAAAAAAGATCACTATGCACCACCTTGGTAAATATATACAAGTGAGACTCAAGTTACAATACAGGACTAATCTTAAGAATTTAGAAAAGAGACAGAATGTGTGTCAGTGAACACTTCTCTTTTGATGAAATAATCCATCACAAATTGAAATATCAAGAGATTATGTAGACAACATGAATGATACATAATAAGAATTCTAAAACAGGAAGTTTTGAACCACCAAAGCTGTTGTTCTGCATTGAATGTTCATTTCTCAGCATCATAGGCCGTCTGTAAAGGCGTTCCTAAGAAATTGGTCTGCCTGGTCTCACTGAAATACAACGCAGTTTTAAACAAAGTGTGATATGAACACAATTTCTGTTATTTGCGCGTGTGTTTTGCATGTTGATTTGGCAGTGCATCCAATGAGGGCCCCATTTATCAAGCATTTGCTCAGGTGCAAAATAGATTCAGGAGACAAGAACATGCAAAAAGTGGTGCAGCTTTTGAGTTTTATGTTATATGTGCATCTTCCAATGAGTAAATGTTCACAAATAACTACATTTTTTTCAGTTTATTATACTCACAATTTAGCCCCAGAGTAGATAAATGAGGCCCTATTTGTTGGAGATTTATTTTGTTTACTTCATTATTGAACAATGACAATGGAAAATACAGTTTGCAGTGGTTTGAATCATGTTTGAAGGAGAAGCATGTGTCGTTATCAATAATGAAAAATCTACATTTCTGAAAGTAAAATCTGGAGTCCCACAAGGGTCCATTCTTGGGCCCTTGCTTTTCTCATTTGTATATCAATGATCTGCCTGAATCGTGTCCAACAGCAGGGTTTCAGATGTACGCTGACGATGCAGTGATTAATGTGTGTGGAAAGACTCAACATCTGCAAACTGAGACGTGTGCTTTCAAAATGCAGATCTATCACCGAATGCTAAAAAGACCAAGTCTGTCTTGCCTCTAACAACAAAATCCTAACTGAAAATCTCAATTTACACATAAACGGACAAAACATTGAGCAGGTCTCAGAGATCAAATAATCAAGTTGGAATCAAGTTTATAATAATAAACTTCCAAACTCAATTTTGACAGTCACATCAAAAAGGTTTCTAGAGTAGCCAAAGCAAATTTATACACATTCAGACTGATCAGGGATTACCTGCCATTTCACACTGCTCATTGTTTCATGCACTATGATTTTGTCCCACTTAAGTTACTGCTGCACCTTGTGATCCCAGGCCTCTGCAACCTCTTCAAATGATTTATAATAGAGCTACATACAGTTGAAGCTCGTGTACAAATGCTTGCATTTGCATTTCCGCAGGTTCTTAGTGATTTAATATTTCTCAGGCTGGGCATCAGTACACTCAAACGGTAATGTAGAGACCTAGCGTAAAAAACTTGGACAATCTTTTATACAAGCATCAAAAAATGGAACACACTACCTGTAGAATTGAAAGAGAGACAAACTGTTTTTTTTTTAAACAAAAGCTAAAGATTTTTTAATTACAGGTCAGATTTGTAACCACTGACCTGTTTTGAATGGACTATGTATATTGTATTTTATATTGTGTAGTGTTGCATTGTATTTTGATTGTTTTCATGTAAAACCCAACTAGGGACGGACATTGAGAATTAGCTAAAATGTTGTGTGTGTGACGTGAGCTTATGAAACAAACCTAAATAAATAAATAAAATAACAATGGAACGATAAATGTGAATATTTACATTTATAAAGTAACAAAAATGTGAGTCTTTTGTAGATTTTCCCATTGAGCAGAAGAGTTTGTGCACAGATGTGTAACAAGAGCTGAAGGTCTGCTGTCACTGGAACATAACTCATCCTCTTATTATTGGACATTTTATTGCTCATGTGTTTTTAGTGTGGATGAGGAACATTGACAGAAAATATGTCTTTTGAACTCTTCCGATAACAATTATGTTATAAGATTTGTAATCTTTCAGAAATGTGCTTGTTAAAACGTAAGCGTCTAAAGGACTGGCAGACGCACAAATCTCTTCTTTAGTGTGACCGAGGGCAGGGAGAGGCAAACCAAACACACACACAAATGATCAATTAACCTTAGCTCAGTACAACTACCAGGACACAGGTAAGTGTGGGTAAAGTGTGGTACAATCAGAGGCAGAGACAAAATAAAAGTTAAGGGAATTTATTACAAAAGAATGCTTAATTATATCTAAATAAGGTAAATCAAACAAAAGAAAACAAAGCTAATGAAAATTTACAAAATAATGCAAATGAAACTCAATATAAAATAGACCCAAATATATACAGCAGCCACACTCTTCTATAAGCAAAATCAGTGTTACAACATGTTTGAGCCGTCACATAAGCTGCTAATTTAAATCTTATTGTTTTGATAGTATCTCCTTTCGATTTGTTTTGTAGAATTGCGACCCCTGCTGACTGGTTAGTACCATGACAGAAATACTGAGATTGCCAGAATTTCACATTTTTTCAAGTGAATGAGTTTCTTGAAGAACAATTATGTCAGCATTTTTTCTCCTACAGAACAATAAAAAATGCTTTTCTTTTTGTAATGTGTCTTATGCCTCGAACATTTAACGACACTAAGTTTAAGGAACCAAAATTGATTTTATTCATTGTTATCTAAAGTTTGACTACGTAGAACTTAAAGAGGCTGCCGTACTAAGCACCTACACTGCAAAAAAGGCCTTTTTAAAAATAAGAACATTTTGCTTATTTTGAGGTAAAAATGTCTTATTTCAAGTGAAATAATCTGCCAGTGCAGTAAGAAAAATGTGACTAACCTAGTTGTTTTGAGTAGAAAGTGCTAGTTTCATGTTGTCTTGACAAGATTTTTAAGCAAATCTAGTTTTGATTCAAACAATTATGTCTTAAAACAAATACAAATTTGCTTAAAATTTAAAAGTTTTTATATAAGGTAAATCAGGAAAGAATCTCTTAAAACAAGTCAAATAATCTTAAGACTTCTTTTTAAGTTAAAAAATCGTAAAATTAGTCTTTTAAGATTATTATGCTTAAAGGTTGTGTGGAGGATTTTTCAATTCCAACAACTGTTTGCTGTTTCACAAACGATGCACGTGTGTTTCTCCTCCCAGGGCCACGCCCTTCACTGCAACTGGGCAATGAGTTACTTAGGAACACTGAGGGTTTGCTTGACATGTACCTCGTTATCCAAGTTAGATTTTACTTTTTTGCAGTGTAAGGACCTAGTGCTCATTACTAAAACAAAATTAAAAGTACACAGATCAATTGCAATCCTCTGTGTTTAAATGTGTTATTGAGATTATGAAATGATGAAAACAAATATGATGAAATTGGGAAAAAAACTGAATGTATGATTTTTGGGAAAAAAAACGTGAAGGAAATTTAGAAATCAAGACTGACAATGTAGCTACTATTGAAAATGTTTCGGAAATCATATTTTTAGGAGTCATGCTAATAAACTTTGGATCCATATTGATAATATAGGTGAAACTAAGCAAATGTATTGGTATCTTGGTGAAATATGTTTTAGAAAAAATGCATTATATTAACTATACTCTTCTTTAATATTTTGTATATTGCATTGAGGTGTTGGTGCAATGCATGCAAAGGTTTTACAGAGCCATTATTCCTGCTTCAGAAAAAAGCCATAAGAATTATCAGTCACAAAAGCTTTCGACACCACACCAAGTGGCGCATCTTAAAATTTGTGGACTTAGTCCAGTTAAAATGTAGTAGCAATGTGGAAAATAAAAATAAGGGTTAGGGTTAGATTAGGGTTAAATTTAAATAATTACAGATATTAACAGTAGAAGACAAGGACATTTTTGTGTACCTTTTGCTTGCACTTTATTAAAACAGGAGCTCAGGAATAAAACTGTGGAACGCTTTAGGAAATTATTCAAAAACATCACACACAATTGTAATTCTGAAAATTCTAAATTGCATTTAAAAAATAAATAAACAAATAAAATAGCTATTATCAAAATTTAAATATATATTCAAGTAGAATGAAATGGTCTTCCAGTTTTCTTGTTCTTTTTGTTTAATTTGTATAATGTTTTAAGACATTGTCATTGTTCATCGCTCCTCTTCAAACATGTGTTATTTATTATCTTGCCAAAAATGACTGTAACTGTAAAGATAAATGACACATGTAAGAATAAACTGAAAAAAAAATCTGAAACTGAACTGAATTTTACTTGAGAAATCCTGTAACCTAATGAGAAAAGCTTTTTATTTGAGCCTGTTTCTGCGCATGTGCCGAGCAACCAGCAGGGGACGCCCGTGTATCTCCACTTAGAGGCCATGAGCTTTGCGTGAATGACTCAGTTAGTTCGTTTTATTTTGTGTGTAAAACTTTGACAAGACCTAAATGAGAGTTCTAGTAAAATTCACATTTCTCATTTGTTCCTGTACTTGTACTTTAAAGGAGACCCACTGAGTAAAAGCAATGTTTTAAGCCTTCACTCGTTATTTTACTCAAAGTTTTATGCAGAATGATTCATGCATGTTTGAGTAATCTTGTATTGTCCTGCAGCTGATGATCCAGTACTCAGAAAATCCCTGTCTTCACCTACCACCTATCCCCCCCACTTGTGTTTAATATAGCCATTATTCTGATTCATAGTAAAGCATGTATTGTTCTTATTTGGAAAGTCACTTATGAATTTTGACAGTCAAGGGTTGTAAATTTGACCTGTTTTTCAAGTTTGATCCACAAATATGAAGTACAAAACATGTTTTAAAGTTGTTATTAATGATAAGATTGTTTGTTTAGGCTTTTTTTGATGGCTTGTTACTTGTTAATTTCTGAAAATCTGGAAATTAGTCACAGTTGCCTTTGTTCAGCTGTGGTACACGAGCAATCATATCTTGAAATTGTAAATGTAAACCTTTTCCCATTAATTTTACAGTAAGATATATGATATATCGTAATATCTGATCTCCCGATACTCATATCAATACCGAACTTCTGATATCAATAGTTTTGATGACATCATGCATTTTAATGAGGATGCCTTGTTTTCTGAATTTCAAGTGATTTCAATGTTAATAGTGGTTCAAAATTTGCCTTTAAGAAAACTGTTAAACCTTGGCACACAAAATATCACTTATATGATTATAAAAAGTGGTTTATTATTTTTAGAAACTTGATTAACTTTGTGTTTCCATTATCAATACTGTCAGAGAGAATCTTTAAGTATCAATGCGGTCGGTCATCATTAACAGAAACTATACATTAGGTGTTTTGTTTCTTGACTCATTCACTTTGTAAATGACCAAAGTAAAAGAAAATTGTATAATATTTTATATAAGAGGCAATGCACACCCCTAGCCCTAATAGAAAAAAATACAATTGGTCCCCTTTAAATGTGAATGGACCTTATAATGAGCAGACAAATGCTTTAAACTTGCTGAAGAAGCTACATTTAAGAAAACAAATGAATTGTGTGATTGTGGGTTGAAATGAGAGAGAGAAACTGAGAGAACGAGAAGGAGAGAGAGAGAGAGAGAGAGAGTCAGAGTAGAGATGTTGGTTTGAGGTTTGTGAATGTGAACCAGGCGCACAGAGAGGTCTCATGGATGTAGGAGGACTCAGGGAGGGGGAGCCTGCTCAGGATAAATGCGCTCTTTCATCTTACTTTTTTGGAAGGTGGCAGCAAGACGACGTGGGACTTTTACTCATCAAACATTCACATACGAGCCATTACTCTCTTTGTTTTTGAACCACGAGGGATGAAGCTGTAGAGAAACTCAGTGACTGCTTGTTGCTCCAGAGGCTCAGAGGAAAAGCTTAGGCTGCGTGTGAAGGTGTTTTGTATTAGTGATGGTTTAATCACTGAAGTTTTGTTGGACGGGACAGGTGCCGCAATTTCACAGCCAATGCACGGGTCATTAAGACTTATTTTTACTCCAAAAAGTTGTCACGTGTCTGCAAAGTGAAGTTTGGACTAGTATTTAACGCATCATCCCCCTAAAATGCACATGTGAGAAGACAAATCTGTGTTTTTTTTTCTGGTTTGAGCTGCAGAACACACAGAAGGAGAGACTTTCTGCGCAGGAGTTATGCTACTGTTGCAGCGTTTGGACTGATTTTACGCATCTCCCGGGAAAGAGAAAAGTGAAGCAGCGTGTGTGAAGTGTGCACCGCTTTCTTACCAGCAAATGCAAGATAAAGAGGACCTAAAATAGTTGTTTTGATAGTGTAAATGGAGCTGCGTAAATACCTGCTGTGTCTGGGGTTCATCCTCCTTCTCAGAGGTAAGAAGACAACTCCACTTACATTACATCTTAAACATGTTTTGACTGATGTGTTTGTGCTGTGGCTGCCGCATGACCTCCTGCTCTGGACACATTTACATAGTCTTAAGGAGATGAATGTAACCCACGATTTAGATTGGATGTTTGTGTGTTTACATGTCCATTCTAAAGAAACAGGATAATCAAAAAGTTGGGTACACCTGCATGTGTTTTTTTTTTTTTTCAGTGGAAAAGTTTCTCATAAGCACTTGTAGAGTCCATTTCTAACTGACTATTTGAGTGAGATTTATCATACTTTATCATATTTATATATCTTTTTTCTAATCTGATAATCTGATTTAATGCATTCAAATAAATATTGCAGTTATTCTCATGACAATCAAATGACACCCATTTCACTCTGATGCAACCTCAGCTGCTAACCTCCACCAACACTCACAACAAATTCATGCAATGTGAGTGAAGTGTCATGCCTAAGGACACACAGACAGTTGCTTGTCCAGTTGATCCACTGTTGCAATCTGCTTAGCCTCTGAGATCTGATAATTCAGTATTCATAAATCATTTTTTCCAATAATCAAGCAACCTTAATCAGATGTAACTCCAGAAATCAGACAGTGGTCAACAATGATTAAACATTTATGAAAGCTATAACATTTTTGGTTATTCTGACTCATAAATCTTGTGACATTAATCTAAAAAATAATCTTCAAACCTTTTTTTTAATCAATGATACCCTTTATATTGCACTAATCCAGCTTTTTCTGTTCCGATACCAATTCTGATACTTCTGCAGATACCCGATATCAACCGCTACAAGTGTAAAGTATTTGATCACAGTGTTATGTAACTATTATCTATAGTGCAAGTCACAACTTAACTACTTAATCTGAATAAAACATTATGAGATGTTCTGGATGGACACCAGTCAGTAAATTAGTCTCATCATGTCCAACTAAAGGCACAACAATGATATTGGCTGAAACGATATCATGGAGCTGATACCCGATCCAGCTAAATTTCCCGAATCGGATAATCGGATAAACCGATATTGTCGGATTGGTGCATCCCTAGTTTATATGTAAACATTCTCACTAAAAACCTAGCAATAAAGGTGTTGAAAAATTATCAATGTTTAATACTTATATGAGCTAGTTGACCATTAAAATAGTTGTAAGTCTCACTCTTGATAATTAGACTTTTTTTTTAATCATTTATCAATGCAGATGCTTAATTGCAGAACTGGTTTAATAGATGCATGTGTTATTTTTTAGCATTTTGCACTCTAGATGCAAATATAATAAACAAACAGCACCACATCATACTTCATATTTTAATGCTTGTGTGAGACAAAAAAATCATCTGTGTTAACTCTTTATGACTTGATAGAGGAGACCTTGGGAAAGTGTATTGTTAAACTGTGATAATCTCTCATATCTTCATTAAGCAGGCGACGTGTGCGTATGTCCTGCACGTGTCTCTTAACTCTCTTCAGCCCTGCTTGTTACGCCGTGTGACAGCAGCGACTGACCATGAAGGCATTCCTAACGTGGCTGCTTGAGGGAGACGAGGGAAAGACTATAAAACACATGGGCTCTTTCCACATTGTGCCAAAGACGGGATCAAAACCTTCAGGGAGTTGCGTTAAATAATAGTTTCGGGTTCAGAGCTGCTGCGGGCGGCTGGAAAACGCATCAGCAGCGGAGACGGAGGAGTTAACTTCATGCTTGTTGGGGGCCTCCTGTTAGATGTTTGCAGCTCACAGATTCACTGCTATGCCAAAGGTTACTAGTTCAGCTCCTGTTTTAGCCGACACTCGATGGCAGCCGTGCAACTTGACCTCCTCAGCCCTATCAGCCGTTTCAGGGTCTGTGCAGGGTAGGTTTGTTAAGAGCATCGAAAATCAGATATTAATCAATGCTAAAACTGGCATCAAAACTATACTCATATGAAAAAGCATCAATACTTTTAAACAATCTTGCTTTATCAAGAGTTTTATTCAAACTAGTTTCAAACCATATTGTTCAATAAAGAAAGTACTTGTAATTTGGGCTGCATGATATATCGATATCAAATCGATACTGCGATATTTACGACTGTGATTAGTCTACCGCAAAAGCTGCAATATTCCTTTTTTTCTCCCATTTTGAGATGTCTGTGTGGATGCAGTAGGAAAGCAAATTTTGAAACGTTCTTTATTCTGAGCCCGTCACGATCAATAATTGGTTTAGTTACTTTAATATAGTACTTTTGTATTGTTGTGCTTGTTCACTGCATGTGTTATATGACAGCGTGCTATGAGAATGAACGCAGAGTAGAAAGACAGCGACAGGCCTTTGAACTGTGCACAACACACCTGCATAAAAGAACAGAAACATTTATTGCCATTGTCACAGAGTACAACGAAATTGCATTTGGAGTGAGCCTTTGGGCCGCTGCATCTTTTGTGCGCCGCCACTCGCTCTTCCGAACATGAAAGTGGAAGGCACTTTTATGGTATAACAACACTGACTGATATAATGCACTGTTGTAGTGATTATGAATAAAATAAATCACCAGGCCAACATTGTAAATAGGAATTTGTTCTTAATGTTTTGCCTGGCAAAATAAAAGTAAATAATAATAAATAAAGAGTGATAAAAAGGTAAAAAGTTGCTGCAAACATTAGCCGCTTAACTTAGCTTGAACAGCTAGGTCAAACATGGATAGTTTCCAAGGCAAAAAACGCTGAATAATCCGGTCAGTTCTCTTCTCCAACACAAAATCCAAGTGAATAAAATGATAGATGATGTATGAATGATTGATATAAGTCCATAAACACTGCAGTTTAGCTCAGGTTGCGCAAGTTTGCTCAGTCCTTATGAGATAAACATTGTTTTTGGAGAGTCAAAGCGCACACGGCAACCAGTCAAGTTTGGTTGTAGCTTCAGTTGTATTAATCCCTACATTTTTTTGCATCGCCTTTTAGCTTAACTTTTTAAATTAGGGCAACGTTTTACAATTGTGGCAAAATGGCATGCTAAACAGAAAAATAACACGTCTAGCAAACATCGTATATCGAACTGAAATCAGAAAAACAGAAAAATTGCAATTAGATTTTTTGCCAGTATTGTGCAGCCCTACTTGTAATTTATGTTACAAATGTGTGTCTCTTGGCCTTATTGAAAGATCCATTTGTTTCCTGTTCTGAAGTGGAAAAAGGATAAGCCTTGCCTCTTCATTGTAAAATTCAACTGTAACAAGCAGCAGTTTTTTTTTTGTTTGATTGTGAATGCATGACAGTATTGAACACATTTTATGTTTAATTTGGTTGTTATTTAAAGTCGCATTGAAGTATTTTTTAATAAACATGAATTTAAAAACGTTAAAAAAGCACTGCCTTTCACTTGGGTCTCTCTGTTTATCTGCTGCATTTCCATCTTGTCTGTGCGCTCCTCTTCAGTGCCATGTGGTTCCTCTGTGAGTGTGGACGTCTGCCCTGTGTTTCTCATGTTCACTTCTGCAGCACATCAGCCTCAGGCACCTCATTTAGCAGTTTTTTGACCTCCCATTGGGATCCTGCATAGAAAGACCATTGTTGTCTGCCATAACTGTAGCTGAAGGATTGTGATAAGGTGTTATTTTTGCATGGCATGTCACCTTAGTGTTACCGGCACCGCAGAAAAGAGTTTTGATAACAGATCTTTTCCATCTTTGTGTGAGTTCGACTTTCATTCACATAAATTCTCAAATTGCAGCAGCCTAATGATGCTTGTAAGAGTTAACAATGTTCGTCTACCTCTGTTTAAAGGAGCGGTGTGTAACTTTTCTGGGAGCAGCTTAAGATTGTGGGCTTCCTCTGAGGGTCATATCCAAAACAAAGAGCCACACAGTTTGTAAAACAACTTCTCATAAGCACACAGCAAACTAAAAACGATAAAACTGTAGTCTGTGAATGGATTTATAGGTGTAGCCATGTGCACCAGCGCCGTATTTGGAAATAAAAAGACTTATTATCAACAACTTGGTGGGGTCGCTTCTCCACAGATCTGACTGATAACTGACTGCTCTCGTCCTGTTTTGTTGTTTTAATCAAAGAGGTTTCCCCAGCCAACTAGATGGACAGCGTATCTTTGCCACTTTGGGCTTCTAATTTCAAGGTCTCTCATGAATTTTGAAGGTTGTGTTTTTATTGGGCTGTGTTTTATAATCATAAAAAGGTTTTTACAGGTTTGACTTATGAAAATGTATCCTTTTATGACTGAAAGTGGATTTTTAATATATTTTTGTGTCTTAAAGTTTTAATTAATGTTAGAAATAGTTAGAAACGTGTTTTTGCTACGACACCCGGATGTTCTAATCAGTTTATTATTTTTTAATAACTTTTTACTAAAGAATTGAATTGAAACCAAAACTGAAAAATGTCGCAACACTGTTCAGCCTGTGACGGCTGGATTTAGACATGGGAACTTATTCAAAAAGCAGATGATTGTATTTAGCTCAAAAGAAATTAAAAAAAAAAAGACACACAAGAATCTTAATAAAATCTAAATTGTGATCTGGAAGAAATTCATGATATATATTTATTTTTTTGCCATATCACACAGCCGACTTGTGCTATCTTATTTGGTTTTTAGTTTGCCTGAACTGATCAACCATATTTGTTGTGCCTACACTTTAATAAATTACTGAGCTTTATTTAACTAGGAAAGTCCCACTGAGATTCAGAATCTCTTTTGTAGGAGAGTCCTGGGGTAGGGGAGACAGGAGGCATTAATGAACATGTTTTCAGGCTTAGAATTAAATATGAACAAATCCTTCTGTAAATTTCATCCACCTTTTTCAGCCCAAAATCAGTCTGTTTGGGGGAAATCTGTCCAATGGAAGGAAAATGCATTTGGAGAAAAAGTCAATCTCCCATAGAAATCTATATGTATGCAGTGGATTAAAGCCAGATCCAAATAAATCATCTTTAGAGACAGATTGCAGCGTTTTGTTGCCACATCCACATCAAATCTTTTATGCTGATGAAGCAAACGGTCCCAAAGAAGTAAAATTTAAGAGAGGGAATATCAAAAAGAGTCAGTCATTAGGCTACTTGTCAGTCCAAAATCGTGCAGCCCAACTGGAGAAACAATCTTCCAGACAAACCCATTAACTCTCCACTAAACAGGAAGGTGGTTGGGCCCTCCATCTCAAAGGTTACACGGTGCACCTTTACATGAAGCCTGCAGTGATCACGTTTGATGCATGACGCCGCCGCGCTGAGGACCTGGATGTGTGTTTTGGATGCGTCAGTGGAGCGTGGAGGTGAGCCCAGTGCGGGGGAATGCGTGTAATGTTAATGTCTTCCACAGAGGCTTAACTCAGACAGCAGCAGGCAGTTCAAGTCTATTACACTTTGTTATGCTTTAGCAAAATGTTCAACGCAGGTGTGTGTGGATCTCGGCTCATTCATAAATCCTACGCTTTTATTCTCACAGCAGAGATTTTCTCCAGTTTGTTCTCATCGTTTGCTGACTTTTGCTTTTGGTACGCCTCCGTTTGGCCCTGCAGGAGACAGTGACACATGTGAGAGCACAACAACAGCACAGATAATGAAGAGACAAGCTGGGTTTGAGAGTGAGAGGAGGTGAAGCAGAGGTGATTTGGACTGGATTTCTTTCACAGAAGTTCCTGAATATGTTCTGCCCGTACATGATGACACAGATAGTCTGGAGCAGGGTTGTGCAATTAATCGAATTTCAATTTCAGTTATGATTATTGCTGTAATTGTGTGTAATCGAGTAATCGTGATTATTAACATTAACTTGTGTGAGTGGGTTTGTAAGTTTATGTTTATTTTGGATCCCCATTAGCGCTGTTATGCTGATGCTATTCTTCCTGGGGTCCTTAAGTGCATTTAAATTTGTACAGTACAAACTATTACAAACTATTTCTCTGAGATATGCCATTTCTTCCATTTTTACTTATCATGCTAAGGTTGTTAAAAGTATCGAAAACGAGACACTAATGACAGCATGATAAAGTATTTTTAGAATATTTGTAGAATAATCTTGAGCTTTTTTAAAAGTAGCTTAAAATCAAAATGTTTAATAAAGAAAGTACTTATATTTTGTGTTGAAAATGTCAATCTGTTGTAAAAATATAATTAGAGCATTTTGAAATATTATCGTGGTATCAAAACTGGCATGAAGAATTAAGTTTGAAATTTTAGCATTGTGACAGAACTAGTTCTCACTTAAGAGGAACTAATGTCCCACTTTCTGTCTAAGAAAATAATCGCTTGAATAATCGTGATTTCAAATTTGATTCAGATGATCGTGATTATTATTGTTGCCATAATCGATCAGCCCTAGTCTGGTGTACTGTTTCCCCTAAAGGAAGACTGTGTAACTTTTCTGGAGGGTATGTCACCTGCTTGTGCTCTAATACCTGCAGTATGCCTGGGATAACATATCATTTTGTCAGAGTGTATTGTTGTTGTTGTTTATTTGTTTGGATTCCCATTAGCTGTCACCAAGTTGACAGCGACTCTTCCTGGGGTCCTATTCAAAAACACAAATTACCAGCTATTTACATTAAAAATGTAAAATACCATATTACAAACAACCAACACTCAAGTCTATAATCCAGGTGAGACAACACTAATGACTGCACCACCAGGACTCGAGAGGCTAGTGTCATACTAGAGCCGACCCTTCTAAAACATTACAATATTTTACCAATTTTTTTTTTACCACAGTATCCGTATGTTTGCCCCAAGTTAAGTGTTCATCAAAAGTTGCACCAAGGATTTTCACCTCCTTAACCTGCTCGATTTCCATGCCTTTAAGTACAATGTTTAGTTTATTCTCACTGTTCTGGTGTCTAGTTTTAAACCATATACTCTTAGTTTTTGACACATTCAGCACCAGTCTGTTTTCATTAATCTAACGTTTTTCTTAACTCTGTAGCATTAGACGCTGCACAGTAAACAGTTTAGTCATCTGCTGAGAGTTGTGTTACACTTTTTGAGGACAAACGACATGATGAAAATCGAAAAAAGCAGTGGTCCAAGACAACTGCCTTGGGGTACACCACACTGCAAATGTTGTTACACAATTTTGAGTAGCTTACCTTGGTACACCATGTACTACAATATTTTAATGGCATCGTCTGTGTGATATAACTGCAGTGCTTTTCAGCTTTTTCAATTCTAATAGAAATAAATTCATGACATGTTTGTTCCAGATAAAGACCAAATTTGATACAATCCCACACATTTATTTGCATTTGCACTTTTGCCAATGAAAAACTGGCTAACTTTTTAGTTTGAGTTTAGAGAAATGGTTACACCTTCTGTTCAACTTGTGTTTCTGAAGACATTCATTAAATGTCAGGGTGTAAAGCAGGCTTCATTTTACTGGAACAATATCACAAATGAGTGAAATTTTGAATATTGTGTATTGTAATATACTGTATAATGGAATTATATTGCAATACATATCATGTCTCTCTAAATACGGTAGGGCTGTAGTCGACTAAAGAAATTGTTGGTTGACTAAAGACATGTCTCATCTCATTGGCCAATAAATGCATTTCTAATCTCATAATTTAACTTCAACAGTTCTTAAACAGATTAAAATGTCTTCTGGTTTGGTTCATCATTACTGGTATTTGATTGACTTTGCGTATTCTTCCTCACTACACTTTTGTGGGGTTTTTTGTGTTGTGTTTTTTGCAGGGAGAATGTGTTTAATCTATTATAATCCTGTGTAATAAGTGTCTTATTTCACATGTATTTGCTTTGTTGACACCAAATTATTTTTGGCTCTGATGCGACTCCATTGTCTTGGTTTATGGACATGAAGAATGTTGGTTCTATCTGTGGAGTTTGAGCCTGACCGATAGTTGGCAGTGCAAGTGACTCTGTTTGCTTTTGTTGTAAACTGGGTAAGGTCTTCTGCACTTTTACAAAATTCTCTGTTGGGAAGAGTTTGGGCCAGACTGACTGTCAGCAGCACAGATATAATGGTCTTTTTTGCAGTTATGAGTCTATTTTATTTATGTATTTATTAATGTTTTTATTTATTTATTCATTTAAAAGGCAAGTTTTTTGTTTTGTTGTTGTTTTTTTGTCAGTGTTTTTTTTTTTTTTTTTTTTTGCATTTTTATGTGTCATGCATCCACTACATCAACTTAGAAGAAACCAGATAGAAGATAACCAAGTACTTGAGTACTTTTTTTTTTTAACCATTACTTTATACTTTTGTTGGAGCATGATTTAGAAGTGACTGGATGCATCGATCCAACTTGTTCAGTTCTTCTATTGGCTTCAGTAATCTGATACTGACTGATACCAGTTTAAGGACTGAAAATAGTTTTATTATTATCATAAGGATTATAAGGATCTAATCTGGATACAAATACATACATTCTACATTTTCAGTTCAATAGTTGTTTTTACATTTAGTCTTTTGCTTTCAGAGCATGGTTTGGGTCACAAAAATAGTGCGATCACAAAGATACTTCTTAGCTTAAGAGTTTTGCTGTGCTAGAGCTGGGCGGTATGACCAAAAATGTATATCACGGTATTTTTCTAAATTATAACGGTGTCACGGTATTTGACGGTATTTTTTTATCCTTGTACATGACTAGATGTTGACCCCGTTTCCTAATAATTTAGAGAATAATTAGGCCTACTGCAGTAAATTGTCTTAGAATGAGCAGACTAGTTGTGCGTTACGCGCTGGTCCCACCACACGCAGTCGCGCTCCGCCCCAGTTCACCTCCGAAAGCCGCCGCAGACCCCTCGCACTGTCTCCACTCCAGTCCACTCCGCAGGGCTGAGTAGCCCCGAGGAGCTCAAGACAAGAAGAGCATGCACCACCTTGCAATTCCGGACATAGTCACTTCCCTCTTTCTGTCTGGTGCGCTCCGATCCGCGGAGTCCCACTCCGCCGGACTCGGACGGAGAAGAAAACAGCCGTGATCCGCACTTTGGTTAAACGGCGACGGAGCCGAGGCGGAGCTCCACGGCCCGCTCTACGCACACGGACGATGCGGAACGGCCTTCATTCATCCGGCAGTGAGCTCCACGGCCCGCTCTACGGACACAGAGGATGTGGAACGGCCTTCATTCATCCGGCAGTCGGGGCGGAGCAAAGTCGCACGCAACGGGACCAGCGCGCCACGCTGCAGTGCGCCGTTCTGCCACTCTTTGTTCCGGACATACGCACACACCGGTGTATGACAAAGTCAAACACCGGTGCCCAGTATGAAACGGTATACCGCCCAGCCCTATGCTATGCCCACTTTTTAGTCGATTATTCAGTCGATGAAACATGTCTTTGTTAATTTTTTTTTTTCAAATTTTATTAAATCTAATTTTCTGGATCAACATCAACCAGTAAATAGTCTCATTACTTCCAATTAAAGACAACCAGGATATTGGTTGAATCAATGGGGCCGATAACATTTCATAAACCCCAGTATTGGACTGGTGCATCACTAATAGAGATGCACTGATACCGATACTGGAATCGAATATTGGGTATTGTTATCTTTCTGAAGTGCATCGGCCCAGCCGAGGTTGTGCTTTTGACAAACATAATGAGACTTTTACAGGCAGATGTTGATCCAGAACATCTTATAATGGAAAATGCATTCATATAAAAATATAAAAAGTTTTTATTTGTAGCAAAATTTACCAAATTCCATATGATTTTAATGCCTTTACAGTCTCTGTTGATATTATGTGTCGATAGATTTCTAACATTAAAGTATCGGAATCGGTATCAGAACTGAAAAAGCTGCTACTGTACCACCTCCGATTCTCACTTTGAACAAAAGGTACTTGGACTTATTGGCAGATGATGTTTTGATGCATGTTTATTGAGCAAATTTACATATCAGCAGACACAAAGTTCCACAAATTTAGCACTCAACTGTTTATTGAGAGGCAAACAACTTAACCACTTTGCTGCTTTTTAACCAAATCAGTTTCCATTCCTGCAAAACCCAAAACTTCCCCCCCAAACACACACAGCAGCTTCATGTTCAGAGGATTTTCTTGGCACACGGCTCATACACTGTACATACTCTGGAGCGGAGTATATTAAAGACATGGAAGGAGCAGCTCTAGCGCCCGCAGCCGAACATGTGGTCGCGAGAATCTGGACTCGGTTTGGGCCTTGATCATGTTTGCCGCCCGTTGCCATGACGACGTCCTGTGGTAGTGTCACATACATACAGAGCAAAAATGAATCCAGCGCTAGGAAATTGGGCAAATTGTACCGTTCGTTGCAGTCGGCGGAGTCAGTGAATCAGATTTTTTCGTGGTAGAGTTACAGCGTGTATAACTGTGTATCTGAGGGGTTTTGGGGGGGTAAGAAAAGGGGGGAATTTATGGTTTTATGAGAGAATGAGCGAAACAGGAGGATGAAGGAGCAAATCAGGGGCAGAAGTGGTTATGGTTTGTTGTGGAAAGAGGCTGTCAAATTGCAGAAGGCTGGGAACGCGCCACAAGAAAAGATATACTATTTTACTGCAGTGTGTCTGAGGAGAATAAAATGTTTCTACTAGCCTGTGTTGAGATTAATTGGAGTTATAAAAAGAAGTGCATGGGAGGAGTGAGGAGATTTGGGTTGTTCAGTGGTAGGGTGGAATAATATTGTGATACTGTGATATGCCTTTTTGTTAAACATGTTACATTTATTTCTAGGACTTGGCGATATGGACAAAAATGTATAATTTATATCTATATACAGTTTTTCATATTGATATTTTAGAAATAGCATTTTTAAATGACATTTTTTGTTCAAACTTCAATAGCCTGCTGATTATAGAGTAGAAATTTAAATGTACATTGAGCAAATACATTTTGGTGATGCTTTTTGCTCAGTAAAACTAAATAAGACAAAAAGTTTAGTATAGAAAGTTTATAATTTGACTATTGCAACAAATTTTTAATTGATCCTTTCATTCTTCGGAAATACATTGTCTCAGTGTTTACAATATGACCCAATTCAAATCTTTTTCTCTTAATATCTTGACATACGTAATACTGTATGTCACCGATCCCTGTTTATTTCTAACTCTGACTAGCTTAGTTTCTACTTTAGTTAAGTATTTTTAGAAAAAAAAAAATCATGTGTAATTGAAAAATACCACAGATTTCTGCTAAATCAATGAGCGAAGCAAAAATAGCTTTTAATGTCATGTGAATGAAGTTAGAATTTGGTCTAAATGACAGACGACCAATCACCAATCATCTGATTGCCAGATAATGTTAGAACATGGTTAAAAACAAACAAAACAAACAATTTTATTTATCTATTATGCATATGTGTCCTTTAAAATCACTCTGAAGATGCTTGAAATCACGATTTATTTACTAGCAAATTGCAATTTTTCCCACCCTTGCTTAACCTTGCTTAGAAAAAACACAATTCTGTTATTTTAACCCAATCAATTCAAAATCAAAATATTTCTCGATCATTTTTTGGCGAATATCAGTAATGATATTTGGACGATATTCTGTCAGTTCAGCATAAATCTGTCTTCAAATTTTTTACACTGGGAAAAAAATGACAACCTTAAATATTCTAATCATTTTAAAATTGCGTTGACTGATGTGATTTGAGCATGTTTGACTGCCTTAAACAAAACAGAACAAGTACATTCAGTTATTATCGCAAAAACAAAATCGTTCTTTTCATCATTTAAAAATTGTGTGAGTTTTTCTTTAAGTTAAATGAGACTTGTTCTGTTGGCAATCAGATTCAAACCAATCAAAATTTACTCAAAACATGTAAAAGGTTACTAATTCAAGGCACACATAGTAGTTTTCTAATTTAGGATGTATTTAAGATGAAATATTAATCACAAAACTGCAGCAACCTCCCATATAAACCAATTTCCCTGTATTTTAAAGCTCTTTGAATTGCTTAATGTACAAATTCTGATAAAATATTCAAACTCGTCTTTAGGAAAGTACAGCATCACTTTTTAAAAATTTTATTGTAAATTAACTTATTTGTATCCCATCTGTATTTTTTGCTCATTCAGTGAAAGAAAGCACTATTTTGTTATGACTTGATAATTGCCATGACAACAGTAGTAGATTCCCATCACTGTGAAGCTCATCGATGGCCCTGTCCTGCTGGTGTTGGCTGTATGAACTCGAGTGAAGTAGAAAAAGTGATGTATCTGGTTTCGTCTTCCCCTGATTGGCTGGACATGTCTGTGGAGCTCATTGTGCACAGTTTGTGGGATCTGTGCGAGTGCAGGAGCAGCTGTGAACAGTCAGACCTAATGACATGCTTCCACTTGAATATTTAAAGCATAAATTACCCGCGTTTATTGTTACAAGAAAATGCTAGGGTATGGGTGGGCAATATGGCAAAGAATGAATTGCATTTTTTCTTATTTGAATATGGAATTACTGTACGTGTTCACCTTTTTAACTTTAAAGCTATTGAGAGTGCTTCTTCGGAGGGCTTTACTGTATTTTGATTTAGCAATTGAGCAAATGTGTGAATGAATGAACAATCGAAGTAGTGTTTAAGTATTTATGTTCTGTTTGATTTGATTCTTGAGTCCCAATAATTTGGATTCATCTTTCATCCTTTCTTATGCGTATCCTTCTATAGTTCGTACATTCAAATAACAATTTTGATTTGATTACAATTAATCTTTCAGCCTTAATTTGGTTTCAATGTACCGTAATGTTCGCACTATGAGGGTGCCTGAATAGTGAAAAAGTAGCAGCTTTTTAGTCTAGAAATTACCGTAATAAAGAAACAGAAGAAAAGCATTACTGCAACAATTACATTCTGGATTTGTTATATAACATTCATACTTCTCACATAAACCAGATTATGTTAGATTACTGGATTTCTTGTAGAAACATGTAACTTTGTCATCAGTGGCACAATAAGGAGAGTAGAGCACTCAAACTGTTTCATAAATCATTAGCACAACTCCTCCAACAGAGAGTGAAATTGTCCAGGCTGTTTTCCCCCGCCTAAGGCCCAACGTCACTGGGATAGGCTACATATCAATCACAACCCAAAATAGAAACAAGGGCAGAAAATAAATAAGAGGTGAGTTAGTTTATCAACACAGCAGAAAGATGAAGATGATTTTCACTCAAGTTAACCATCCCAAGTCTTAAAGGACACCTATTGTGTTTTTTTGATGTATTTAGTGCTAAACTATGACACATTAAGTTTATTGTAAAACAATTACTTCTGTTCAAAACTGCACAACTGATACGCCTGCCTGCCTTCCTCTTCATTATAAAATGTTAGCTTAATAGTACTATACCAGATTTTTGCTTCTTTAAACATGTAAACAAGCAGAAAAACATTTTCAACACATGTTCGCTCACTTACCTAATACATTCTGAGCCTCATAGTTGTTCATGATGTGTTTTAAGCTTTTTTCAATGATGTTTGGAGTAAGGCGTGCCAGCTTGCTAATAGCAGTTAGCCACAGTGCTAACAGCAACAACAGACAAACTTAATGGAGTTTGGTGAACGAAGCATTATTAGACAGAGATAAACAAGACAGTGCAGACTAATTTTTATCTGAATAGATACATTAACAAAAATATATAAAAATCTTGTATAGAACCTTTAACGAGCAGCAGATTTTAAATTTGGAAAGTGGCTACAAGACAATAAATGAACAATTGCTTTGGAATCCTTTGGAATCTGAATTCGTGAATAATTACAAGTAAATACAGACATGTGGGCACGGATAGGTGGGAGGTGAAAATGGGATTTTCTGAGCACTCGAGCATCAGCTGCAAGACAAGATTCCCAAACATGCACAAAACAATCCAAATACAACGTTGAGTGAACTAATGATAAGAGAACATTGTTAAAACATGATCATAATAAAAACAGAAAAGTGGATTTTACATAGGTTTCCTTTAAAACTGCTCAAATAAATTCATCGTAACTTGTGTAGGTTAAAATTTAGTGAGTTATGCATATGCATTACTCATTCATAATCTTTCAAAAGTAACTGTGTGTGTTTTGAATGTTTGGACACAGACTTTAAATTTGGGCTTCTGTATGAACTTATCCACTCCAACAAACGAGTCACTGTATCGTGTTTGTGCAAAGAGCTTATAGTTTACAGTCACTTCCATTTCTGCGTGTAACTGTCTCTCCTCTGTGTCCATGTGTCTGTATAAGGCAGGTCTGTGTGTCATTACAGGGGTCTCACTATTCGGCTGAGTTTTTCTAACCCACACCCTTCCCGCTCCTCTGCTCTGCCCCTCTCTCGGCCCGGCTCTGTTTATCCACATTTTCACCACACGGTCTTTGCCTTCTCCCAGGGCCAGAAGCAAAATTACGATGTTTTGGCCCGTGTGTTGTTGTGAATATGGTGTGTGTTCATGTGAATCATAACAAAAGCCTGTCATTTAAAATTGCGTTGAAGGGCAGGTCAGAATTGAATGGTGTCTTCTGTTGTATGTCTGTAGTAAATAGTATTATTATTGTGAGCTAGGTCGTAAGAAACAGCAGTGCACACTAATTAATTCAATTTGATTTATTTTAGAAGAGCCCAAAATCATAGCAACAGTCAACTCTGAGGACTTCACAAGATTGTTGATTTACCACAAATGTTAGAAAATCAAAAAGTCATTGGTCAATGCCAAACAAAAATTTTAGAAAATCAGAAAGAGTCAATTGTCAATAATGTGATTATCCAAAACAGGCAAATGGATAATTGTCCCAGAGCAACCCTTGTCCTTAGACCAGGGTTGTCAGACTCAAAAGGAGCTGGGGTCAAATCGATTGGAGTCAAAGTTGGTTGAGGGTCGCATTTTAAAATATAGGTGCTAGGGATGCACGTTTTAACTTTTTTCTTTAACCGTTAGTTGGAGCTCTTCACAGTCAATAATCGGTTAACCGGTTATGTAAACGCAGTACTTTTTGATTGTTCTTATTTTCACTGGACATGTTGCGCTACGAGAGTGAACACAGAGCAGAAACAGCGTTAGGCCTTTGAATTTGGCACAACACGACTGAATAAAAACCTCTATAAACACTGTTTTAATGCACTTTTAGCGCTATGTTTGTAATAAAACTACTCATATAAGGAGTCACGTTTTAAAGTTGCTGGCTGCTAATGTTAGCCTCTTACCTTCGATAGTGGCCCTGACCAAATCTGAGTAATCCAGTCTGTTTTCTTCTCCAACGTAAAATCCAAGTGAATAAATCCTGCATGGTTGATATTTGTCCATAAACACTGCAGTGTCACGCAGGTTTGTTCAGTCTTTATGAGATAAACAGTGTGTTTGTAGTTTTAGCGATCTTTTTTTTCACTCTGACAAACGCCAGCAGTTCAGGGGCAGTTAGCGCCATCTGCTGGAGCAACTGTGTCAGTTAACCGGTGAAAGACGTCTCACTCGGTTAAGCCATTAGTCACGGTTAACCGGTTAATCGATTAACCATGAATATCCCTAATAGGTGCTAAATTCATTCAGGCTATATAAATTGCTTTGGTGCACTCCCTCATTCGTCCAGGAGTGATACTTAGTAGAAAGGCTTCCGAGGGCTGGACAGCGTTTTCGATTTCAGATTGAAAGTGCTGGGCGATATGGCAAAATATTATTATCGCAATTTTCTTAGAGAGAGATCGATTTTGATTTCACACTTATAGATTATTGTCTTATATTGCCTTTGAGGTAAATACAGTTATCTGCTTTTTCTGAAAGTTCCTACTTTACTGTGATTGGTTAAATCCAGCTGTCACTCACTCAGAACAGAACAAAGACTCACCAGTGTTGCCAGATGTTCAGAGAAAAACGTGACGAAGCCTTTGAAAAAAATCCAAAGACAAGCGACATCAGCCCATAAATAAAGTTAATAAAAATATTGATTAATTAGAACATTGTGTGATAATACAATTGTGGCATTTCTAACACTAATGACAGCTTTTGGAAATATGCTAAAATGCAACTTTCATTTATAAATATATATGTAGCCAGGTCAAATAAAAAACATAACTTTTAACAAAAAGTTGTTGCAATTCCCTCTTTAGCCAGTAGAGGTCACAGTAGTGAGACAGTGGTAACTAAAGTCGCACACTTGATGTCATCACTGCGCGACAGCTGTTGTTTTGTTGTTTTAAATGAGTTTTGTACAAAAATAATCTCTGATACAGTTGATACACTGCTTGAATACGCGACATATCTGAAGTTTATTTATTTAATTTGTAGAAACAAAGATTGATGTAGATTACCCGTTCTTTGAGAAACTGTTAACAGCTCGAAGGGGACAGACTGAGCTATGTAACGGTGTGAGTGTTAAATGTTAATCAGTTGTAAATTGTAAGACTGTCCAAAGATTTTGTTTTTGTTTATTCACCAAAATGTATATTTTGTGGTAATTCAGAGGGGAGATTGCACTGTCCAGGGTCCGTTGTGCTGGGTTGTTCAGGGCCGTCTGTCCACCATCTTGAAGTGAGTTTAAGTTCACTGTTAAGCAATGTAATTTTATTTTAACAGTACAAATGTAAACTTAGTTGTGTTTATTCTTATTTTTATAAGCATAAGCTCACCTCTGTTGTCTTTTCCTTTCCATTTATTTTTGTTAAAAAGATGTGTTATAACAAAGACTGAACAAATAGTGAATCCTGAAATAAGTTGAATATGGAAAGTCCTGATTGATCGAACCTGTTTTGAAAAAGCCAAATCAAACCAAAATTAATGCTGCTATTGAAGACAGTCGGTAAATTAAAACAAAACAAAAAACGAAACATTAGGCCTATATATTTCAGAACGATCGTTGTCTGGTCTATTAATTGTACACCTGGCCACATATATATTTTTGTAAATCCAACCTGATAATTTGCTAAATTTCACCTAGAACTTGACTTTAAGCTGCAACACAAAAGACCTCAACACATGACATGATACAATGCATAAGACTATTAAAAACAGATGCACAAATTTGGCAACTCTGAGGCTAAGAGAAGTAGGTTTGAAATAACTGTCTGTAGTTTAACAAACAGCGGCATTAAATAGAGAAATGGGAAATCATAATTTGACAATTTCACCAAAAAAGCAGATTATCACAACAGTGAGCTCACAATTAGATTTTTATCACGATATTGCCCAGCCCTAACCTGGCTCACGCCAGATGGATTTGAGTTTTTCCACAGTATCCATCTGGAACTTGACTCGCTCAAAGTGTTCAGGAAAAGGTGGGATGTTTAGTGAAATACTTCGAGCTGATTGGGTGTGGGGCCTAACTTATTTGTGCTTAGCCAATCACAGCAACAAATTGTAATGGTGTATCCAATGTCCTTGTGGGATAGTGTCACAAATGAACAGGTGTCACACACCTCTCTGCTCTTCTTTCAAAAAGAAATTACTCCGTATTTCTGCAAAAACAGCATCAAAAGCATCAGAAACACGTACATCCACAGAAGCAGCCATCTTTGTTTAGCTTGAATCAGACTCGGCGCTAACAACCCGTGTTAGCTCACCCTGCTACAATGTGGGTCTCAAAACTACGCTGCTGTGATGTGGGAGGGTCGAAATATCGCGGTTCGGGCTCCCAAAGCAATCGGGCAGCTGGAAGGTCAGATGGTTTATCTTGGGTTTGTGAAATCACAAATATCGCGAGATAAACCATCTGTCTGGCCAGGTTAGCCCAGCCCTAATTGAAACGTCTCGATCTACAAAAACACTGTCCAGATGACAACTCTGAAGCCTTACTATATAACACAATGCATTATGTTGCAGTATATTATATTGTACATGCTGTCGTTTCAAGAAAATTTTGCTCAAATTCTAGGCAATTTGCGAAATTCCAGTGACTGTCAAATTATACCTTTGTTGCCTCATCTGTCGTGTTTTTTGTTGTTCTTTTCCAGAGTTGTGTCACTGTTTCAACATTGATGTGAAGCATCCTCGGATCTTCTCGGGTCCAGAAGACGCTCTGTTCGGGTTTTCAGTTTTACAACATGAGGCTGACGGCGAGAAATCGTGAGTCTGAGGGAAATGAAACCACCAGTCTTTCCCGCGAATGAATAAAAAGCTTTCTATTGAATGAGTTATTGTCATTTTGTTGTAGGATGCTTGTCGGAGCGCCCTGGGACGGACCACCCAACAACAGAAAAGGAGATGTGTACAAATGCATCGTGGGAGAGGAGAGGAACTCAAACTGCAGCAAAGTCTATTTAGGTAAGTTAGCAAAATGTGTCAGTTATGAATCTGTGATATTTTTGTGGTTAAAGGAAATATTGGATTTGTCGGTCTAAATTTCCGTCTGTTTATCCACTTTAAAAACATCACATGAGACAGCAACTTCATTGTGTTGAAAAATCTAACATAGCAATTTACATTAAAAAAATCTTTTGAATTGCTAAAAAGTTCTGACACTTCCGAGACACCCCAGACACTTCCTCTCTCAGTGATTCTAAAAGTTTGTACACCAAGTATCACCTGACCTAAGTATAAAATGTATCTTTAGACAGACTATTTCAGGTCAAGAGTAGAGCTAAATCAGGTCTTGAGGAAGAATACACCAGTGCCACAGGAGTTTTTACTAAGAAATGAGTCAAGGTCGTGAATGGTATGTGCACTAAATGAAACAAACATTTGAACTGAAGAGGTGTCCAAATAGCACCAAGAAGCTCAAGTACCACCAGTGGTACATGGACCACAGTTTGAGAAGCTCTGCTCTAGTTTGAGCGATTTAGGTCGAAGTAAGTAAAGCGGTTCGCACAGCAAAATGAGCTCACTGTCATGTATTTGCTACACCCATGCATTTGTGTAAACACATATCTTTCTGCAATACTTTATGATGAGGTACCCTTTGATGTGTGTAGCAAATTATATTTTTGTTCAATCAAGTGATCTTTTATGTAAATATTTGTTAATGTGTAAATATCTTAATTCTCAAAAACAAGTGAGTTCACATGACCTAGCTTTAGGAGACAGGTGTGTCTTCGCTTTCTCATGTCTGATGAAGGGCTAAAACGCACAAAATATAACTTGGTGTAGCAAATAAATGACTCTGGGAGCTAACTTTGCTGTGTGGTACTTATTTCGATTTTCACCGTCTGTGTCCTGTACTCTGTTTAGTAGCGTGGATATGCGTGTTGTTTTACATTTTCAATTTCAACTGTAATTCAGGTCAGCCAAGAGACATGGTTCCTCCAGTGTGCCATGGGTTTTCCCCAAGGGAGGCATCCAGGAAATATTCAAAACAAATGAAGTTTGTTCCTCACGACATGGAGGAGCAGCACCCCTACTCGGACTTACTCCCATGTGGCTAAGCTCATCTCCTCTCTAAGGGAGACAAGCAATCAAAATGAGTAATCCTTGATCTTGTTTTGTCAATCATTGTCCAAAGCTCATGATAGATGAGGGTTTGAACGTATAATGACCGGTAAATCAAGAGCTTTGCCTTTCAACTCAGCTCCTTCTTCACCACAACGATCAGATGCAGCTTCCAAATCATCACTGACCCTACATCGATCTCATCTTTTAAATACTGGCTTTGCAAAACTTTGTTCTAGCTCCACCCAGTTTAATATTTTTTTAAAAATTCAACTGCTAAAAAGTAACCATAAATTAGTTCCTCATCGCCTAACGCCTTCGTACACTGAGTGTGAGGCGAGTTGGGTTCGGGACACGTGCCTTGTACACCAACTGAAGTCCACTGCGGTACGTATTTGCCCAAAGCTGCGCATAATCTCGTAAGAATGCTTGTATTATGACTTGAAAGTCGCCTCAGACCCTCTACAGAGTCTTTTCACACATTCGCACGACTCTCGGACGTGTGCTCGCACTTCTCCAAGGTCTGTGCACAAGGGCACATCGGCTTTAAGCACTTTCTAAGTCTTGCGTGACTCGCACTAAACTCGCACTCAGTGTACTGCAGGGGTAAGACAATATATGAATTTATAGAATATGCATTTTTTTGTACACAGTGATGAAAACCTTCTATCTTAATCTGTATTTTATTTACAGGTGAAACCGCACTGCAAAATGTCTCCAAAAACCTGAGGAATTCTCACCTGGGAATGACCCTGACACCGGACTCACCCGATGGCTTCCTGGTAAGACTGAAGTCTAAACATCTTAAATCAGCTCTTTGAAATCAGCTGCAAGCTAAAGCTAATTTGTTATCAAAGTCTCTCCTTGTTGAGCTTTTAACCATGTCATGATGTTGTTGTAGCACATGTGGCTGGACAAAGGAGCTTGAGAAAGTTTATATTTTCTTTCTATTTTCATGCTGTATGCCCACTCTCCCTCTGAGGTACTGTAACAGGCACTGCCTCCGTGACAGTAATGTACTTCAATGCTTCTACATTTTCTATGGGCATAAATACTTCTTGATTTCTGAATGAGGAATGAGGGGCAGGGTGATGAGGCCTAAACATTTGCGATAACGATATAATTGCCGTTATACCTAAGACGTCCTAACCATGGGTCTCATTTATGACACGTACATGAACAAATTTGTTGACTTCTTACAAACATTTTTGGCATTTACAAAATTTTTCTTCTGAGTTTTTAACTCAACATGTTCATCAGTAAGAACAAGTACTAAGAAAACGACGGGCACTCGTAATGCTGTGATCGGATAGTGGGTACCTGAACGTAAATATAGAGATTGCCCTCAAACTACCCGATCAAGAACCGAAATGTAGCCGACCAACCAATGTAACAAACAGTATTTGTATTCTACTGTCTTTTGTCTAATATCATGGTTGTGTCAAAACATAAATCTACGTAAATTATTGCGTTCAGCTCTTAGTTTAACAGCTGTGTTTGAATCTTTAGTTTGGGGGCAACCCAACACAGCGACAGTAGTTTGGCGATTTCCCCTGAATTGCAGTGAGCTAAATCTCATATTGTGAAGTGTCTAATGTGTGCCAGATCCTGCTGCTGTGTTGGGTGTGGAGCCGGGCACAGTTCATGAATGTGTTTATCTTTATCCCAGTGGTCAGGTCTATAACAGGCCTGGAATGCGTCTCCGGCCCTTTGTTAATGACAGACTTTCCAAAAGCCAGTGCACCTCAGTTACATTTCTCCCTCTCCTCTCTCCTCCTTCCTTTCTCTCATCCTCTTCCTCCGGCCTGTCTGTCTGTGTGAGCTTCATCTGTAATGACAGGACGAGAAAAACCAAGATGTTTCTCTTTCACTGTCCACTGAAAATTCACCCCAGCACCCAACTTTTGTCTATGCACTTTCAGTCAGGGATAGGTTGGGCTCGCAATGCCAAAACTGCATTTGTAAATGAACTAAAATGTTTTGGCAACTACATATTACTTACATTCTGGTCATTGTAAATGGTTCAGGTGCATTTACTTGATAGATATTTGTCTCTTTGAATGTGTTTTGCTGCATTCGTCTTTCTGTCAATGGGACGATTTATTTACTTTAGTCAAATGATGAGAATCTTGGATCTTCATCTTAAATATAATGTACATCTTGATGCACTTACAATTATATGATTTTATTTAGAATAATTTTCTTGCTACTATGATGCCATTCTATTCGACCTGGCCTCTAATAACCATGAATCATTATTCACTGAGGATTGTTTTTAATTCAAATTTCAATTAAAACTATTTGTTAGATTTTATCTTTGTTTTTCTTTACCAAGATAAATTTAAGCCATTCCAAATTGAGAATGGGAAAGAAATATTTTACTTAATTGAATTGATATTTTTTTAATTAAATCATAAAAAATGCATTAAATTCCTAAAGTTGGTACTTTCATTGTGACAAAGACTTTAGGTAATACCGTTTGAAAACTTCTAAAATCTATCGAAATATTCAGCAATCGAATTGAAAGACCAATATCAGTTTTACTCATGCAGCCACTGACCTACAGACACTATAGTTGTGTAATACACACAATAGCACAATAACAGCCACAATGTTTGAAGAAACAAAGTGTGAACTTGTGCAAGACCTGACTGAATGTGCATTATTATGTTGCGTTAACAACTGATAGGTGAAACTCAAAGTATGGACACTCAATATAACTGTTTACTATTCAAATGTTGATTAAAAATACAAGTTCTGAGCACTAACAGTGGATTTGTTTTTGTGTCTTAAGGTGAAAAAAAAAAAGTGAATATAGACAAACTAACAAAATCAACAAAATCCAAAATCGTGGCTGCAATATCAAAGACTGAATTGAATCGTGGCTTTAAGTAAATTGTTCTATCCCTATTAGGTAATAATCATAATAATAATGCATTGGATTTATACAGTGCTTTTTATGACACCCAAAAACGCGTCACATTTTGCATTATTCAAGTTCCAGAGGTGCCCCATCCAAGAGTAGACTCCAGGCCCAACCTGCTTAGCTTCTGAGGTTTGACATCATCACGCGTTGACCAGCTGGTACGGACATAATGTTCCAGCTTGTGTTTTTAAAGGCACTTTTTTTCCACAGTATTAGTGTTTTAGGCCTGAAAAAGTGGCAAGCCTAATTAAAACCTGGTGCGGATATATCTCTGTATTAGACCAGTCTTGCTCCTTACACCTCCAGAATTTTCTCACGTTTAGTCCTCCAGTCTCCACTCACTTTAGCAGCTCTATTTGAAATTGGGTTGTGGGCTGCATGTAAACCCATTTTAGTTTTACTTCAACTTCAAATGCAAAATACCTTAGTACATGTTTCCCCAAATACTTTTTGTACTTGATTGAGTAACTTCTTCAACCGCTGCTTGTACTTTTACTTGAGTAACCTTATTTTTTACTACACCACCCTCCTCCACTTTTAATATGCAGGGCAGCCGACCACACTCAGACCTTATTTCAGTGCCAACAGAAATGCTTTGAAGACTAAAATATGTTGTCCCTCCCCCTTTTTCTCTCCTTCCATCTATAGAAACAATCTGATTTAAATTGCCTCGCTGGTCTGGCGTTCCAGCTCTGCTAAACCACTCATGACAACAGTTTCTGCCAGCATGTCAACAATAGCCTCACTCTCTCGCTGCGTCTCCCTCATTTCTCTGTCCCCCAAAAACCACACAATTGTAGATTTTCCATGACTTATTCTGTCTCGCTGCTTGTTTTGCCTTTTGTTTCCAGTCTGCAGTTTTTATGTGTTTATATTCTGGTTAGCAGCCGCACTTGTCTACGTGTTTCCAGCCTTTGATAACAGCCCACCACCTACTGCTCCCGTAGGATCTGTAAACAGGCTCAATTAACAGTAGTTCATTATTTAAAGGGGCACTGTAGCTTCTGTTTTTGGTGGTGATTGTTGCTCAGAAAGTCCCATGGAGTGGCATTAGGTAAAAAAAAAAAATGGAAATAAACACATCGGCCTGGTCGTTCTATAAGCAAGTTTACCACTCCACAAATTAAATCTTTAACCATAGAACGTATAAAAATATTTGTTTATCAACACAGGCAATAAGCATGCACCCGGAAAGAGCTGCCTCTGATTGACACAATCTGTTGCAACAAATCAAGCCAGCGCTGTTGTCAGTTAACTACAAACGTTAATATACGTTATGCTGCTAATTCAACATTTGTGAATGAAATTCGACCACCCTATGACCCATACATTCATGTGAGTGGAAAAAATGGTGACAAAACCTCTGTCTCAAGCTTTAGGAGCCAGACGTCTGTCACATCATGTTTTGTTGTTTTAATAAAAGGTAGTTTCCCTTGCCAACTATAAGGACAGCATCTCTTTCTGCCGGTGACATGCACAGTAGAGTGGAAAGTGACCGATAATCCCTCTAACTAGGCTTGGAGCTTGTTTCTATGGAGATAGAACCTAACATTTACTCCAGTTACTCTTTTTAATCCACTTGTTATTTTTTGATGAATTAAAAGTATTTTAAGCACAGCTCATTCAAGTCAAGTCACAACTGAGTTAAATGGAGGTTGTTGATGCGGCTGTGGGCTGTTGGATACATTTTTTTATTTCCATGTTTTTGGGTCAGTATTTGGCACAATATTTCATCTACTGTAAATTTGCTCTACTGTAGTTGTTGAACTTAGAATGAGAAAGTTATGCTAGAATGACCAGGGAGTTTTTTGTTTCTCTCTCAGTCTGAGGGAATGCCCAGGGTCATCTGAGGGCCTCAGATGACCCTGGACATTCCCTCTGACATTGTCTGTATCTGTTCCAACATGTAATGGTGAACTTTAACACTGCCAACCAAATCAACCAGACATTGCCAGGCTTTTAAAAGAAGCGGACTAAAACACAACGTTTTTATTATTTTTATTCTTTATTGAGCTTTTTAACCATGAAAGTTCCACTGAGATTGCCATGTCTTTTTCATGGGACAAGAGAAGGAAGGCGATTATGTTTTTAGTATGGAAAACCGAAAGCACTCCGAGGAAACCCATGCAGACATGGGGAGAACATGCAGACTCCACGAAGACAGGTATTTCTTGCTATGAGGCCCCTGAAAGAGCTTAAATGTTCATCGTGGTGACTAATTTAGATGCAAATAAAGGTGAGAAAGTGAGGAATAGGTTTGGACTGCTGCAAACTGTCTAAAATTAGCTATGTTTTAGTTATGTTTTGTACCTTTAAACAAGAATGACGTGAACTGTATGAATAAAGCAAAACACAAATTCATGTATAATACATGCTTTCAGTGAAATAATCAATTATTGGTTTGCAGGCGTGTGCACCTTTGTGGTCCCAGGAGTGTGGCACGTCCATGTTCAGCACCGGCATCTGCGCCTCTGTGAGCGACGACCTTCAGCCCCGAGAGACCATCGCTCCAACTGCACAAAGTAAGAGCAAACGCCGCCTGCTTTGTACTAGAATCATGTGACTTTTGTGGATAACAGCTGAACTCTTGTGTCAGGATGTTCCACGTACATGGACATTGTGATTGTTTTGGACGGATCCAACAGTATTTACCCCTGGTTTGAGGTTCAAAACTTCCTCAGCAACATCCTCAGCAAATTTCACATCAGCCCTGACCAAATGCAGGTGAGTCAGGTAGAAACACACATAAAGATTCACTACACAACTTTGCTCCTGTTTGTGTCCTGTTTGTTGGCATCAGATCATGTAGTTTTTATATATTGAAATTCAATTGATCAGTACCATGGTGGTATCATGTGTTTGTCTTCATGGAGATAGTTGAGTTTAATGCCAAACTGCAGAACATTCCAACTTAAACCAAAACCACTTAATACTGTATAAGCAAATAACAAAAGCAAATAACAGGCACTTTAAAGGTAATTATCTCACATGCTTGTTTCAGTGAGTTGTGTTCACATGACATAATAGCATTCTACAGTTCAAGTCAATGTTATTTCAATCAGCTGAAGGGCAGGTAAAATGAATATTGTTTAAATGCAGTTTACTTTTGCAACACAAAATGTTAATGGGTCTAGTCACCTCAGATTTAAAAAGTGTGAAGTAATTCTTTAGGTATTCATGGTAAAGTCACTGCTTTAAGTGGCCCAGTGGTACTTGCACTTTTCTGAGCACTAAGCATGTTCTCCCCATTTTAACAGAACCAAGACTCTAAATAAAAATGATATTACCAGCTCGTGTAGTAGTACTCAAGACCGGCTTTTTTAAGGTCTTGATCTCATTTCGGTCTTGAGCACATTTGGACTCAGTCGTGTCTTGTTCCTGAGGGTGCAAGGACTCGGTCTTGTCTTAAACTCAGTCTTGTCTTGGACTAACTCTTGTCTGGAACTCGGTCTTATCTTAAACTCGCTCTTGTCTGGAACTCTGTCTTGTCTTGGACTCGGTCTTGTCTTGGACTCGCTCTTGACTTGAGCTTGGTCTTGTCTTAAACTCCATCTTGTCTTGGTCACCAAGACCACATTTTATTACCACCAACCTCTGTAAAACTTCTACCAGGAGTGCAATGACTTGTCCCAGGCACAGTTTGCAATATGCACTGCACAATAAGATCATGTTTAAATGACAAACATGGTCTTGACATGACATCATTACATTCTTGAAACCAGCCTAGTGTTCCACAGTATGGCAAAAACCGTATCTGCACAGCATTTATTTCACATATTTACATGGCTTGGTGATTCTTTGCAAAGCTTCATGAGACTAGATAAGTTACACTGTACAGCTTAGCATACCTCTAAAACTTGAACTTGTATGTCTCATAATGCTTTACTGCACTGATGTTAACACAAAGGTAAGGTAGGTAATGTTTATTAAGGACAATGTACAATCACATTAAGCACAATGGCAGAGATGCTTGTACCAGATTGTAGCTTACAGCTAATTTCCATCTGTTGTCCTGGGGAGGGGAGGGGGCACATTGGACATGTTTTTAGTTGTAGGAGGAAACCGGAGTACCCGGAGGAAACCTACGCAGACACGGGGAGAACATGCAAACTCCACATAGAAAGGCCCCGGGCGGCCCGAGAGTCGAACCCAGGACCTTCTTGCAATGAGACCAGAGCGCTACCCTCTGCGCCACCCTTTGTAAAGCCTTTGTAAAAAAGAGACTCAGCTGTGTGTGGTGGACATCATACACACGGCTGTTGGTTTTAAAATCAAGACTGAAAAGGTTGAGTTTGTGCATTTTTAGTTGAAAAAAGAAAGTAAACTTTACTTCCAAACTAAGCAAATATTATTTAACTCTGCACTTTAGGAACTGTTATTATGCCCTGTACAATCTTAATACTTGGTTGTAAAAGCCAATGTAAGAAAAGTAATTGCGAACATAATAAAAGTAAAACAGCGCAGAGCAATGGTTTGGCAAGTCCTTAAATAATAATATGTAATGTGCAAAGAGCGTGTTCACTGGAAGAACAGTGGAGTTTTTCTGGGATTACAACACCAGTGCAAGGTCTGGATGTGATGTTTGGGGGGCAACAGGCAACATGAGGTGAAGAGAAAATACTTTTGGTTTTTCAATGAATTCAAACATTCCGCGAGTGCTGTTTGCTTTGAGAGCTGGACCGATGCTTTTTAAAGAGACAGTGTGCCCTCAGTGAATCTACTGTATGCAGTCATTTTCTAATCTAAGAGTGTGTAATTAAGCTTTTGTTTTGTTTAGCCCTGTGCATTTAACTGTCTTTTTAAAATGCTTATTTTTTCTTCTGGAGCTTAAAAAATATTCTGTTGTTAAATTCACAATGTCGTGATTTTATGTTACTTCAAAGGGGTTTTTCTAATTGCACAAACTGCATTTTGGAAACAAATGCAAAATCAACTTTAATAGTTTTCCCTCATGAACAGGGCTGTCTTGTACTTTAATGCATCAAATTCTTATGTATTTACTTCAAAATTTGTAAACATCATGATATGCTTTTATATGAAAAATACAATGTAGAATATATGTGTAGAACACATATTTGAAACATATATTCCTGGTTTAGTTTGTTGAGTTATGATTCAAATTGTTCATAAAAGTACATTTATTCTTTCATTTGATTTGAAGTTAAGAACCATAAAGTACAAACACTTAAAGTTGGGGTAGCTAACTTTGTTAGTTGTAAATTTGTAAACTTTGTGTTTTTTCATTTAAAAGTACATGATTATTACAGCACTTTGTGAAAAAATTTGACTACTGAGTATTGTCTAACCCGATTAATACATTAATTAAAATAATTTTAGTTCTCATCAGGAGCCTCTCTGATTGGTTGTGCCCAGATGGTCCTCTCCAGTTTCACTTTGCTGTCTGTAAAAAGACGTTTGTTGACTATAATTGCAACCAAAATTATTATATGTTGATATTAACCACTTGTCCAAGGTTTTATGAGAGGAAGTTCTCAGATTTAAAATCTAAATTATGTTTGCAGTGTAAAAATCAGCTACCTTTAAAATAACTTAAATTCTGTTTACCCCAGCACAGATATATTATTAATGTGTCTAATGAGATGGACATTTGTTTGCAGTGTTTACGACTAATATTTACCTTTTTGTTCACTAAAACACGTTGTGGTGAACAATGCGGAGGCACAGAATGTTCTAGGGAAAAATTTGAGAATGATTGCAATTCAATATTTCAGTTTATGTGTTGACAAATCAGGTTTAGAATTAGATATCAATAAATGATTCTGTACAAGCACAAATCAAGAGTGTAAAGTGCAACTTTAAGTTTTAACTCCTCCCACAAACCCATTTCAAACACAGCTAACGGATTGAAAAAACATTAGGAAAAGGTAAAACGAGGAGCTCAAACTGCAGAGCTGTGTGATTGGCTTGACAGCAGGTGTTTCTAATCAGTGCTCAGTTTAAAGTGGGCTAAAAACAGCTAAAAAAAAAGTGAGAGAGAGAGATAGCTTCACTAAGGGCTAATCTTTATGGAGGAAAATGCATTCTGACCAAAAACATTTAGGACTGCTCTAAAAATTCTTGTTTTTACTAGTTCACTGTACTTGCTCTCAGGTCTTACTTTGCACTTTCCCAAAAGAAAAAACAGTTCAACAAAGAGTCCAGCAGCATCCCAATTCCATCTGTAAAATCTGCAGCCATAATAAATTCATAATAAAACATCACAGCACCAATCAAACTTTCCTAAACCTTGGAAATTTTGAACTTCCAACATAAAGTTTATGTCTAAGACGGTGTGGATGTGATTCCAGGTGGGGATTCTGCAGTACGGCGAGGTGGCCCTGCACGAGTGGTCACTGAAGGATTATCAGACCACTCAGGAGGTGGTGGAGGCTGCCAAAAACATCAGCCGACAGGAGGGACGAGAGACACGCACCGCATATGCCATCCACATGGCCTGGTGAGCTGTCCATCACTTACACCAATATTATGAGTTTCATGACTTCACCGACTTCATTTAGCAGTGGTTCAACAGTTATGTTTTATGCACACGTCTCTTCTGTCTGTAATGATATATTTCACACACAATCCTGTGTTTTCTTACTATAACCAAAGGGCCATAAAGGGGAAAGTGACCAACTTTGTGGAAATTCAACCCTTTAATCAGTAAATGATTTCATGACGTGAATCTGCTGTGTGGTATGTACAGTATATGGATGTGTAGTATGATACTTAGAAGAGTGTATATGTACAAAAATGTATATGTGAATGTGTTTATAGAGTATTGTGTTAACAATTATTCATGCTGGAACCACCTAGCGTCTTCGCTCAGTTTCATATCACTCAAGCTACTATGTCAGGTATTGCAGAATTAAAGATAGTTCTGGAAAACCAGGAAGTACAATCGCCTAGTCAGTGAACAAAGATGAAGCTGTGTGTTTGGCCAGAACCCCAACTTCAGTTGAGATAGCAGGCTGTAAAGAGGTATTATTTGTTTATCAACATGGGGACGCGTGCAACAGGTTAGCAGAAAGCATCTCAGCTCATTGACACAAACTGTAGCAGCTACAATAGCCAGCACGGTTGTCAGCTAACTACAAGAGTTTATCACAGTGTGAAAACAAACGTTATGCTGCTAAATCAACATTTGTGAATGAAAAACACGGTCTCAAACTTCAGCCTTAGATGAGGGAACACAATGGACAGTGACCTACTCGTCCTAGGGCTAACACACAAAGACAGACAATCACTCACACACTGATTCATTCACTAAAGCCAGCTCAACATTCATGTTTTTGGAGGTGGGAGGAAGCCGTAATATCAGGAAAGTACCCTGGTAACACGGGAAGAACATGCAAACTTCACCTGAGAGATTGTGAGATCTTGTTTTGATCCAATCCGGGATTTGAATCCATGAATAGTAAACTTTATACAGTACTCATTCAATTTTTCAATAATCTTTAGAAAAACATTCTCAATTTTATCTAATCTTTGAGAAACTTCCACATGCTTGTATAATTATATATTTCACATACAGGAGTCTTTGTTAGCTTACCATAACCAAAGGGCCAAAAAGGGGAGAAAAGGATAAATGTTTTTGTGGGAATTCTGTGCTTTTACCAGTAAATGACCTCATGATGTGAATCTAGTGTGTACTTTGTATTAAAAAGTGGAACTCCAATAACATCCCTTAAAAAACTGGTCTTACACATTTAGTGCAGAGTAAGTCTAGGTTTTGGTTGGTAATTTGAGTCAATGCATCTTTAAAGAATTAACTTAAGCTATCTGACTTAAAGTATCCCTTTCTTTTCAAAATACAATTCCTGCGTTATTAACTCAACTCAAGTGTGCGCGGTAACCTGCTCAGTCGTGCGTGTGGGAGTTACAAATACTTCAGGTAATGGGATAGTTCCGGTTTTGTGGAGGATTTAAAGACGAGGAAGAGTGTTAAAAGGGCAGTTTGTAAAGCACTGACTGGAAAATTCAGTGAAAAAAAAGGTTTTAAGTGGTGTTTAAACAATGTTACAGGAAAACCACATGTTTGCCAAAGAGTCCACTACAACTTATCTTTCTTTTTGGGTTTTATTGTTGCAAAAAACAGGTTGTGAAGTTCCAAATTTTGTTGATATTCTGATTTGACCATTTAACACAGATTATTTTTTACTTTGTGTTACCAGAAAAAGTCTCAAAAGAAAGCACATTTTTGACATTTTGATTAGCTGATTAACTGGTGGCACGATGGCTGAGTGACTGCTATTCTCACCTCAAAGCAAAAAGGTTACAGGTTTGACTTTCTCAAGTTTGCATGTTTCTCCCTGTGCCTGGGTGGGTTTTCCTCGGGGCACTCTGGTTTCCCCCTCAAACCAAAACATGCACATTCGAGTTAGAGTATATCCTCCAGCTTTGGTAGTCTTGACCAAGCCTAGTAAGAACAGGAGATGGGTCCCCCGTACGCTGCGCTCACTTCTCCCGAGGAGACGCCCCAGCGGCATTGTGGCATGGGTCAAATGCAGAGGACAAATTTCCCTGCAAGAGAAATAAATAGTCACTTAACCTTACCTTAACACTAAAGAAATTTTTTTTTTTATTTATTTAAAAACTTTCACAGCCACAAAATGTTGCTTTTCTGAAGGAGCCTCATACATCATTTCAACCTGGACGGATTCAGACAGACAAGATGATGCGATTAATGAATAATTATTACAGGCTTGGCGTTTAGGCCCCGGCGAGAAAAACTATGAGCATGCGATAAATGAAGCCAACACACTGGTTTTGGGGTTTTTTTGGTCAAATTTAAGCTTTTTTAAATTTAATTTATTTTTTTATCTTTTTGCGGGCAAAATGGCAACTGAAAGTACCTTGTCTGTTGACACAGTGACGACACATTCTTACGACAGGAGATTTAGTTTATTTCAACTGTCGCATAACAAATAGTTTCCTCATCACAGAGACATAAAACATCTTATTTAAGCAGAGATAGGTAATGTGTTCAACTCTGTGTGAGCTTAAAGTCTGTACTAAAGAGAAATGTGAGAGAAGTTTTTATGTTCCCGTTTTTTATCTGCTTTTCTACCAGGATTACTTGAGTTTCTCTTTCTACATGCCAAACTCATTATTTAGCAAAGTTGGTTATATTTATTATCAGACTGTAACAGCTTTTTTGTATTGTAGTTGCGTTTTGAACTTTAACTGAAGAAAACGTCTTTACTCACCTGCATTTTGTCACTCACGGATAACTTTTAGATCATGGTAGATAGCTGTCTTTGCAGAAGGGGGCAGAAGTAAAAACAGGTCGGTTTTGGGTAGCGCTGCTGAGTTAGCACAGCTCCAGGTGTGGCATGGCCTGGGTCAGCCAAGTCCTCCTGCTACAGCTGTGAAAACACCCCTCCTGTACAGTACATCCTCAAGTATCCGCACCAATGTATACGCTACACTCCAACGGGTCATTTCTATTCTTAAAAGAGCTGACTACATCAAACTGCATTCGTGCGCTGACCTTGTGACCAATGTTAGCGCTTTTCACAGCATGCGTGACCCTTGACCTCAACCCCAACTAACCCAGAGCTTATTATATGCCCCACTCCGGCTCTAAAGCAAAGGAGGCCACTAAATCACATTAGACACGCTGGTTTACGAGTGTAATGTTTTAGCTCAAGGTTAAGAGCGAAATACTTTGTTGTGTCTGTAAAATGTGTCCTGTGCATTTGACCCACTGAGGAAAACAGGATAACAGGAAGTGGGCAGGATTTATCTAGAACATTCCAAGCATTTGACACCAGGAAGCCCAAAATACCTATGCAAACTGACCCAGGACCCCCACAGCAGAATTCAATAAATACTGGTAGTAATCAAAGCATGTACGTTAGTAGAGACGGATTATCGGTCAAAGTCACTTTCTGCGCATACTCCATGCAGAAAGAGCTTCTGTCCATCTGGTTAGCTGAGGAAACTTCTTTGATAAAAAATACAAAATGGGACGAGAGTAGCAGGTTCGATCAGGTATGAAGCGGTCTGACAGACATTTGGCTCCTGAAGCTTGAGACAGTGTTTTTCTCAACATTTTTTCACTCACCTGAATGTAACATTTAAGGGTTGTAGGGTCAAATTTAATTCACAAATGTTGATTTAGCAGCATAACTGTTGTTTTCACCCAGTGATAAAGTCTTGTAGTTTGCTGACAACAGCGCTGGCTTGACTTGTTTCCACGTTTTTTGTCAATCAGCGGCAGCTCTTTTTGTACACCAGTTGCGCATACATTGCTTGTGTTGATGGTCAAATTTTACAGTAAATTCATTTGGGGGATTAATAACTGTTGTAAGTATAAATGGCAGTTGAACTAAGAATCAAACTTTATTTATAAAGCGCTTTTCATACATACATGTAACACAAAGTGCTTTACAGTGCATTAAAAACAATCCCAGGGCTGAGAGAAGAGATAGGATCAAGACCAAACCTCCAGGGCCCATGAGCCGGAGTCCAGCAACCAGCCGACCACAGCTCCTGGTGCAGAGGCTCCTCAGAGGAAACACTGGAATACCTCCATTTGCTAAATGTGATAAAATAGGTCACAGATAAATAGGTAACTAAATACATAAATAAAAACATGGACATAATGTATGGTCAATAGCCAGCCTAAGCCTAAATAAATAAATACAAGGTAAACCTAAAGTAATAACTATTAATCAAAAACTAAGCTAAAAAGATGGGTCTTGAGCCTGCTCTTAAAAGTTTTAAAACATATTGAAAATAACAGGAAGTAGAGCAGAGTTACAAACTGATGACATGATTGTCGATGCCGAAATTTGGTCAAAATTTGATGTGAGCATACCTAGAAGTTTCTGCGCAGGAGCCAACACAGGACAAAAAAAACAAAAAAAAAACAAATCTTCTCTCAAGGAACAATTTCTAAAAACGTAAATTTAACAAAAGTAGTAAATTCTGTTGCAAGTAAAAAAGGTTGTTACATTAAAGAAATTTTAGCAGGTTATTACATTGGCAATTTCTTAATCTGATGTTGTCATTTATGAACAGGAGCTACAATTTTTATCCTTAAACTGTCAAAACTGGGATAAAATGTGTAAAGTGTTCTTAAAAATAATGATCTTAATGAACCAGTCATTGTAAAGTCTGATAAAATGCTGAGTCATCTTCTTGCGTCTTGCCTTGCGATCTCCGTTTTGAGAAGCACCGGATTAGAGAACTGTGCATGTTTAAGGTCGATGTGGGAAACCAAAGCACCCAAAGGAAACCCGCCCAGACACAGGGAGAACATCCTAAACTCCGCCCGGTCCAGGAATCAGGTCTTGGGTTTTCCTGATGTGAAGTTACAGTTGTTTTTGAAGCTGCGGTCAATTGGAGATGTGAGTTTCTGATGGATTAGACAAATAATGTGAGAAACTGTATATAATCTTAACACAGCTACAAGGGGAGCAAAAACCTGACACGCACAGACATTGAAAAGTATGAGCTGGTACATATTGGTTTTGTGGAATATGTTAGAAGTGCATTTTCAGATTGTAAACCAGATAATAGACTCATAAATAACATGCATTTTTCTGGTTTATACTTGCAATTTAGCATCTGTGTTGATGAATGAGGCCCGAATTTCCTTGAAAGGCAGAAAAACGATATATGAATAGAGACCAATTACTATTTAGTTGTCAGTTACTACAGTAATACAATTTTTATTTTTTTACCATCAGGATCCCCAAAATAGCAACTGTAAGGATTTGCGACCACCAAACACAAAATGTAGGTTTTCTGTAAAGTTACAATGTCATTAGTCTCATGTTTGATTTCATTTTGAAGACAAAAGATCAGATAATTTCATCTAGGCCAGCAAATTCAAATCTAACTACATCTGAAAAGTTGTTTCAAATATTGTTGTTACATTTTTCCTCTGAGAATCCTCAAAAATCAATTGATCACCTCCAGGTTGAGAAACATTTGTTACTGCAATAACTTATTAAAATCTAAATTTTAAATAAGATGTACAGCTGACAAGTAGTTCAAAATCTGTTTTTGATAATACAGTCCATATTTAATTAAAAATGTAGCCTTGGCATGTGCGTATTGAAACTTTACATATAAAACAAGATAATTTTGATCAAATGTCTATTTTTCTGACTTTTTTTTTTTTAAACTTATTCTACGTTCACACTGTATGGTTTGATCCTACTTTAGTTTTGATGTAGATTTGGTTTGGTCCAGATTTTTTTTTTTTAGTTTTGTGTATGTTTGGCCTTATTTATGGGTGAAAGTAAGTCAATAGGCTTTATTTGCATAGTTCTTTTCACAAACACAAAGTCACAAAGTGCTTAAATGGGAGACATGAAAAACTGGCATTTAATAAAATACTGTATACAGTCAGACCCTCTCTAGCAACTGCAAACTTAGGGCTCGAACACTTGCCTAAAAAGGTTTTAGACACTTTTTAAAGACATCCAGAGAGTCCACAGAGCGAAGAAAAAAAGGCCACAGCAGTAATAATAACTCCCTATATAACATTCAATAAAACACCTTCTATACAAGAACAGATTTATTGACCTTTAACAAACTTTACCTTCCACTTAGCACTCATTTCTAAAACAATTCTTCAACAGTCTGACATTAACGCACCAGACCTTCCTTGTATGATTGAGTTTGACCTGCATTAGCCTGAGTTTTCGGCTGCCGCGCCCGTCTGATGCCCCTCAGAGACACGCACACAGCTCCTCGCCGCACTGTGTCATTACCACATGGTGTGACTCCATAAAAAGCGGGTTGTAACTACAGCCAGGCCTCCCAATTAGCTGCACTCACTTTCTCTTGTCTTTCATCTCCCCTTTTCTTCTTTCACGCACCGTTTTATCTGCTTCTCTCTTTCCACCATTATCCATTTATGACTGACTTTTGCAATTGTTTTTCAAATGCTTGAGTTTTTTTATTGTCAGTGTTGGACCACCAGTTGTTAGAGGAAGTTT
Source organism: Mugilogobius chulae (assembly GCA_038363315.1). Classification (NCBI taxonomy): domain Eukaryota; kingdom Metazoa; phylum Chordata; class Actinopteri; order Gobiiformes; family Gobiidae; genus Mugilogobius; species Mugilogobius chulae. The sequence goes on from JBBPFD010000457.1 coordinate 204,275, forward strand.
GGATACAACAACTAAGCGTATTGATTTCTTTATTTAGTTTGAATAGTGCGAAAACTATAGCTAATGCTAAAGTGTCTGTTTTTCAATTGGTAAAAAGAAGATATAGACATTTAAATTGATCTAATTAACAAGTATTCAAATGCTATTTAATAGCTTCATATGTTTTTAAGAGCAACTTCGTGTTCAGTCTTTTGTCCCAGCAAACTTTATTTTATTTGAGGATAAGTCGACGTCAGTTTCCGCTAGGTCACCTGCAGAAAGAGACCCTGTCCGCCTAGTTGACTGGGGAAACTTCTTTGATTAAAACAACAAAATGAGACGAGAGCAGCTGTTTGGATCAAGTATGGCTCCTGAAGCTTCAGACAATGTTTTTGTCTACGTGTTTCACTCACTTGAATGTAACTATGTGTTGTAGAGAGTTAGTCGTAGGTAGGTAGCGCTGGTTAGTGTTGCTGTTACAGCTTATGTCAATCAGCCATGGCTCTTTCTGCTATCTGGTTGCGCGCAAACCCCCTGTGTTGATAAACAAACAGTCCCTCTATAAGGGGAAACATTATTCTAGTATCGAACAGAAATAAAATACTTTGTAGAAACATGTCAGACCTGTAATTCATTCAAAGCCTTAAGAATTTTTGCACTGAAACAATTTTCAGTACCCTATACGTTTTTTCTAGACAGTTTCCCATTTGATCAGAGCAGAGTAGGGATACATTTTGGGGATTTATTTAGCTTTTAGTCAAACCGGGAGCTTTTGGATAAAACATTTACAATGCTAACGTTACTGAAAATATGTTTCATTTAAAAATAACTATTACAATTTTTTTTTTTTTGCATTAGACACTAGAGAAATTGCTTGGGTCTAAAAATATAATTTTAATTAGTTGATTGAAATTAAAATGAACAATAATAATGATTAGTTGAACTATATCATCTGTGCCATTGTTTGCCTGGAAAATCCAGCCTTACCGCTGTACCAGCGGATGAGTCTGGTCGCCCCTCGAGTCAACTGGATTTCTAGGGCGGAACAAAGCTCACCTAACAGACAGCGGAGGGAACCAATCAGAGAAGAGAATAAAAGCTTCTAGTGCCGTAAGCTGAAGGGATTTCTCGCTGTCATCTGCCGGTAAGGGCGGTCCCTCGAGCCGACTTGAACACGACTATTGACGCGATGTCTTTTTGGTAATTTAAAACGGCATTTACCGGTGAATGGAACAAACTCTCGGTTTTCCGATGCGCCATGTTGTTTATCCTTCCGCCGCGCTGCCTAGATCCATGCGCGCTGCGCACAGCAGGGACGTTGTTAGCAAAAACCACGTGACTGAAATAAACGATTTTCATTGCACGGTACGATCTGGATTTCGAAGGAAACGCCCTTGGAGGGGAGGGCGACCAGACTGACATTTTCTCTGTTTAAAAATACAGAGAAATGTCATTCTGGATCCCAGGCAATGCCATTGTCTTTGTGAGCATCAGTTTTATGTGAAAAGAGAAAGACTTTTGTTTTCCGAACCTCACTCAGTCACAGAGTTGCCAAGTCTGCTTCTTTATAGCAAGTTTGGGCTTCTTTTTTCAAAGTCACTTATACATTTTAAAGGTTGTATTTTTGGGCTGCACTTAATTATATTTAGCAGGTTCATTTTTCAGGTTTAATTTTCAAAACTATATCAATTTGTAACTGAAACATGGATTTTTTTTTAAATGTTTTTTTATGTTCTAATTAATGGATAATTCTAATAATTCTTTATTGAAGAGTTGAAGTTGCTTGTTTTGGAATTTATTTTCAAAGGCTTGGTCGCTAGTTTCTCTCTGAAAATATGGCAGCACTGGTCAGTTTTTGATAGCTGGATTTAGACATTTACAGTAAAGAAGAAATTTTCTGAGCGAAAGAGGACAACAAGAAAGGTGATTAAATCAAAATTGTGATCTGTCCCCAAGAAAATCATGAGGTTAATGTTGTTCCATTTCGTGCTGCCCTATGTAAAATGTCTATATTCTACCTCCTTAACTCTAGAGAACACCTGAAACTTGTTAGAAACCAAAATGTCAATAAATCAAGCTGGCAATGACTTGAATATATAATTTCTTTTGTTGCAACTTGCATATGACTTGACCAAACGCCTTACTCTCCAGCAGCACTCTTCTTCATCCTTTTCTTTATTTTTTTTTCTCTCATTTTGTTGATTTCTCTTCTTCTTGCCTCTCCTTCTTCGCACCCTATGTAATTTGCAGACTGCATAGGCAAAGGGGAAACGGTTGTTTTTAACTCCGAGTTTCTTGCGGCTGACCACAATGTTATATTTAGGCGAAGGCTGGAGTTACGCCTGAAAATGACTGAGTTCACAAGCAATGACTGGCCCTGCTTAGGCTGTGTGTGTGTGTGTATATGACTGGGGTTTGAGGCTTACCAACCCTATTGAATGCCCCGAGCAGGTCCACAAAGGGAACAGGTTTTTGGGCAGAGGGCAGGGTGCGGCTCGCTGTGCTGTCCGGGGCATTTAAGCACATGTTTCAGGAGGATGGGAATGCACAGATGCGGTCAGCACAGGATGACACACTCTGGAAGTTGTGTGACCAATCGGAGGCAACTGTCAGCTAATGTGTGACTAACACGTTACTGAATGGTTTAAGCACTTACAGCTCACTAAAGTCCAGCATGATTTACAGCCATCACTATTGAAACATTTGTCACTTTAATCAGTCCTGTCAACATTATTTGATCTACTTTACTGCTGTTTGCTTGCTGTGTAGAGTTTGTGTATTTATTATTTATGTTTTAACAGTTGTACTGTTTTTGTTTGTTCTTTTAATATCATTTAATTTTTTTTTTATAACATAGAAGCAAGTCCTTAGTTTTGAGTTCTTTGTTCAGACAGATTCTGATTCTGGTTTGTCAAAGAAAGTCAAATATAGTATTAGGAATGCAAGGTTCATCTAAGCCTTGTGGATTAGATGCTAATGACGTTTATAACAGCATTTGTGGTATTTCTGACATTTTTTGTAATTGTCCAGTTTTAAGGGTGACAAAGGAACGTTTATTCCCAATGATGAGTTTATCTTACTTTTATTGAATACTTGCTCTTCTGTGGACTTCACAAGCTAGGTTATTCCACACACATTTCATTATTGTTGTCTAATTTAATAATTAATGTCAACTTACGTCGCTCACTTTGAGTATATACAGTACTGTATGTTTTCATTCTGACACTATGGTTGGTCATGTGACTCTTGCGCTGTCCTCCACAATAGAAAATCTCTACTGAACTCAGCATGTTTGTGGTGCAAATGCAAATGTAAGACCATTAATCAGTGCAAAATGTTCTTATTTCTGTGACCTGTGTTGTTTTTGCCACGTTTAAAATAATTTTAATTCCTCTGATGTGCTTGAGCTATGAAACTTGAGTCTGCATCTGTTTCCTCACTAGAATCAAATGAATGAAGTATAATAATGTGTGAAATATGTTTCTGTTCTTGTAGCACAGAGGCGTTCAGTGCAGAGCGAGGAGCCAGAGACGGAGCCACAAAAGTCATGATTGTTGTGACGGACGGAGAATCTCACGATGGAGAAGAGCTTCCTGAGGCTCTGGAGGAGTGTAACAACCGCAACATTACCAGATACGCCATCGCTGTGAGTAAACTATTATACTAGAGCACTGCAAAATATTATTATTATCTTACCAAGCTGCAATAGCTCAGGACATACATCTGTTGAAATTACTGTTAGGGTTTGCACCGACTAGTCAACAATCAACCAAATATTTGTGACCAGTGTTGCCAGATGGGAAATGATGAATTATTGTACTTGAGACTCAAATTTATTGTATTTTGCTAAAAAAAAAAAAAATCGCACATATCCAAACTGTTTTTAATTTTGGGCCAGAGCAATTTCTATCACATGAAGACCTCTTTAGAAGTCATTCCAGAATCTAATTTTTAAATATGTTCTTCGCAGTTAAAAAAATACAACATTGCTTCTAGTTTTCTCCTTTTCACACCCAAATCAATCTGATTTAATAATATATCAATAGAAAATCATGTTTTATGACAAGTTAGGTAAAGCATTGACTCCTTCCTCTGATGTCTTCATTATTGCTCATGCGGCGTGGTTGTGTATTTACGTTTGGTCTCAGCACATTGGGGCAGACAAAGACGTGCAGCTGTGAGGAACTGTTGGTGCTGTTGACCAATAATATTACAGAACACCACTAACTGATCCTGGATCTGTTTTTCAGTCTTTTAGACAAGCTCAAATTAGTCAATATGAAGAAAATACCTGACGCTTCAAAATTATTGTACATATCCTGTGGTTTAGAATTAGTAAGCTTGACTCCTTGTTTTTTCTTTTTTTTAATACATTTTTTCTTTTTTTTAAATACTTTTTTTTTTTTTTTGCAAGTCAACTGATTTGAATTTATGTGTATTTTGTTGTTACTGCATCACAATAAAGAATAAATCCTTCATAATTATATAGACTGATTCTGAACTTGAGTAATTTAACCTAAATGAATATTATTTTGTTGGCATAGATTTCTTTTCTCATAGATTAAAAACAGCCCTTCTCAAACCACACAAAACTACCACCACACCCCTAAAATAACCCCCATAATTGCAAAATGTACCACTGAATCCAAAATAGCCCATCAAGAACAAAAACATCAGACACTCAAACCTCTATTTTTCTATGAGACGTGTGGGATAAATATAGAAACAACTGGACACATGGAAAAAACAAGACTTTTACTCTTGATTTTCTCACATTTATTTGGTCCCACGAGCCACTTTTGTGCATTGTTCTAACTTTGATTTATTTGACTCTGGTAAACCATTATTTTAGTTTAATTTAGTGAAACATTTTCCCCACAAATGTATTACAGTGAAACTGTGTAGGTGGTAAGTTTGTATTATTACATTATTAGAGACAAAACAGTACAATGACAACATTATTTTAGTGGATAATTATTGAACTAAAAGTCACGGGAACCAATCAGTTTTAGTTTGAAGTCCTAATAAATGTGTTGATGCATTTCATTCATTTATTTTCAACATTCTGGTTTTGCTGACTTTAAGAAACCTACGGCCAAATAAAACAAAAACAAAGAGAAAAAGTAATTATTGGCAGAACAACTGAAGAAGTAAAGGTGATGACAAGGAACCACTGCTCAGTTCTGCAAATGACTCACAAGAGAGACAAAGAGAGAGAGAGCAAATAAGACAAAATAGGAGAGACAGACAGGACATTTACATGGAGGCCAGGAAAACTGTACAACTAGCCTAATCTGATTCAAACCACTTTGATTGAGGAGCTGTAAACCGTTTTTTTGGAAAACCAATTGGCACACGTGTTCCCGACATAATGTAAACACACAATAGGTCTGCAGCTGGATAAACGCAACTGAGCATGCTCATAAACACTATATTCCAGCATTTAAGTTAAGCATTTTAGCCTCACATTTAACCATAGTTTTAAATGCTTTACACACTAACTACATGTCCTAGAAAGACAGGTGTGTCATTTTACAGTAGTGAACCTGACCCAGAGAGGGAAAGAGAGAGTGAAGAGAGAGAGAGAGAGAGCGTGAGAGGGACAGAAAGATTGAGAGAGTGAGGAGAGAAAAAGAGGGAGAAAGATAGAGTGGAGAGAAAGGGAAAGAGTGAGAGGAGAAGCAGCCAAAAACTTCTGTACACTGAACTCTAAATCATGCTTGTGCAATAACAGTTTTTAAGTCTCATTTCAGAATTTACAAAGGGAAGCTAGAGGAATAAAGAAACATGCTGTTAAAATCCGACATATCACAAATGTTCTTTGCTATTTTTGTAAAATGACTGAAGTTTAAAAAGCCTAAGGAATTTCCCTGCCCCTCTCTGTATAAGATCTGTGGTTACATATTAATATTCGCTCCCTCCAGCTCCTGCTCTTTGAAAACAGAGGATTTCCTTCTCGCAGAGGGAGATCCGTATGTTTGGCTCCTCTTATGGAATTTGCTCATTTAACTGCAGGCGTTAAGCTATCGGCCACTCTTCCCAAACTCCTGGATCAGAGCTCTCAACAACTCTTCTCTGATTCTGTAATCCTCATTGTCAAATCCCCAGTGGCTTTCATGTGTCCTTTTATGTTCCGTGCAACAGTAATGACAGTAAAGCGGGACAGAATCGTGTGTACATCCAGAAACATGCTAAACTAACTCTTAACAGCTCGGTTTTTTATACGTTTTTGGCTCTAAATTTGGTTGTATCCAAAACTATTTGTTTGCCATCAACAGTTGGAGATTTTTTTCTGTTGAACAACATTTTTTCCACTTGTCAAACAGATTAAAAACATCTTAATGAAGCATAGAAAAGATGTGCTGTGAATTGTGTGTGATCCTAAAGTCTGTGTCAGCAAGAAATGTGAGAGAAACAGAAGTGTTGTTGTTGTTTTTCTGCTTTTCTGCCACTGTTTACATGGTTTTCTCTTTTTACACGTCACAAACAAACTCAATATTTGATAGTAGTTGTGGTTGTTTATCAGACCTAGCTGCTTTTTCTTATTTTAGTTGTGGTTTTAGTTATTACAGGAGAAATTGTAATAGGTGGGTTTCACATTCTAGACTTCTTGGCAGTTATAAGCCAGGTGGAGGGCAAGAGGCACTTTTTCCCATTAATAACATCGGACTTTGCCATGGAATAATTCCAAAACTATTTTGCTAATTTAAAAAGTGATTATTTCTATAATGACTAGACCCACGACTCATTTGTATTACAAAAATAAATAGCATTTAAACAGTATTTATTTTAGCTGCCCTCCACCTCATTGAAATTACATTGGCCTGTAGAAGGTTGTGATGTCATCTGAAACCCACCTATTTGTCTCCATTGGCTCTTATTCATTTTTGCAACTCACTGATGATATTTAGAATGCTGTGATGTCAACTGCATAATTTCTATTGTTACATAATGAATAATACTATTTTTCTATATGAACATAAATAATTTGTGTTTAAAATATAAACATTGCTGTTTCTAAATAATAATTTTCGTATCAAAATGTGAATATAGTATGAAGCGATTCATTGTATCACGTTTTAGATTTTTGCATTACTACAGCACAAATCCAAACTAATTACTTCAACAATCTTGTCAGTGTACTAAAAAAAGACCAGTCCAACAAAAATTTACACTAAAAAGAAATGAAACCATAAAGTGCACATGTAAGGTTCTTGACTGTCTGTGTACAAAGGTAAATACTAGCTTTAGCTTGATTTCATTTCAGTAATGATAGCAGCAAACTTGGGCTGCAACTAATGATCAATTTGCCTATTGATTAATTGAGGAATTATTCTCTAGATTAATTAATTGATTGTTTAGAATATAAAAGTCACATGAATAAGAGATTTTTACACAGTTGAACCCAGATAGGATTTGTCCATTTACAGACAAACAAGTGTTTATAATATATCAAAGCGTAATAAAGCATCTTTTCTTAGCTCATATCATGTCTTAAAGCCTAATTACAGCGTAATGATTGACCAGTTAATGACTAAATTAGACAATTGACATTTATGTAAATAATCGTTCAGAGAATAATTATTTGATTAACTACAGTAAACCACAAAGTATTAGTACTGGTAAAAGTTCAGCTGTGGCCCTCATGACCCCTCTTAGACATGTTTTTGGCTTCATTTATTCATACTGTTGATACTGTTTGTCTGTTAGGTCCTGGGACATTACATCCGTCGGCAGCAGGATCCAGAGACTTTTATCAACGAGATCAAATACATCGCCAGTGATCCAGACGACAAATACTTTTTCAATGTGACAGACGAAGCTGCTCTCAACGACATCGTGGACGCGCTCGGAGATCGCATCTTTACACTGGAAGGTACAAAACCAGAGAGTCTGTAGAAACTTAAATGTCTTCACCCAGATACTAAATGATTCTAAAATTATTTTAAAAATTTGATAAGTATAAATAAAGGACAACATTGGGCGTCCACAGACCAGTTTCTTCATCTGTATAAGCCATCATAAGACCAAATGCTTATTATTAAAGAATGTACAGTAATGTTATTTTGTATTGAAAAAGCCATTCATTGTTGTTTTTAAATTAGCATCATTGCTTTTCCCTGCACTACATGACTAAATTCGCTGCAGCCGCCATTACGACAGTGACATTACCATTTAAAATCTAATAGGAAGAAGCCTGAAATTTAGCTTATGTGGCATTAAGTTAAAACACAACGCATATAAACATTAATATTTTGTGGCCCGACTTTGCTATTCTCAAGTTTAGAAGCATGAATACACTCTGAATCTGCCACTCTGAATCACTTTTCACTTTCTTATCTTATTAAAACGTTTCCCTGATGATGTTTGTGTTAAATATATTTTACTATAAAGCCCTGTACATATGATGTTTACTCATACGGACCACTTAAACATTCTGATCTTGAGACATATAGTGAAAACTGAAAATATGTGTTTGTGTACAATAGACAATACATGAGGTGAGAAAACTTTTTGAACGGATAAACGGAAAAAGAAGAATGCTTTACTTGTCAAATACAAAGGTGTGGATTTGGGCTTGAGTCAGACTTGAGTCACTATCTTCATGACATGGGACTGTGGGATTTGATAAAATGGTGTAAGTCTTGATGCTTGACTTGGACTTGAAGTTACCTTGTGCTTCTCCTCAAAACATCAGTAATTTTACATTAACAAACTGAAACATGTTCCTCATCACTTCTACACTTGTGATCAGATATCTATTTTAAATAGGATATAGTAAATAGAAATAAGTGAAATGATAGAAATACAAATGTTTTTGGAATTTGAGGACTTGAAAAGACTTGAAACTAAAAGCAGACTTGGGTTCTTGTTGGGCACTGAAATGGAACTTGACCTGGACTTGAGGCCAAGAACTTGAGACTTGAAAAACCATCACAAAACGGTGACTTATTGGTTCCATCTGTGCATATTCCCCAGGGATTAGATAGACACCGGTAATATAGATGTGAAAATGAAAATCATTTAAATGGTTAATTTTTTTTTTTTTGCTTTAAATCAAAGCTTTGCATAAATGAGCCGTTGTGTGGGTCAGTGTCACAGTCTCTGTGGAGTTTGGTTATTCTTCTGTGTCACTGTAGCTTCTTTAGGGTAATTCCTACTGTTACCGAATGTGTTTGGAGACTGGTGACTAAACAAGGTTTGGTCAGTGACTTGAGAGTGAGTGGTTGTTTGTTTGAGTAGGCCTGGTTGACAAAACTGTAATGAACTGGCTGAAAATGTGCATGTGATAGGATCCAGTCACTGCATTAAAACAGCATTTGTTTGAGGTACAGTACTTGTGCATTTTGAACTGTAAAACTTAACAAAAGCACTGTCAGATCTGTTCTTTATGTGTAAGGCACATCGTAGTTTAGGGATTTTGATACTGTACTTACGTTTATGAGTCTGTGTAAGGCCTGTGAATGATGTGATTAGTGAAACCTGATAGTCTCTGTGTGTTTTAAGGGACACTGGGCTACAACCAGAGCTCTTTCCACATGGAGATGTCCCAGATCGGCTTCTCCACCCACACTCTGGATGTAAGTAGCACTGCTCTGTTTTTCACATGAATCACTTGTTATTGCTATTAAACATTAAATGCAAATCAAACAAAAACTCTTAGTTACACAAACCACAAATAGCAAAGGCTACGGCTTTTTGTTGTAATTGTTGTTGTTGTTGTTGTTGTTGTTGTTGTAACCATAGACATATAATTTAATGTCTATGGTTGTAACTACTACGGTTCAACTCCGGTGCAGTGACCCAAGGCTTTCTGTTAAAGGTTGTATGGACAATTAAAAAAAAAAAAAAATAGTTGTATAGATTCACAACAATCTTGCAGAGATGGCAAGTATTTTTACTCAAGTTCTGTGCTTCAGTAGTTTTTTTGAGCATCTGTACTTAAGTATTAAAAAATCTAGTGACTTTTTACTGTTCTTAAAATTTTCAAGAAAGATCTGAACTTTCTACGTCCTACATTTTAAAAAGATATGTTACTATTTAAAAAGCACAAACTGTTTTTTTTTTCTTAAGCTCAGTGCAGTCTTGCTGTGTTGTTGTAAATGAATACTTTTTCCAGTTGAAAGTTATCAAAACTGTCAGATTTCTAACAGTAACTTATTTGCCACAGGTGCCTGTTTTGAAGGTAATGTTTCTATGTTTCTATGAGCACCTGATTGTTTCGTACTCTTGTCGACCCAGTAGCACTCACTACTCCTGTTTTCGACATTTTTATGATCTTTTAAACATAAGTGTAACAAATAACTCTTCTAGTTTATTTTTATTTCTCAAGTTAAAAGACATGAGTTAGAAACAGGAAGTACGTTTTTAACCTTAAAAATTGCTAAACTAGGATCAAATTTGTAAATATGTTGATCTTAAAGGGGCACAATGTAAGAAAAACAAACAAACAAAGTGATTTCCACTTTTGAACACTAGAGGGAGCCTTTCACATGCATTTTGCCTATTAATCATGATGCCATCTAGCGTCAATGATCCATATTCCGGCCCGTAATAAAACATTTCAAATACGTATAAATGTATCACAATTGATGTGGATTGGTTAACAGTGCTCTCTTAAGTATTCATGTTGTAAAGAATAAATATGATTTAAATGTTTGTGGACTATATGTGATAATTAAAATTCCTCTCAATCTTACACAGTGCCCCTTTAAAGTGAGTATGACAGGTTTTTACGATTTTTTAGTTTAAGCTTAATGTGGCAGTTTAATACTTGTAAATATAAATGATAATTTTACTTTAATCAAGAACATGTTTGTGAAGAAAAATTTGAAAACATGTTGAAAAGAACAGGAAGTAGCGCTGTGCTCTAAACTGATGACATCACACTAAGAGAATATTTCACATTTTTTCAACAGTAACACATTTTTATGGCTCAGTCAAAATGAATTTAACAAAGTGAGTGTGTCGTAGTGTATTTGTATGTTTCAAGTCAAAAAAGTCTGTTACATTAGACGAGTTTTGGCCAAATTTATTACACGGTCGCTAGACTACTATCTGGTGTGATGTCATCACTTACGCTAAGGAAAATAATTATTATTTTAAAAAATTGCCCAACTTGGATGAGATTTTTTTTTTCAACAATATCTACTACCCATTTTAAGCACTTGCCTCCTCTCAACTCTCCGTCTTCACAGGACGGTATTCTGTTTGGGATGGTGGGAGCCTATGACTGGGACGGAGGAGTTCTGAAGGAGGGCGTGAATGGACCCATAATGCCTCCCAGAGAAGCTTTCGAGAGCGAGTTTCCTCTGGAGCTCAAAAACCACGCCGCTTATTTGGGTATGAACCACTTACTGACGTATAGACTTGTTTTGTAATAAGCTGATATATTTATTAGTTTATTTGAATGTTTGTCAGGGTACACGGTCTCGTCTGTGGTGGTGGGCGACTGGAGGAGGCTCTACATCGCCGGAGCTCCTCGATTCAAACACAAAGGGAAAGTCATCCTCTTTGAGCTCAGTGAAGATGGAGATGTTGATATTGTGCAGGCGCTGAATGGAGAGCAGGTACTTTCGAGTTTTTTTTTTTTTTTTTAAAGAAACAATGCATTAATTAGAATAAAAACAATGTAAATGAGTATTTTCTCTGTGGCACTTAGAATAGGTTGTGTTCACAAGATGTCACAACATGCCAAAGGCCAATATTACTTAAGACAGATGGAGGGAAGATAAAAGTAGTTTGGTTTAAAAGCAGTTTTTGTTAATAGGTCCAGTCACTCAAAGAAATGTATGGCATTATTTTATTTTGTCTTTTTTCATGACAAAGTGCAAAGTTATTGTTAATGGAATAACTCTTGTCCCACCTATTGACTTTAGCTTATCTATTAGATTTTATTAGTTGGCAGTAACAATTTACACTTACCCGACATTTTTCAGTAAAGTTTTGATAATTTTTAGCTTTTAAGAGAGTTTTCCTTAATATATTTTTAGGTGTTTTACTTTAAAGTTGGGATAACTAACTTTTTTTTTGTAAACGAGTAAACATTGTTTTCTACTAAAAAGTATCTGGTTGTAAAAGACAACATAAGCCATAATTGCAACCAAAATTAATATATGTTGATTTTACCCATTGTGTTGAAGGTTTTATGAGAAGTTGTCAGATTTAAACCTAAATTGTGCTTGCAGTGTAAAAATCAGCTCATCCACCTTTAATTTGAAGCAGGGATGCACCGATCCAGCATTTTCAGTTCTGATACTTTAGATTTAAGTATCTGCCGATACCCAATATCAACCAGTACTAGTGTAAGGACTGAAATAGCTTCAAGATATAAGAAATATTGGTTAAAAACAGCTATGTAACTGTTATTTATAGTGCAAGTTACAACTAGTGTTCAGGATCAACACTAGCCAGTAAATTAGTTTGATTATGGAAATCAAAAATCCATAGACTACTTAGTTAACTTATTCACATGGTATTTTTGTGTAATAAATAGCCAATTAGTACAATCCTTGACAAACGTGTGAGCTAGAAACTATTACTAAGACAAAATCCAGAAAACTACATATGGAGGTGATTCTTTTTTTTAATTTAAGTTCTTTGATAATGTTTTAGTGGCTGGTGTGACACAATCACAAACTTCTGTGTGCAGCATTAGAATGATAGAAGTGCTCCCCCTGCTGTCTGTCTCCTGATACGACACTCTTCTGTTTGCAGATCGGTTCTTATTACGGCAGTGAGGTGTGTGGGCTGGACATCGACCAGGACGGGATCACAGACGTCCTGCTGGTGGCTGCTCCCATGTTCCTGGGCTCTGGGAACAAAGAGGCTGGAAAGGTCTACATCTACACTCTGAGTGGAGTAAGACATTAGTGTATTCTGTTGGACTGTTGTAGCTTAAACATGTTTGATTATTCATATTAACTTTTTCACAAGGGTAAAAAGCCTCAGGGTAAAACATCTGACAGAAAAGTTGTACCCGGCCTTTCTGTGTGCAGTTATAGCTCTGGAGACAAACACAGATCCTGACTGATAAAGTGAATATGACTGGACACACAACTTTTTTTTCCGTAAAACTTAGTGAGCATGATTAGGTATCCAAACATTTTGCAATTTTTTAGTTTCACAGCTGATTTTTGGACTGAAAACAATCACGATATGGACATCATTTAGCACATAGCTGGTTAACCTCAGATGATTTTAATAAATATTTTTCTCTATGACAAAATGACCACACACTCACCAAAAAAAACATCTATACATATATACGTATATACATATATACATATATACAGTATATATTAAAAAATTGGCAAAATATTTAATTAAAGGCGCACATGTCAGTAAGATAGAAAGTTAAAACCATACTTTGGCACATTCTGAATCAGAATAAAGATTCCTTTTGCCATAATAAGAAAAAATCTGCTCAAGAAACCGCTTCTATGGAAAAAACAAGTCTCCTCCAAGCCAAATAATAGTCTATTTTGTGGCTATGCAAGCCTGTTCAAAGTAAAAATGCAGTTTTGTATTTATCTAGTTTTAACAAAGACATCTAAACAACAATAACTTAAAACAAGTTTATTTTGGCCAAAAAATTACACATCGCACCTTTAACTTTATGATTTATAAAGACAAATTTTCAATTAAAAAAAGTCAGCCTCATTCTCATTTCTTACCACAAAGGAAGCCTTAAATTGTTTTGGGTTTTTTTATTTAAAATTTTACATCTGGAACCAAGCAGTGGGTAAGCTCCATTATCTCAACACCAATACTTGGAAAAGACAGTTCCCTATATCACCACTATAAATATTATCATTGACTTACTGTTATTATCCATCTATGTATTTAAATATTTTACCACAAACATCTAAACTAGAAGAGTAAACCCCACGTGTCTGTTGCCTGTTTGCTTTCAGGAGCAGGTCTTTGTGTCCAATGGGACTCTGAACGCTGAGGACCGCTCTCAGGACGCCCGCTTCGGTTACGCTCTGGCTGAAGCTCCAGACTTGAACCATGACGGCCTCACAGACCTGCTGGTGGGAGCGCCGCTGGAGGACGACCACTGCGGAGCCATCTATGTGTTTCACGGACGAGACATTTACATCGAACACAACTATAAACAGGTACAGTTATGGTAAATGGTCTCTATTTATATAATGCTTTTCCACCTTACACGGCACTTAAAGCGCTTTACAATCAAGGATCCACTCACCCAGTGTGCGCAGACACTGAGGCAATGTGGGTTAAGTGTCTTGCCCAAGGACATAACGACATTCCACTTTTTGTCATCCCACTGTGGCACTTGGTGTTTCGGTAGTCTCCCATCCAAGTACTAGCCAGGCCCTAAATTGCTTAGCTTCTGAGATCTGACGGGATCAGGCTTTGACAAGCAGGTATGGCCACAGTTACACAGTCAAATAAAAGAGACTTATAGAGGTTATGTACATTTATTTGAAAATGCCTGCTGATGGCAAAAGTGTAGTATGAGTATTTGATCAAATGTGTTTATAAGCTTTTTCAGGGATACATTTTTCTACCGGGGAGAGTTTGTTTTGCTGAAATTTATTAAGGTAGTTTTTCTGTGGCTTGTTTGCTACCAGCAGATTTAAGACCTTTTCATTCATCAAATGGATTAAAAAACAAACATAGAAAGATAAATTTAATCTGGTAGCACTTTATAATAACTACACCTTGATTAGCCTTAATAAACTCTTAATTAAGCATGCATAATGAGTTAATTCATCATGAACAAATGAGAAATTAATGGACTAAAGTATTTACTAAGGCTTAATAACAACTTAATTACTACAAGCCCAACTTCTCAACCCTAAATCCTAATTTTAGCTCCTTAAGTGAGCAGTAACTAAGCCTTAATAAACTTTTTCATCCAATAATTGATGATTTATTGATGGATTATTAACTCTTTATTCATGCTTTTTTAAAGCTTTACTAAGACTAAATCTGGTGTAGTTATTATAAAGTGGTACCTTTAATCTTTGTCAGTAAGAAAAATAAGAGAAATTGTGTTCTTGTTGTTCTTCTGCTTTTATGTCACCGTTTTCACCAGATCACCTGATTTTCTCCGTTTACATGTCACATACAAACTCAGTATTCAGCAGTAGTTTCAATTGCTTATATTTATTATCTGACTTTTTCCTATTTTAGTTGTGTTTTGACTCTTACAGGAGAAAATGTCATTTTTCTCCACCTTCTTTCATTTATTTTTGCCACTCACTGCTGATATTTAAATATATTGCTGTGATATTATCTGCATAACATCATTTGTGTTTCGAATCGATGTATATAATTTGTGCATATGTAGATCTGTAAATCACATTTTGGTCTTTGTAAAACTAAAAACTGGGACAAGCTCACAAATATTCCACCAAAATATTCTAATTTTGTTCAAATGTTTTTGTGTTTTAGCGTATTCCTGCATCAGCGATCTCCCCGTCGCTTCAGTATTTCGGCCGCAGCATCAGCGCTCGTTTGGACTTGGATGGAGATGAGCTGATTGACTTGGCTGTTGGAGCTCAGGGCAGCGCCGTTCTGCTCAGGTGAGAATAATAAAACAACTCAATCAACCACAAGAATATTTCAAGGACAGTTAAACAAGGTTGCAAAACAGGAAAATAAATTGACAAATTGTTACTTCATGTTCCAAAAAATAACACAACAAAACTAGAACTCAGCCAGTATTAGATGAATAAAATATTTTGTTCATGTTTCAGTAACAGAAGCTCACAAGTCATTGTAGTGTCTCCCCATAAAAAAATGTCCTAGGTTGTATAGTTCTTTGTTAGTATTTATTGTCTCCTTGTGTCTGCAGCTCCCGGAGCATTGTACAGATCAATGTGAGTCTGTCCTTTCAGCCACATTCGATTAATGTGATTCAGAAAACCTGTCAAAGAGGCGGCAGAGACTCCGCCTGCCTCAACGCTACAGCCTGCTTTACCGCTGTGTCTCGCTCTCCAGGACCACACAGCACCAACTTTGGTACAATTCTTTTTATATACACTCATTTTATTTCACAAAACCAGTGACAGAGAAATAAAACTACAATATTTTTACTTAGGTTCATAGATTAGGACGGAACAATCTGGTTTTGGACACTCGGGTTAAGAGAGGGGCGGAGCTGTCAACCGATCATCACCTGGTGGTGAGTTGGATCCGCTGGCAGAGGAGGAAGCCGGACAGACTTGGCAGACCCAAACGTATCATGAGGGTCTGTTGGGAACGTCTTGCCGAGTCCTCTGTCAGACAGGCATTCAACTCACACCTCCGGGAGAGCTTCTCCCAGCTCCCGGGGGAGACTGGGGACATTGAGTCTGAGTGGACCATGTTCTCAGCCTCCATTGTCAATGCGGCCGCCCAGAGCTGTGGTCGCAAGGTCTCGGGTGCCTGTCGTGGCGGCAATCCCCGAACCCGGTGGTGGACACCGGAAGTAAGGGATGCCGTCAGGCTGAAGAAGGAGTGCTACAAAGCCTTGTTGGCTTGTAGTACTCCTGAGGCAGTTGACAGGTATCTGCAGGCCAAGCGTGCCGCGGCTCGAGCGGTCGCAGAGGCAAAAACTCGGGACTGGGAGAGGTTCGGGGAGGCCATGGAGGAGGACTATCGGTCGGCCTCAAAGAAATTCTGGCAAACCGTCCGACGCCTCAGGAGGGGGAAGCAGTGCTTCACTAACACTGTTTACAGTGCAGGTGGAGAGCTGCTGACCTCAACTGGGGATGTTGTTGGACGGTGGAAGGAATACTTTGAGGGTCTCCTCAATCCCACTGCCACGTCTTCCGATGAGGAAGCAGAGACTGAGGACTCGGGGGGAGGCTCACCCATCACCCAAGCTGAAGTCACTGAGGTTGTCAATAAGCTCCTCGGTGGCAAGGCTCCGGGTGTGGATGAGATCCGTCCTGAGTATCTCAAGTCTCTGGATGTTGTGGGACTGTCTTGGCTGACACGTCTCTGCAACATCGCGTGGCAAACTGGGACAGTACCTCTGGATTGGCAGACCGGGGTGGTGGTCCCTCTGTTCAAGAAGGGGGACCGGAGGGTGTGTTCCAATTACAGAGGAATCACACTCCTCAGCCTCCCCGGTAAGGTCTACTCCAGGGTACTGGAGAGGAGACTTCGACCGATAGTCGAACCTCGGATTCAAGAGGAGCAGTGTGGTTTTCGTCCCGGCCGTGGAACACTGGACCAGCTCTACACTCTCCATCGGGTGCTCGAGGGTTCATGGGAGTTTGCCCAACCAGTCCACATGTGCTTTGTGGATTTGGAGAAGGCATTCGACCGTGTCCCTCGTGGTGTCCTGTGGGGAGTGCTCCGAGAGTATGGGGTCCGGGGCCCTTTGCTCAGGGCGGTTCGGTCTCTGTACGACCGGAGCAGGAGCTGTGTTCGCATTGCCGGCAGTAAGTCAGACCTGTTCCCAGTGCATGTTGGACTCCGCCAGGGCTGCCCTTTGTCACCGGTTCTGTTCATTGTTTTTATGGACAGAATTTCTAGACGCAGTCAGGGTCCGGAGGGTGTCCGGTTTGGTGACCACAGGATTTCATCTCTGCTGTTTGCAGATGATGTTGTCCTGATGGCTCCATCAAACCAGGACCTTCAACATGCACTGGGGCGGTTTGCAGCCGAGTGTGAAGCAGCTGGGATGAAGATCAGCTCCTCTAAATCCGAGGCCATGGTTCTCGACCGGAAAAAGGTGCCTTGCCCTCTCCAGGTGGGTGGAGAGTCCTTGCCTCAAGTGGAGGAGTTCAAGTATCTCGGGGTCTTGTTCACGAGTGAGGGAAGGATGGAACGTGAGATTGACAGGCGGATTGGTGCAGCGTCTGCAGTGATGCAGTCACTGTATCGAACCGTTGTGGTGAAGAAGGAGCTGAGTCGAAAGGCAAAGCTCTCGATTTACCGGTCGATCTACGTTCCAACCCTCACCTATGGTCATGAGCTTTGGGTAATGACCGAAAGGACAAGATCGCGGATACAAGCGGTCGAAATGAGTTTCCTCCGCAGGGTGGCTGGGCGCTCCCTTAGAGATAGGGTGAGAAGCTCAGTCACACGGGAGGAGCTCGGAGTAGAGCCGCTGCTCCTCCACATCGAGAGGGGCCAGCTGAGGTGGCTCGGGCATCTGTACCGGATGCCTCCTGGACGCCTCCCTGGTGAGGTGTTCCGGGCATGCCCCACTGGGAGGAGGCCAAGGGGAAGACCCAGGACACGCTGGAGAGACTATGTCTCTCGACTGTCCTGGGAACGCCTCGGGATCCTCCCGGAAGAGCTGGAGGAGGTGTGTGTGGACAGGGAGGTCTGGGCGTCCTTGCTCAGACTGCTGCCCCCGCGACCCGACCCCGGATAAAGCGGAAGAAAATGGATGGATGGAATCTGGCCCAACATTTTTATCACAACATATACAGTGGAAAGAAAAAGTATTGTGACCTCTTAAAATACTAGGATTTCTGCATGACTTCTGCATGTCATATAATGTGATCTTATCTTCATCTAATTCACAACAGACATACAAACTTGTTCAAACTAATGTTGAAAAAATACATATATATTTTTTCTTATTTTACATAAAGTTAAAAGGTGATTGTTTACATAAATGCTCCATAAAAACATAATGCTTTTTGCAGCATTAGTTCAAACCAGGAGTGTTTCCAGCAGAGCTACGTTTGCAAAACAAAACTAGTGAGCTACTATTTTTAGCAAGCACAAGAAATTGATGTTAAATGTGGCACAGTCAGGTGGCATTATGAAATATTAGCCATTATCCATTTAGAAGTAGACACAATTGGACATGTTAAAGTTACAATTACAGTAGAAATAAGCATGCAATAGATCAAATTTGAGTAAAAAAGCTGAATATGTATGATTCCAATGAGACTATTGGTTTAAACAGTGTGTTTGTTAATTGTTGTGTGACTTAGATGAAGTTCATATCACATTTTATGACCAAATCATGCAGAAATCCTAGGGCCAATACTTTTTATTCCCATTGTAAAAGAGAACATTTGCAGTAACAAAAGAATTGATGATATATCACAAGCTGCTTAATAATGGCTTTTAAAAATCTTTATGTTCCAGGCAGTTTTTTTTTTTAGAGAAAACTGACACAAATTGTAGGAATTAGCTACAATTTCTGTCTGCCACCTGAAAGAATTAACAGCTGACCCACAATTACAGTCTATTACAATAGTCTACATTTTTTGGCATACTGTAACATTTCCACATGTACATCATCATATAAAGACACAGTGTGATGTTACCCAGCCCAACCATAGATAAATTTTGCTCTTGCTGTGTCTTTATCTCAGAGCTGTGGATTTCTGCGATGTTGGACGACAGGAAGTTGTCGGCGCGAGCTCTGTTTGACGACAGCTCAAACAGACAAACGCAGCGTTCAGTCAGAGTTCAGACAGAAGAAACCCGCTGCTACACATTGCCTTTTCACGTCTACGTGAGTTCTCCTTTAACCATTCAACTGTTACTATTAGTTTTATATCATTAGGGTTTGAGTTTGGCTCTAACACACAAGTTCCTAGGGCTGCAACTAAAAACACAATCAATAGGTTTGAAAACTAAAACTCTTGTGTCTTGTTTAGGACACTGCGGATTACATTCGTCCAATCAGCTTCACTCTGCGCTTCAAGATCAATGACACAGAGAGCGGTCCTGTTCTGGACGAAGGCTGGCCCACAATGCTCAAGAAACATGTGAGTGAAAGAGATTTGGATTCACTGTGTGTTTTTATGATAATGTTAAGGTGTAAGTTGTTTTTTGTTTTGTCCAGATTCCATTCTTTAAAGACTGCGGCGAGGACGATGTTTGCACAACCGATCTGGTGCTGAGCGCTCGTATGGACATCTCTGGGACGAGGTATCCATCCATTTCAACACTACATTTAGTTCTTAACATCTTTCTAATCAATGGAAAACTACAGTGGCCCAAATAACAACACATAATACCACATATCTGTTTTTTTAAGTCGTAGGATTGCTTACCATAATTTCCGGATGAGACGAACACACAGATGATTTGTGGATGTTAACAGTCCGTAATGGGAAGCACAAGATTAGGACAGTCGGCTGGAAAAGACAATGCTAATATTATAATATATTATTTTGTTGCACACTGCGTGTTGTTGTGGAATCACATCCATGTTAAAAAATAGGAGCTGTAGAAAGTGATCTGAGCTCAAAAGTATGGTTTATTCACAAAAGTACAATTATGCATATTGAAAGTCCTACAGTTCTCAGTCATAGTCCAGTTTGGATTAGTTTGGTGGTCGGTGTCATCCTTCCCTCCTGTCGTCAGCAGTGTTTCTTCATAATTGCTGCAAAACTATGATAAATATTTACCACAAAGACTATGACACCAAACTAAATCAAAATTAGAAAAATGTCTTTAGTATTAAAAACAATCTGAAGTAGATGTTAATGCAGACCTGTTACAGTGTATTAAGATCTGACGTGTGTTCAAGTAACAAAGTGTTTTATCTTTTTGCTCATGGTCTTGCTTAAGACTTAATATACTAAAAATATAAGCTATGACTCAAATAAGGATCAGGTGTCATCAAGATGTCCATATAAATCTGTACTGCTTACGGTCTAATACTGATTGAAATCGTGTACATTTTCCCACAGACAGAAGCCGTATCTGATCCGCAGCCCTCGCAGACGTCTGGCAGTGGAAGTCCAGCTGGAGAACAGGCTCGAAAACGCCTACAACACCAGTCTGACTCTGCATTATTCACGCAACCTGCATTTCTCCAGCCTCAGCATCAGGGTAGAATATAGACTCATGAAGTTTGTCTATAATTCATTTAGTTTATATTTCCTATTTTCAAAGAATTATTTTGTTTTTAGGAGGATGCTTTTCTTAAAATTGAATGTACAGCTTTAACATCCAACAGTCACTCGTGTAACGTCAGCTACCCAGTGTTTCGCTCACGATCAAAGGTATTTATCTACTATTTACTTATGTTTATGTGACGCTAATACTAGTGAAGAAGTGTGAATCTGTCATTGCCTGCTTATTCAGTTTCAATTCAAATATTCAATAATATTATTATATAACTCAATATTAGTGAACTCAAATAGCAATTTGCAAAGGCTGCAGTTTTTGAATCTAAAGATTAGATCTGTAAAAACATGGTTTAAAATATAAGTGATTTTCTTTATATTTTGCATTTTTTCACCAGTACCACAAGAAAGCGTATATATACCACAACACACATAGCTTATGATTTCACACCTTTCATGTTATGTCGTATATATTGTATAATATGACAAAAAAGACACTAGAGTTTTGGTTGAAGCCACGTTGTGATATATTTTTTAGGTTAATCGTGTAAGTTTAGGCTTCAAGTTACTAAAACGAGTAAAGGCTTCTGCACACTACAGGAGATTTTAAGCCCGTTGTGCCCCTCTATGAGTTCATCTCTTGTTGTAAGATTTTTTTTACCATTTCTCTCCTTATGTTTGTATATAACTGCGACTTTATTACGACTATTTGTCAGCGTGCATCATGGTGAGGCTCACATGCTGCACTAGTGCGAGAACCTTTACAACAGAAGCATCTGGTGCATCTGCCTTTTGACGGCGGCTCTTAAAATGTAAAATAAAGAAGCACTGCCTC
The DNA here is from genome assembly GCA_038363315.1 of Mugilogobius chulae. Taxonomy (NCBI): domain Eukaryota; kingdom Metazoa; phylum Chordata; class Actinopteri; order Gobiiformes; family Gobiidae; genus Mugilogobius; species Mugilogobius chulae. The sequence continues at coordinate 225,881 of JBBPFD010000457.1, forward strand.
ATCATCTGTAAAAAAATGTAACGCTTTGTGCAATTAGTCAAAATGCGAGATTGTTTTTTATGAACATTACGCACGTCATCTCCAACACACCTGCTCCTTACATGATGTGAGAAATGACTTTACTAGACAATAGAACATGGACAACACTGTTTGTTTAAACTTTTTCATTTCACACACACAGTGCGTCAGTGAAACAGCTCCTTACCTCTAATGACCTTCTGCTCTGATGTGACCGTTACAAACCTGGTTTAATCCACTGGTGTTTCATCATTGATGTTGTTTCACTTTTATAACCGCTCACATAAAAGAAAACACATGTCCACAAGTCTGTGTCGTCTCTGTTCTATGTCGTATGTGCTACGCCCTCTACGGGCTTCGCTATTGGCTAGTCCACTCCTAGGCCCCGCCTAGTCCTGAGAAAAAAATATCCACCTGCTCCAATCATGTGAGGATCCCGTGAACCCCCGGGACCCTATAAAAGCCTTGCTCCGCCCTTAGACGCCCTCTTTACCACTCAGCACCTGAGAGAACTTTCGTTCCACTGAAGACAGAAAATCAAGATGGACTCACCGTCGTTGAACGATCTCCGACAGAGTTGCCAAGTCCGCTTCTTTAAAGCGACTTTGGGCTTCTTATTTGGAAAGTCGCTTGTGAATTTTGACAGTCGCGGTTGCGGTTTTTGGGCTTGCTCCGAGCGACACTTGACGTCATAAACAAGGTGATTTTATGCGTTTTTCAGGTTTGATTCACGAAAATTACCCTCTAATGACAAAAAGTATGGAGTTTTTGCATATTTTCATGTTTTAAAATATTTATTAATGATCAAATACGATTTTAAATATGCCAAAAAATCATTAACCAACGTTTTGCTGTGACACAAAATGTTTAATTAATTGCTTATTTTAACTACTTTTTATTGAGTGCCTGAAGTCGCTTGTTTTGGGCTTTTTTTCAAAGGCCAGGTCGCTTGTTGCTCTCTGAAAATCTGGCAACCCTGATCTCCGACCGAGAATCGCTTCGCCTTCCGGCGTCGGCGGAGAGCGACGGCTGCGGGAATCGGCTTCTTCCTGAAGACGGCCATCAGCGCTGCTTCTTCTGCCTGGGTTGGCACCATTTTTCTGAGGGCGCTCAATGCCAAGCGTGCGTTTCTCTCCCCAGGGAGGAGAGAACGCGCCGCTCTGGCTTTTTGAAACCAGTCTCCCCTGTGAGCCCGGGTCCACCGTCTGGGCCTGACTCACAAATTGGAATTACATCTTGAAGACGGACGTATCAGCGTTTCCTCTGTCCGAGTTGGCCGCGCCATTTTACAGAGGCTCCTCCATGGCTCCCGCGGAGCAGCACTCTCACAGAGGGGAGAACTGCAGCTCACAGCATGGCTGTATCCTGGCTGAATCACTCGAGGCACGAGTCCCGGCGTGTCTTCTCACAGAGAGGGAAGCATGACCGCGGCTGGTGGAGCTGCTTCCCCGGCCCGAGTCCCCTGGCGCCCGGCGTGTTTTCTCACAGAGAGGGAAGCATGACTGCGGTTTATGGAGCTGCCTCCCCGGAGCCCCGCAGGGATGGGTCCGGTGGTGCTCTGGTGTGTGTTTCTCCGGGAGAGGGACGAGACTGAGCGCGGGGGCGGCTCGGCGATTCTGCCTCCTCGGAGCCCTGGCCCGGGTCCAGCGGCGCGAGTTTTTGAGGCGGCCATCCCCTCAGCGGACCTGTTCAGTAGGATTGAGCGGAAACTCCGCGCGCCTCCGGCTGTTTTCTTTTCGGCGCCATGACGGTGACAGCGCCGGATGCAGTTGTTGTGAGGAGGACGGCCTCCCCTGATGCTAGTTAAAGCACAAGTCACACAGGTACCGTTAGATTGGGTCCTAGTGTTTGTATGAGCTTACTACAACACAGGTTGTTGTGTTAGCTAGCCTCCGGTCAGGTGCTCATTGGACCGGATCCTTATGTTGGTTTGGAGCTGCGCGAAGCTGTCCCCAGAGGCTCCTTTTGTCGGCCGGTACCTGAACGTGACTATGGTTCTATGCAACAGACATGCCATTGTACATAGACCTGTGTGTAGTGTTTCATGCCAGGAGTGTGTTACATAATCACATGTGCAACATGCTTCACTGCAAGGTCAGTGGCATGTTCGCACTAGTATTACACAATCACGTGTGCAACTTGTTCCACTGCAAGGTCAGTGGCGTGTTAGCACTAGTATTACACAATCATGTGTGCAACCTGTTTCACTACAAGGTCAGTGGTGTGTCCGCACTATATTACACATCATGTGTTCAACCTGTTCAACCCACTGCAAGGTGACTGGCGTGTTTGCACTAGAGATGTACTACACAGTCACATGTCCAACCTGTTCCCATCGCATGGTGAGTGGCGTGTTTACACTAGAGGTGTACTACACAGTCACATGTCCAACCTGTTCCCGCTGCATGGGAGTGGTGTGTTCGCACTAGAGGTGCGCTACACAATCACATGTCTAACCTATTCCCACTACAAGGTGAGTGGCGTGTCCGCAGTAAAGGTGTGTTACACAGTCACATGTTCAACCTGTTCCCACTGCAAGGTGAGTGGCGTACTCACACTAGAAGTGTTACTCAGGCGTGTCCAGCCTGTTTCCACTACAAGTTGGGTGGCGTGTTCACACTAGGGGTGTGTTACATAGTCATTGTCCAACTTGTCCCCTTTCCAAGATGAGTCGCGTGTTCGCGCTACAGAGGTGTTACACAGGTATGTGTGTGCAGCCTGTTCCCACTACAAGGTGCGTGGCGTGTTTGCAGTAGAGGTGTACTACACAGTCACATGTCCAACATGTTAACACTGCAAAGAAAGTGGCGTGTTCCCACAAGAAGTGTGTTACACAGTCACACGTGTTCAGCCTGTTCCCACTGCTAAGTCAGTAGCGTGTTCGCATTAGAGGTGTGTTCACAGTCGCGTATCCAACGTCTTCTCTCTCTGCAACATAAGTGACGTATTTGCACAAGAAGTGTGTTACGCAGTCACTATTTTTATTCTGCGTGTACAGATCTATTCCAGCTGTTATATGTGTTGCACACATGTTAGACTTTCCATCTGTAATGTGTGTAGTGTGTTTGCACCAGGAGTGCAGTACACAGTTACACGTGTGAAGACTCATGTAATGTGTGTGTAGCGTGTTCACACAAGGAGTGTGTCACACCGTTACACATGTGAAGACACCCCTATGTGTGTGTAGCGTGCTCACACACGGAGCGTGTAACACAATCACACATGTTAAGACACCTGTATGTGTGTAGCGTGTTCACACCAGGAGTATCACACACGTGAAGACACCTGTATGTGTGTAATGTGTTCACACCAGGAGTATCACACACGTGAAGACACCTGTATGTGTGTAGTGTGTTTACACAAGGAGTGTGTAACACAATCACACACGTGAAGACTCCTGTAATGTGTGTGTAGCGTGTTCACACCAGGGTGTCACATGCGTGAAGACCCCTGTGGAACTAGGGCTACTAAGCGTAGCTCCGGGGATCTTACTCACCGCGCCGCGGACGAACCACGGCCAGTGAAGAGGACCAAATTTACCCCAGCAGCGGAGCCATCAGTGCGTTCAGGACCACGGGTCAGACGCTTGGAAAGCTTGCGTTCCGCGGTGCCGAGAGCGCGTCAGGCTTCTCCGCCCTTTCGAGCGGGCCCCTAGTCGGTGTCGGAAAGCGTGTCTGGTGGCCGTGCCTGGCTCTCTGCCCCCCACAGAGCCCCCACGGGTGCTCGGGCCCCATCCACTATTAGGGCATATTCCTCCCGATGGCGTCTCTTCTCATCGTGGTGCAGTGAGAGGGGCCTGGACCCAGTCTCCTGTCCTGTCCAGGGTGTACTGGAATTTCTCCAGAACCTGTTGGAGAAGGGTAGAGCGGCGTCAACGTTAGCTGTGTTTGCCTCAGCTATTGTGACGGGCCACAGGGGTTTCGCGGGCTACACTGCCCACACTCACCCGTTGGTTAAGCGATTTTTACGTGGGGCTTTGAGATCTAGACCACCCCTCAGGCGGGCGCCCCCTTGTTGGGAGCTTCAGGTGGTTCTGGACGGGTTGTCGGGGCCCCCCTTTGAACCTCTGGAGCGGGCGGAGATGGACTGTCTGTCCATCAAGACAGCTATTCTTTTGGCACTGGCTTCCGCCAAGCGAGCGGGGGATCTGTGTGCTCTTTCCGTGCACCCCACATGTCTGTCCTTTGGTGCGGAGGATGGCTTGTTGGAGCTGTGGCCTAACCCGGCCTTTTACCGAAGGTCGTGACATCGGCCTTTAGGTCAAGGGTCATCAGGATCAGACCTTTCTTTCCGCCACCACACTCTTCAGAGTCGGATGCTCGGCGCCATCTTTTATGTCCGTCACTACATTGAGCGCACGGCCGGTTTCCGGCGCACGGATCAGTTGTTTGTGGCTTTTGGTGCAAGGTCTCGTGGCGCCCCTCTTTCATCTCAGCGCTTAGCTCACTGGATATGTCGGGCAGTGCACATGGCATATGAGGCGCAGGGCCAGCTTCCCCCTGCGGGGTTGCGGGCCCATTCAACGCGAAGTGTGGCAGCGTCCACGGCGCTTTTGCGAGGCGTTTTGGTGGAGGACATTTGTTTGGCTGCATCCTGGTCATCGTCTTCTACCTTTGTCCGATAGTATTTGTTGGACGTTGCGACCGGGTCGGTCGCTCACTCGGTATTGAGCTTTGCTCGTGCCTAAGTGTGATGTGCCCTTCCTTTTGTTTGGACGGGAGTGGCCTATTTCCCCATCAGAGTGGGTGAAGGCCTTCAATTAGAGTTTACTTTTGAAAACTTTATCCTTGCACCTGCACATCCACCCACATCTTGAAGAGGCGGCCTATGCACATCCTTCTTCTCTTTCTTTCGTCGGAAGCAGGTACAGGTGCTCTTGAGAGAGGCGGCCTGGTATCCTGCTAATTTTGTCCTGGGGACGCTGATCGTTGGCGCCCCTAGTTGGGTGGGTGTGTAGGCGCTATTGATTTAGGCGGCTTGGCACACCCCCTTTATTGTTGGCACAGGCTTAGTCGCTCTTGAATGAGACGACTCTGTGCCCTGTGGTTGCAGGACACAATTGGGCGTCCTTGGTAGGAGCGGCCCGTGTCTCTGCCTTTTTTGTGCTTGAGCGCTCAGACCATGTTGGTTTGATGTGTCTTGAGCATGCTCCAATCATGTTACGCCAGGCCTGATGGGAGTACAGTCTTCCTACGGCCTTCGCGTAGATGTTAGCCAATAGCGAAGCCCGTAGAGGGCGTAGCACATACGACATAGAAATCTTAGTTACCTAATGTAACTGTAGTTCTATGAGTATGTGCGTAGCCCTCTACCTTCGGGCCCATCAGCCCTGGCCTCTCTTCTCTGAGGGTAAAGAGGGCGTCTAAGGGCGGAGCAAGGCTTTTATAGGGTCCCGGGGGTTCACGGGATCCTCACATGATTGGAGCAGGTGGATATTTTTTTCTCAGGACTAGGCGGGCCTAGGAGTGGACTAGCCAATAGCGAAGCCCGTAGAGGGCTACGCACATACTCATAGAACTACAGTTACATTAGGTAACTAAGATTTCTTCCTGTGACATGATGCAACTTAGACAAATAATTGTTGTAAATGTCCTCATATCTGTGGCCTCTATAAATTGCAAAGATTTTAAACTTCTCTAGTGTGCAGCTGGCAGAGTAAAGTTAATTCAAATGGATGATTATTCACATAAAACTAGGCTTATTTCAGTCTTTTTCTCAATTCTCTCTGACATCTTTAAAATGTGAACAGAATCTGATTTTTAAAACACAATTACAAATTAAATCGTAAATTAATTGTAATACTTGTATTTTCCCCAAATTGTGCAGTCCTAGTTTGTAGTGCCACTTGTATATTTTGTACAGTACATATACTTGTAAAAACAATCATTTTGATTTTAAATGGAATTATTTTGTGACTACAGGTAAATTTCATGTTGGAGTTTGAGTTCAGCTGCACGTCGCTGCACAGTCGAGTTCAAATGAAGCTTTATGCTGCCAGGTAAACCTTCACATTTACATATGAAACAACTGTGATTAATCTATAGTAATAATATAATGTGTTTGCTTACAGTGACAGTGTGGAAAAGAGGAAACCTTAGGAGACAACAGTGTTCAGTTAGTGAGTTTTGTCCAGTATGAGCCAGATCTCTTTGTCAGCAGGTACGTTATGGTTTTAAGTTTATTTAATTTCAGATGATTTTGTCTTTGTCATGTAGTTTTTTTCCTCATACAGTGATTCAAATCTGAACCGATACGAGGTCCACCCCACGCGCTCACTGTCTGAAGCCATTGGGCCAGAGTTTTACACACATCTCAGGGTAAAGTTTTCTTGATTTTAATTGTCACATTGGACTTTTAAATGGTTAGAAAATGAAATAACACAAAACACAATAGTAGAAGTCTTCAAAGTACAAAACACAATGTGCATGTGTCAGATAATGAAGGTATTTTAGATTTTTTTTTTAAACCTTATTTTATTTGGGGGGAAAAAAAAGAGTCTTGAGCCAAAGTGAAACAGTATCTAGAGTTGGGCAATGTGATATCATTTATTGATACTGTATGATCATAATATTTTAAAAGTTAAACATTTGAGATTTTTCTCTCAGTTGTCACAAAGGCAGACACAGATTGTAGCAAATTTTTACTATTTCTATCTGAAAATCTTGAAGAAGTGCAATTTAACTGGGGAGGCTCTGCGGAGGCTAAGACACTAATAATAAGTATATTATATAAATCTACCGTTAGAATGCCTTGGTGTATATTGTTAAAAAGAAGCCAAAGTTTCCTGAACTAACAGTAGCACATTATTTGTAATTTGTTGTAACAGACTAAAACGGAACTAAATTCAAGCCTTGTCCACACAAAGCCAAGCTCAGGTGTTTCAGAACAAATTTTGACTTAAACCAAACATCGTTCACACGGAGCAGGAGTTTCTGGACATTGAAAACGAGCATTTCTGAAACCAGGTCCCAGTTACGGTGTATCCTACAGGAAAAATTTAAATAAATCCACTGCATTAAATCCATTTTGAAGCTTTGTCAAAATATTCCAAAGGCATTTGAAGCATAAATTCATTTTCTGTGTCTCTTCTGTTTTAGATCCACGTTGTTCATTGAGAATGTTTGCTAAGTTTAAAAGAATTATCTGCTGTTTACATTCAACAATCTTACTGCCCATGCTCAGTTTCAAGTCTTCCTCTAGTTTTGTGACTTTCTGTGTCAGTGTCACAGTTTATAGATTCGTGATGTGGACACTCTCAAATCCCAAGACAGCTCCATGTTTATGCAACTCGTTTTTAAAATAATCATAGTTTTGTCTTCATGTGAACAGAAAGAAGAAATCAGATCATACACTGCAGATTTTACAGTTTACCATTTAAAGAGTAATAACTTAAAAAAATCACAATCCAATATTTGATGCATAATGACAGTTCTATAAAGGTACATATAATTTGTGTTCAGGTGCAGAATCTGGGCTGTTATTCTGTGAGTAACCTGGAGGTGAAGCTTCATCTTCCGTCAGTGGCAGCAGAGGACAAAGTGTTTATGACAGTCACTGATGTTTCTTATAATGTGAGTTAAACTTTATATGTATATAAGTCATTGTAATATTCTGCCCATCGTCTTAACAGCAGTGTTCTGTTTCAGTCTACTGGAGTAAACTGCAGCGTTGTGAGTAATTTAGCTCAGCTTAAAGCCAGACAAAGAGACGTACGACCGCTTCATCCAGAGGACATGCTTCAAAGTGACATACTGGTGAGTAGTGTCAGGAAAGAAAACATGTGACATACCATTTAAACTACTATCTCAACCAGGGGTACGTGGACCTTTGAGGGTACACGAACACTTACTTAGGGTGTACTTGGAATGATTTTCAGATTAAAAAACAAGGTGAAATTAGACAATATATAAATTATAATGTGCTTTACAGTAAATTATGCAAGCCTTTTGGACATCAATATAATCTAAACAAAAGACCACTTAAAAAATTACTAAACATATTTATTTGCCTCATATCCAATTTTAGGGGTCCTTGGAGTGTAAAACAAATCTTAGGGGGTACTTGAGACGAAAAAGGTTGAGAACCACTGGTCTACGGCACTAAGGCCCAGCGGTTGCTGCTCTGGCCTCATAGCAAGGTCCTATGTGGAGTTTGCATGTTCTCCTCGTGCCTGCATAGGTTTCCTCCGGGTGCTCTGGTTTCAACCCCCAATAAATAGGACTCAGTGAGACTTTTCACTTCAATCTCTATTCTCTACATCATATGGCCTTGTTTTCATGTAATTTTTAATTGGAGTTTCTCACTTCACAAGATGGCTGCCACAATTACTACGGCAACAGAACCCAAACTCTTTCTAGTAATAACTCGACTCCTCCTTTTATTAAGCTAGTATCGCATTGCTTTGTGTTGTACATATTTGTGCATGTGCTCCATACCAACCATAAGTCTTTAATAAAGAATAAGAATATAAAGTAAAACAGAAACAAAATTGTATGCATAAAGTTATGATCAAAAGACTCAGGAAGATATAAAGCTATCTAAACTAAAGTGTCCATCTCCTTGCGTCATAATAATGCACTGTTAATGTTTGTGTAGAACTGCAGCAGGTCGTGGTGCACGGAGGTCACATGTGAAGTCCAGCAGCTTTTGAGAGGTCAGAATGCGGTCATTCGAGTCAGCCGCAGAGTACACGACGACTTCTTCAGAAATGTAAGGCAACCGTAGTTATTTTATCAATTTTTATAACTAACAGTGCACATTTACCAACATTAACTGTACATAAGAGCTCATTTTCATTTGATATTTGGTAGAATAAATGGCTTCTTAGAAAAAAAAAAACTTTATGACTTTGGAAGACATTTACTTTTATTCTGTGCAGGCAAAGTACAAATCAGCGAGGATAATAGGAGCGTATAATGTGGCAGCTCAGGAAACTAACCTCATCACGCTGGGCACAGGAACCGTGTGGAGAGAGGTGAGAACCATGAACCACTTTTCAAACGACCCAGAGGACTTTTGATCACACAGTTATCTGTGTTTTTGTTTTTTGCAGACGGTTCTGGAGGTGCTGAAGGGAAGAGCCATCCCCATCTCACTCTGGATTCTGATCGGAAGCATCATCGGAGGTTTACTACTACTGGCACTGATCACGTTTATACTATGGAAGGTAATTACAAGTCATGAAGCTGCACTGTGTAGTTTCTAGAAGCTTGTACCTGTCACTGTAAGAATGCATATTTGGCAAGGAACATTTGAAAGTAGTATTTGAAAGTAAATTTCTTTATCATTTTTGCCATACGGATGTAGAAAAAAAAATCTTACTTTTTATAAAATTGCGTGCATCACATTGATATAAAAGAATACTTACATTTCCTTGCACTCTCTTAACATATCGGTGCTAAATTCTCATCTCTGATTGGCCGGTGACTTGTCTTCTTCTGAAGCAAGTTATGAGTTCACTGCATGTTGCCATAGCTGTCAACCTGCTCTGATCAGACAGAGCTTAACCCCGAATGTACCTTGTTAAACCTCAAATCCAGCTTTGTAGTAACAGGCCCCAGGTCAAACACATTTCAAGAGGCAAGACCATTCAAACATTATAAACAAATAATACGGTTTTAAAGTCTACTCAGAAGTGCAATGGCAACAAACGCAAAGTCATCGAAACAGGAGAAATGTAGACATCCTTACGGGCACCAGTTGTTTTGACTGTATGCTACTGCCGTATTAAAAAAAATAAAAATGGAACTACACTATTGCACAATTTACTTAGTTCTGCGTTAAAATATAGAAAAAGTTTTCTTCAATCCATCAATCAAAGTTTATTTATAGAGCAATTTACAGCAACACAAAGTGCTTTAAATAAAAAAAAAAAAAAAATAGCAAGAAACATAACACAATTTATGAAATCATAAAATTTAAACCATAAAAGTTTCAAGAAAAGTGTTGTATAGATTATTTTTATTTTGTGTATCTTGACAAAAGAATTCTCGTAAATTGTGAAAACTGAATTACTTGCTTTCTTCAATACCAAAAAACAGTAATATGTGTTTATTGCCTGTGCTTTGTCTCTTATCAGCTGGGATTCTTTACTCGGAAACAGAGGGAAGAAGAAGATGAGAACCACGAGGATTGAAACTTGCTGTACTTTATTTGTTGCACATGCTGAGTTTTCCTCCAGAGCTGCAGAGAGCGATCGGACGCCACGGCACAGGACTGCACAGACCAAAGGCAGCAGCAGAGGCAGGACAGTTTACAGCCTAGGCACAACCCCGTTTTGGAAGGGTTAGGGGCACTTAATGTAAATAATGTTTTTGTAATTTTGAGGTGAAATAAACTTGTAATAAACCGCTACTTTTTATTTAATACATTTCTGTTTCAGTCGCTGCTTTATTCAGTCACTGATTGATCATTGATTCAGTTTATATCAGTTAAAATTTGTTAATTGATATACTCATCCACAACTGATCATAAAACTTCTCCTAATTGGGCACATTGTTACAGGGTCATATTACAAAAAGTTGGGTTCATTCTACATGCCAATAACAGAGGTTGGACAAAGTCACTGTTTTGCAAGTCTCAAGTCAGTGCCCTATAAAGTTGAGCCTAAGTCAAGTTGTCTTCTTTGTCCATTTTAAGTCACGTGTTCAGTCATCAAAATAGTGGCTCAAGTCTGATTCGAGTCCAACAAGTCACGATTTGCAAGTCCACGTCTGGTCAAGAATATTTAAACAGATGTAGGGCTACTAAAATGTTTACTGCTATATGTGACTAAAGACTATGGCTTGGGACTTGACCTGGACTTGAAGGTAAGTGGCTGGAGACGACTTTTCCTTAAAAAAACAAAACAAAAAAACACTAAGTTGCATAATTCACACATTAATTTTAAATACATTTATAAAAAAAATGAAATTGTAGAAATACAAGATGTATTTGGTGGTAGTTTGATTTATAGACTTGAAACTAAAAGCAGACAACTTGGACTAGAGGGGCTCTAATTTGGGACTCAACATGGACTTGTCTCTGTCTGACTTGGAACTTCACTTGAACTTGAGGTGAAAGACTCTACTTACTTCAGACTTGCAAAACAGTGACTTGGTCCACCTCTGCTAATAAAAATCACTAGATTGAAATTTCATGAAACCTTTTAGCTATTTTGTGTAAATGTACAATGTTAATGTGGTAAACTGGCTCTTGCCCACCATCTGTGTGCTGACAACATACAGTACTAGAATGTGACTGTCACCAAATTTTACCAGAATCAGAATCAGAAAGGATTTTATTGCCATTGCCAGTGAGTTACAAAATTCACAGACTAGGAACTTGCTTTGATGCTAATGTACAACACACAACACAGAAAACACAAATAAAGAATAAAAATATAGATATAGAACATTTATTCATTCATTCAAACATTCCCCAGAAAAGAAAACACACCGGACTACAATCATTTTCCGATTTTTATTCCAACTCAAATTCTTCAAATGATTAAGCCATAATGTATTTTATGCACATAATTTAGCTTGTTCTGTAGAAATAGTTCTGTGTAGTGTTTTCAGGTGCTGGTGGCTGTAGAGAAAATGTAAGATTCCAGTAGAAATATGGTTTCGTCCACCTGGTTTTCCGCTGAATCTAATCTGCAGGAAGCACAATGATAAAGGTAATGAATATAGGATCCGAGTCATAAGACGTTTAAGGCTAAACAATTGGAGAAGAGTTTTGGGAGGTGTCCTGAGCGACACAAGTGAGAAACAGATAAGCAGCATTTGACGAACAAATAAAAAAGTTATATTTCTGACTCAAACTATAATGTGTGTACTATATGTACTTGTTGACGTGGATTCGCAGCGAGTCGAGCTGTTGTTTCTCAGGTGCAGTTATCATCTCCTCCACCTCTGTGAGCTGCTCTGGCTCTGCTCCGCTGGCCTGCAGCGACGCAAGGATCGCCTCGATTCTCTGAGACTTCTCCAGCAAACGCCTGGACAATAATGTATAACAATGTAATCACTAACAGTAAATATGTATCTGCACTGTACAGATAAATCTTTAGTTTGGTAGATTTATTGATGCTTATTAACGTGGGGGACTTACTTGCTTTCTTTAGTTTCAAACAAACGTCGTTCTATGAGGTTTCCCACAGACTGGAAGCACAAATAAACACCAATAAGTGTTAACTAGCTTTAACATGACACTGTGAATATTGCTTTAGTATCTTTTCTCAGATTCTAAGTAGATTCACAATGCAGAACTTTGGAGCGCCACTTTTTTTTTGTATTAACACCACGTGACATTCTTCAGATCTCAGATTGTCTGAAACATCACAGCTTATATCTAGTGGAAGGCACAAAAGTAAAAATGATTTTCTTAAGTACATTTTTTGGGTATCTTTAGGTATCTTTGCATTTTACTCTTTGGATTGAGTTTTGTCTTTTAGCACATTAAGTCTACTGAAATCTCTAGGCCAGGACTATTCAACTAATTTTTCCAAAGACCATGGCTTCTGGGCACAAAGCGTCACCACTTTTGACCAAATTTAGGATTACGCCAAATATCCACAGCACTGTATCTGTTTCAGGAAATAAGCCTGATTTAATCTGCTTGACCCTAACCGTAACCCAAAACTTCTAAATCAGAGCTGAACAACAATTAAACAAGGACAAGATTAGTACTAAGAAAGTCTCAGCACTAAACTAGAACCAAACAAGGTCTAAAGCAAAATTTAACCAGAACTATAGACCCCAATCAAGTCGAAGGTAGTAGCCCTGTTTTAAACTGGCAAGCAGGAGAAGTATCCTTTTGTAATAGTGTCAAAATAGGTTAAGGGTCAGATCAAATCCATGGAGGCCCGATTTGGCCCCAGGGCCCAGTTTTTCAAAACTAATCCACTGGATTTTGGATAGGGGATCAGATCAAATCTTGAAAATGGGTTTTTCAAAAGGAAAAAAAGGATTACATGATTGGATCGGATCAGGTAATCTAATCTTGGCTTTGATCCAGATCAAACTTCCAGTTTGGGTTTTTCAAAACTTTTTCGGTAGATTAGGATCACTTTGATCCAAAAAATCAGGATTAAACTGATCCCAGTGGAAGGGTGGATTTAAGGCCCAAAATGTAATTTTTTTTCTAATTAAAATGTATCAAATAAAATAAAACAGTATAGCCTATGAGATGCCCTATTTATTAAAAATATTTTCACTTCATTTGTTCATTCATCAGGCTGCAATGATTAAACAGACTAGAACGTATTCAGCCATTCAGTCACCTACAGCAAAGTAGACTTCGGCCTAAAAGAATCCCTCAAAGAGCTGTCAATATATTCACCAAATGAATCTATTTAATTCTGTCACTTATTAGGCTCCTGTATATTCATAACACTGACACAATTATCACAACTAATCCCATTTTAGTTTGGTTTTTAGACAAGCTTTTTTTTTATTGATACATGAAAATAAATGTTTGAAATGAAATGATCACATTTGATAAACAGAGTTCATATCAACATAAAACAATAGAAAAGCAAAGGCATCACTGATTTTCAAAATCTTTCAAGAATAATGTCTAACTATTCCCTCTCTTATTGCACGTCTTGTTTGCTCTTTTTGGTCAGGGTTTTCAACAGGCTCAGGTGTAGGACCTGCAGCATCTTCATCTCTATAGAGGGACATTGCACTTGGTAGTAATGTTGTGCAGGACACATGCAACTGTTATGTTGCACACTTTTTGTGGTTCTGCTCTAGTTCAGGCAAAACGCCTCTTCAGAACTCCATTTAGACACATCGGTTTTTGAAACCTGTTTTAAATATTCACAATATAGTTTTATTAATTTGTCAAATCTTTATTTTCAAAATAAAAAAATATACAACATGTGTTAAGAGTCACTGGTGTGCTCAGTCCTCTTTGTTCTTCATGACACTTGACAGCCTATCTACATGGTTATCCAGATTTAGTGATCCAAAAAAGTTTGAATCCGGATCAAAGTGATCCAATCCTGCGCTGCTTTGAAAAACTTGCTCAAAGATAAGAGATCATGGATAGAAGAAAAATGGATTACTAAGTCTGGATCAATTTGATCCAGATTAAACCTTTTGAAAAACTGGGCCCAGGGCCTTAAGTTTAATTGGCCTGCTCGAGGCTTTGAGTTATAGTATAAAATGTTTAAAAACATTGAGAAATGTAATGACTAAAATCAGAACAATTGTTTATCAAGACCACCATATTTCACTCAAAATCTGTCAAAATTGGTCTTGAATCTGTGCTTTAACTTAAGTAACAAAATGTAGTACTTCAGCCACCATTGGTAATTTTACAGAAAATTAAATTAGAGATCTGTTGTGTTTTTTCCATGTATTTAGAAATAATGTATGACATATGTAGATCAGTAATTTTACATTTTGTTCATTGTAAAACACAAAATTGGCCTAAAGCTGCTTAAAATACTGCAGTGTGGCTGTACCTTTTTTCACAGATTTGATTTGTGTTTGCATTTTTTTTTACCTTGTAGCAGTTCTGCAGGAGCATCCTCGCAGTGGGAAGCTGATTGACTGTATAAAGATAGAAAGTGCGAGAAGGAGCGTAATCTGGAGTCTTTGGGACTTCCTGAAACCAAAACAAAGGATAACTTATGAAGAGTGGAGACTAAAACCTTAAGATTCAAATTACTTTTAATCTTTCAACAATGCCAAATTTTAGATAATATCGCAGCTTTGCAGCTTTTTACAAGTTTTTTTACTATAGCAACCAGTACATTTCCTTCCTGTAACGATAAAACAAGTGATTTGTTAGTCACCTGCAGTTGGACAAGGTTTTCTGACAACAGAGTGTAGAGCATGTCTTTTGCTTCTTTAGCAGGAATCATGGCAAAATCTTCCACCTGCTTTTGCTCTAAATGCCTGGTCCTCAAGAGCAAACGAAAGATGCGTGCCGACCGAGATCCAAACCTGCAGTCAAATAAATACAAATAATAACTCAAATAATTACAGAATGTATTATAATAAACATTTACCTTTCCTGTACAACTGATTCGAGTGTTGCCCGAGCCAAATTGGCCAAAGCTCTGTGCAAATCTGAGAAGTTGGTCAAGAAATACAATCTGTAAGCAACTTTTTTAGTCGTTTAGCTTTAAGAACAAGCAACAAACTAAAAATATCTGTCATCAAAGGTAAAAGGATACTGACGACAAACATTCCTCCTCCACTTTCACCAGCTTTGCCCACGAACTCCATCTGCGAAACAGAGCAAGAATCTATTATTACAGCAATAACAACATAACCTCACAGAAAAACGTTCAAACTTACAGGGTCGTCGACAAGAAGACTGAGGTACTGGTCTAATATTTGTCTCTGGATGTTGTAGCTCGATGGGAGAGATCTGAAGATTTCATTGGCCGAGAGGGGTTTTGTGCAGGTTGCTAAGGGAGACGTGGTCACTTCGCTCATCCTCAGCATTGTCCGGACGATCTCGCTGCTGGTCTGAATCAGAATGAAAAGACAAGTTGGAGACGCACTTAAGGACAGAGAACAGACTTATGTATAATGACAAAATGGAAACAGCAAGTTTAGTTTTAGTCAGTTACATAAAACTAAGCTGCACGTTTGTTACATAGAAAGACATTTGGTTATGTTCCTTTAAGTGGCGTATCATGGGTTTAATGAATATGTTTCACTGATTTTATAATGTGGTGCCTCTTAGCTAGAGAGATTCTATCTCAAAGAATCTTCTGGTAAACAAATAGCTTAAAGGTGGAGTAACTGATTTTCACACTGCTGCTAACACGAAGCATGGCTTAAAGACCATTTTTTATACAAACAACAAAGTGAAACTGGAGAGGACCACCCACACACAGCCAATCAGAGCGCTGCAATCGGCTCCTCATTAGAACTAAAATTCTTTATTATTCAGTTCAGACAGTTCTCATTGGTCTCTTTTTTCCACAAAGTGCTGCATTTATCATGTACTGTACTTTTTTGTGGAAAACAGAAAACGTTACTAATTTACAACTAAAAAAGCTTGCTACCCCAACTTTAAATAAAAAAAACACAGAAGTAAAATAAAAAACTGAATTAAATACATGAACCAAAATTATATGTTCAGAATACTAATTTTGAGTATTCCAGCACATTTTATGCTATTCCAAATACAGTTATCTGAAGAAAACATTGGGTAATTGAGCACAAAAATTAGGCTTAGGACTAGTGCAGCGGAATAGCAAGGTGGCTAGCACATTCAAGGTTCACATCAAAAAGGTTTCCAGGCCGACTCCCTGAGTGGAGTTGTGTCTAGGCGCTCACTGCTGCTGAGGAGATGCACCAGAGGTATTGACGGATGAGTGAAATGCAGATGTACTTTATCTTAAATCAGAAGTTCTTAACCTTTTTCAGCTGTGAAAAAATACCAACCGTAGCCTTTCGTGACCCCCAAACACAAAATGTAGGCCACCCACAATGTAAAAGAGTTGACTTTAGTCTGATGTTTGATATTATTTTGAAGCCGTAAGCCCTAATAAATGTATTGATAGACAGATAGGAATCTGCATAGATCATTACAGATCAATGGTGTCAAACCTTGTTTAAGATATCAATGTTAATCTTCACAGATGATCAGAAGACAACCAAAAATCATTCCGCGACCCCCATGGAGGTCCTGGCCCCCAGATTGAGAACCACTGCCTTAAATGATACATAAGCATGATAACTAAGACCAGCCTTTCCCAAATCCAATTAAATGTAAATATTTTTCGGTCATACTTGTAGTTACAAGTAACTAAGAACAATATCAGACTTTTACCTGGTCGAGTTTGTTGGCCACAGCGCTGACGATGGTCTGGTCTCTGAAATGAAGATGAAACCTCTCGAAATTCACCTGCCAGTAAATGCCCTCGTCACCGTGGGTCTAAAAGACAAAAACATACTACAGTGAGGTGTATACTGTAAGGTCATACATGTCTGTTTTAGTGCTCCTTTTAGAAAATGGTTACACTGGAATGGTTTCCATTTGTTTGCCTAATATGAGGACCACACAAGGGTTTTAAGTGCCTGAATAGTTGAACTGCAGGTATTTATTTATCTAAAAAAACATTTAAGATAAATGTATTTATTTTGTGATAGAAAAACAAAATCCCAGACATACATTTTCAGCTCTATAATTTAACATCCTGGTTGATCACATTACACTAACTTTATTTTTTCATTTATTAATTTTTTGGTGAAAAAAGTTTACATATCACTTTTATGTTTTGTTAACTTAAAGAGAAGCTAAACCCTAAAATAAGTTTTTTTGGCTGTTAAACTATGTATGTGGTGTTTAAATAGCATTGTCTACTGTTCTGAGTCATTTTCTGGCATTTTCAGTGCAAACTGATCAAATTAGCAGATTTCAGGTCAAAATAGTCACAAACTGGCTGTGTCTCTCATGTCAGCTCCAGGTTCCATGTGACCTCAGCGTGCATTGTCCATTCAAAATCGAGAAACTAATTGCAGACACCTGCTGTCAATCCAATCACACTGCTGCTCTCCTCTCTGATCCCCTCCTTTTCCCTTCTCCCAATGCTTTTCAATGAGTTTGTTGTGTTTGAAACGTGTTTGTGGGTGGAGTTTAGGGGGTGAGCTTCTCTTTAAAGTGAGGCTAAACACACGTTCAGAGACTAACTCCGCCCACAACTGCACCTCAAACAGGCTCGCAAAAGTGGGAGATGCCCGGAGGCCTTTTAAGAGACGCCCAGTGGGTGTGAACAGACTTTGATTGACAGCACCAAATATGAACAGTGAGCTTGGCAAATGATGTGACGGAGCAGTCCGGGTCCTGATCACTGACAGTCTATCTGAGGGAAGCTGTACTAGTCTTTGCTTACTTGCACGTCAAGATATTTTTAACTTTACAAAACATATGTATTAAACCTTGGCTTTAGTCTACATAGGCACATGAGCTCATTATGTGGGTATTTTCTAAAAATGAATATGAAAAACATTTCACTGACACAGGATTCGAACCAGCGCATCGTTGCACAAGCAGCTGCGCTGCACTTCGCACCACTCGCTCAACAAGCTGAGCCAAATGACGGTTGATATCAGTGTGCAGCGAGTGATCGCTCTTCAACACTCCTCCGCAGCAGCGGTGTCAGGGGGAGGAGTTTATTTATTCCCTCTGGGCGGCTCGTCTGCGCGTCAAGTCACTGTGACGTCAGAGAGTACTGAAAATGCACTGACAGCGTTTGCCCTGCGTGGCAGTACAGCCGCAGTTTTTACACACACAACTGCAAAATGAGCGAGTTTGCACAAAAATGTCCAAAAAAGGCCTGGAAACAGTAGATAATTCATTTTTGACCCCATATACACAGTTTAACAGTGAAAAAAAGTTGATTCTGAGTTTAGTTTCTCTTTAAAGTGTAAATTGTGTCAAACCTTTGGAAGAAGTATTCCTAGTGTAGTCTAGTCTTCTATCCACAAACAGCTTTTTGATTTATGTGAAAATGTCTGTTTACAATAAACCAAGAATATGAATTATTTTATTTAACGCAATTTATGGAGAATGATTGTCACTTGTCATTTCTACTGAACAAAAAAAGCACTGATTACAGACAAAGTGAACTTTTAAATGCTGATGACCATACCACAAGCAAAAGAGAATTTGTTTTGCAAATTTCTTGTTCTGCTCGTTTCCTGTACTCTCTTGTTCTTGTTAAACACTGTACCGTGATTATAAGTTCATAAATGTACAAACAAAATTGGCATACAATATTTTTACCTCTGTATCTAGTTTGGGCTTCTTTGCGTTTCTCTGTTCTTCTCCCTCCTCAGTAACAAGAGGCCGTTTTCCTCGTCCAAACAGCTTCACGTGAGGAACAGTGTAACACTCGGGGAAGCTCTCTGCAGACGGAGGCCCGGTGACGACTGGAGCTGTGGGATTGTCTGAAGAAGCAGTTTTTTTCTCTGCTCCCACCGGAGGACAGCGCTGGAGAAAATGAGTTTCAACCAATTTGGAGAAGGCAGACGAGACTTCACTGTAATCCATGCTACGACCCTCTAAAAAGAATAGAAGAAAGTGGAATATGTGAGTCATGTGTTGGAGGGTCGTTCTTAAATTCATTTTTACTTGAACATTACAATTTCTTCTATATATGCTATCCCAAAGACACTATGGCTATGATGCCAACAATTAAACACATATGAAAAAATCCAAATCTAGTTATAAACATGGCTTAAACTTTGAAATTATATTGTGATATTATTGTGTAGAATGATAAAGAGTATTTTCATATATCGCTAAAAAAGTGACAGTCAGTTGTACTGGACACATTCAAAGTATTAACTTTGAACAGAATTGTACTATTAAAACATAAATCAAGAAATGAATCGCAATAGTGGTGAGAAAGATTTTCTCCAAATTATGCATTGCTGCTCAAATTATGGTTACTAAGCCGTAATTAAACCCAAATGATGCATGAAATGTGTTGGGGAAAAAAATCATAATTACTAGTAACTAGTTTTATAGTGTGCCTTTGTTAATTTGCCAAAATATCAAATCAAATAATATTCAGGTGTTTATCTCCAAACCAGTGGTTCTCAACCTTTTTCAGTCGCGGCCCCTTAAAAAAAACAACCCTAGCCATTCGCGACCCCCAAACACAAAATGTAGGCAACCTGCAAAGCGATAAAGTCTTGTGTTTGATTTTAATTTGAAGACATACGCCTAAATACATTCATCTTGTAGGTCAACAAATAGGAATATACACCTATCACTGTCTTTGAAGCTGTCAAACCTCGTTTAACATCTTAATGTTCATTTTTTCACATGATCAGAGGACCCCCAGAAGTCATTTCTCAGCCCCGAGGTTGAGAATCACTACTCTAAACAACAAATCAGTTAATTCAATTAAATTAACTGATTAACAATTAACTGATTGCAGCCCTAATTTGATGACACATTTTGTTGGTCTTATGACCTATACAGATGTACAAACATGCATCACTTTGTTCTTACACAGTTGTATGTTCTATAGCTGAACTTTAACATGACTGACCCTCCATGTTCTGTGTGAGTCTGTCTGCCACAGTCTTCACCGTCTCGCTCATGGTCAAGTGTCCTCTCTGCAGCAGTTCCTCTATGATCAGCTCGCCCGTGTCTCCGTACAGAGTTTTGGCCGTGTATATGTAGCGAGGATAGCGCAGGATTCTCAGGATGCGATCTCCGTTTGCGCAGTACTCGGCTGGGCTCCCGGGGCCTTTCCGTCCAGAGAAGAAGGTGCAGGCTCCTTGTTGCATCAAAACACACAAAGACTTCTTCACCTGCGAGCACAGAAAGGGTTGAAAGGTTTTCAGAGAGCAACAATTGATCAGGCTTTTGAAAATCATGTTCAAAACAAGTGACAGTCCCATAAAAATAAAATAAACAATAAGCAGCTAACCATTGTGGGCCACTGCATAACAAGTGCTAATGATATGCACATCTATTAACATTAATAACAGCTTTAAAACATTACAAGTATGTTAAAATCCATATTTTTGTTAATCAAATTTGAATAAAGTCACTTCATTTTGTGTAATTGTATATTATTTTTGAGATCTGATGTGTCTTTAGGAAAGTTAGCTCACTAGAAAAATGTGTATTGACCAAGGCCACAACAAAGCACATTTTATTTTTATCTTTTACCTTAAAGGCCTTAGAGTTGGTGCTATAAGATGCCTCTAATCTGAGCCCATTGCTATGCAATATATTTTATTTTTTCTGCAATGAAATTTTTAAATTGTGTTTGAGGTTTTAACCCAAGGACTAACTTACTCTTGTTGTTTATTGTTACATTTTATTTCTCTTAATTCCAGGTCAACTTCCATGTCAACCTCACAAACTATGGTGCCAAAAACTGCAGTCTTAAAACACTTTACAGATTTAAAGAGCATTTATTTACCTGGTCCAGTGGCAGGCCTGTCTCGTGAACGATTGTTCTTAAATTCTGTGCTCCGTTTCTGAGCAGGTGAGTGCCCACTTTCTCCACCACCTCACCAAAGTGCTCTCGCAGAAGAAGTCCGCACAGACGCACCTCGTTGGCTGTCATCTCGTCAAGAGTATATAAAACTTAACGAGAAAGCCCTGTAAATGAATCAATTAAAAAAAGAAAGAGAGAATAACAGCATATTTTGAAGGAGTGCTTTGACACTTTTTTCTAGAGGTGCTTTTGAGAATGTACCAAAATATGGCATTACAGTTGCAGTATTTCCAAAAAGAAACTAGGCAGAATAAAAGCTTGGCAGTTGAATTTAATGCCATATTGTGGAACATTAAACAAACAATAAAACAGTTACATCATGCATCTAAAGTTTTTTGTTGTTGTTTATCACAAATCAGATTAAGCAGATCAGCCACCTTGTCCTTATAATATTTGAGATGCATATTATGACTGCATACAATACAAAATAACAGGTTTTTGACTTAATAAACTTAGAAATCTACAAATGTGGTGCTGTCAACATGGCAGCATCACTACAAGCTCACAGCATCAGACCAGGCCAAATCACATAATAATTAATAAGTATCGCACTTCTGAAATCTTTAATAATCTTTGTAAGAAACGGGAAAAATTAAACTTACAGATGCAACAAACTGGTGACACTTAAAACACATGTGCCTGACACCTCTGTTGTTAGCTGTTAGCCGAGAAGCCGCAGTGCATTTCGGGCCAGAGGGCGGTCCCAGAGTCCTAACCAATGTAGTGTAAATATTGCTAGAGTTAAACTCAACATTATTTCTGCAATAATTTGTTTATACATGTAGATTTTACATATACTGTATGTAGAGTTCTTCTGATAAAATGGTTGTACTTTTGCAACTTCATATTAGTTATCTAACTGATGTCCTTGAACAAAACCTATAAATTATTATTATTATTATTATTATTATTATTATTATTATTATTATTATTATTATTATTATTTATTATTATTATTATTATTATTATTATTATTATTATTATTATTATTATTATTATTATTATTATTATTATTATTATTATTATCATTAATAATAAGTTAAGATTCTGAGTGTGTATTTGTGTTTGTTCACATTATTAAAAAATTTACATTGCTGAAATAAAGAGAGAGAAATGTTTATAAACTACGTTCTTATTGTATTTATATTTTTATTACCAATAATAATTGACTACTAATACTACTATATTATTATTGGCACACACATCTGGTTTCATTCATACAAAATATCGGGACAGACATAAATAAATCAATGCATCACGATTCAAACTTTTTCACCTTGATTTACATTGTTTCCTACAGTCACAATATGGCTGCCGCGATCGCAACAGAACCAGTAGCTGTACTATTCTAGCGTTCTTTACACAGCTGTCCTTCTGCCCGTGGAGGACCGACGTCAGCCCTCCCTGCTCCCCCGCTCTGCTGCTCGTCTCCTCGGCTCAGCTTTCCGCTCAGTCCCGCTGTGTGTACCGCTGCTGCTGGAGCTCTCGTCCGGCCTGTGGAGGAGGAAGATGGCGGAGGCTGCGGCTGTTCCCCTCATCGGTTTTTCTGTCACTGTTGTAAAGGAGAAGTGAATCCCAAACTCCCGGTAAAATGTTTTATTTGTATTTTCGTGTTTTTGACAGATTCCGTCGTTGACTGAGCTGTTGTCAGTGCTAATTTTCCACTAAAAGGCGTTTGTTTTGCTTCCTTTGCTACGGCTAAATCCGTGCTAGCGCTGTTAGCATTTAGCAGCGTTTGTTGTTGTCAACTCTCCAAATAAACCTATGACAAGGCTGGATGTTTTTGACACTGATGTACAAGATATTTCTAGATCTCTTGAGTCTTGTACGTGTCTGACAGCTAATTTCAAGGACTTAATTTAATGCTTTAGCTTTGACAGTCTCAGATGAGATTTCAACAACAAACACAACAGCTGATTTAATGCCACAATAATTATTTGACTGAGGAAATTATACCTACTAAAGAAAATAAGAGGACACTATTCTTTCGTTTTTACCTTCCCAACAAGCCAAGGTTTAAAGGAAAGTATCCAGGGGATTTTAGAAAGCTTGGGCATTTCAGTTTCAGTTTAAAGTTGTCATAACAAATACGTAAACACAGCGTTGTATGCATGTAATAACATTTTAAGACGTAATAGTAAGGAACATTTACACTTGGGGACTTTATCCTTTAATTGTTTTAATGTGTTTTAAATTCAAGGATAGGAGCAAAAGTGAAATGGATCATATTGCAAATTAAATGGGGAGACTGGGATTAGCCACAGAAAATCACAAAATATAATAAAATCTAGGGGGTTTTGGCAAATGAAAACCACTAAAATATAGTGTCATTAGAGCCGGTTATTAAGATGTTTATTAATTTATTATATTTGTTTATGATAAATAAGAATACATAAATTTAGCATTTTTTTCAAATCCTGATATTTATACTTGACTTGACAAATACAGTACATTGGCGTCACACTATTTTTTTTATTATTTTTATTTTTTAGTTACTTATGTATTATGTCTGTTGCCACAAATGACATTTGTATGAGCTCTGTTGACATTTTGAGGCTAGAAAATAGCATTTATTTATCTTTGTTGTAGAATAGAATTAATAGAATAAATTTGCCAGTTATTTTGTTATAACCATTGGTCTGATATTAAGTAATTATTGTAAATATTTTAGGATGTACACCATCTTATCCTCCAATTGCGTTCTACACTTTTAATATTTTGTAAAGGCAGTATTTATCCACTGAGCAATGACTGTTTTTTGTTGCTTGTTTGCTGGTTCATTAAGCTTCATTTGTTTCTAATAATAATAGTCACGTTTATATGTGGACACATGTTGATCTGTGCTCTAACATGCTGGCTCAGGGTGTTTTCCTGGATCTAATGTCAGAGCTGCTCATTTGAAGGTGTGGTTTGTTAACAGACCAGCTCTACCTCCCGAGTTACATTCATAACACTGTCCGACAATAGTTATTGATATTTTCCTGTGAAAATTATTAGACGACAAGGAGTTGTGCAATTACGTTGCACAATGTTATGTTTACATTTCATACATGCACAGAAGGATTCTGTCTTGATTACGCAATGTACTGTATATCACGTATGTAGTGATGGAAATGAAATGCAGATGATAAAATTATGTCACAAGGAAAAATATTTAAAAAAAAGGTTTCATTTTTGTTTTCATTGTTTTTTATATGGATTCTATTGGAATGATAGTTTTTCCTTATTGCATTTTTTTTTTAATAAATGAATGAATTGTCCTCATTGTGCATTTTGCTAATTTTTCAGTGTCTTTGAGGATGAGTAGAAGGAATAAGTTACATATTTACTCAAAAAAAAAATGGGATTCAATAAAGGATTGTTCCTACCAGGAGCTCATGTAAATCTATGGGAAACACTTAACATTATGGTTGTTTTAATAATGCTTTAGAGAGAAAAGGTTGACTTGGATTTTCTTTTTCTAGGAATTTATTTGTCCAAGATGTGATTCTGGTTTCATAGAGGAAGTAACAGAAGACTCCAGGTAAGTCAGTCAGACCGATGTCATGCCAAAGTAGTTTTAATATAATGTAACTAATCTTTACTTGTTTGGCTCAGTCTCCTCGACAGTGGAGTGAACGGTGTAGATGACACAGCCTCACAGTTTGCAGAGGTAAAGTCAGTTTAAATATTTATGTTTGAGAAGAGAAAAGAAAACTGTGAGCATGACCAATCTCACATTGTTTTATTGCATGTTTTTTATGTTTCTACTTGCTGTTCTTGAACTGTGCATTGCAACACTGAAATTTCACCATTGCAGAGCAAATGAAGGAAATCTTAAGCAAAAGCATATTTTTTGTCTGTTAAATTAAGTATATATTGTTTAAATGGCATTGCCATTACTATTCAGAATGTTTTTTGTATTTGGCAGTTTCAGTGCAAGCTGAAAATCTTCACAAACCTGCAAAGGCCAATATCATTTTTAGCATAGTTATGATTAGGGCTATGCAATTAATCGAATTTCAATTTCAATTTCGATTATTGCTGTAATCGTTTACAGCAATTAATCGTTATTGTTGTAATTTAGTAATCGGGATTATTGACCAAATTCCTTGATGTGGAAAGTTGGTGTTTTTTTTTTTCTTTTTTTGTTTTTTTTTACAATTGAAGAATACATTTACGGTTATTTCTGTGAGACACAGATCTCTTTACTCTCCTAATTTAAGGGACGCTAACACTCTGCAGTTTCTCTAAGCAAATAATAATTTGAATATTCATGATTTCAATTATGATTTGAATAATCAAGATTTTTTTTTCATCATAATCGAGCATGGTGTCCACTCTCAGTTCCTCCTTTCACTTTTTCCTCATGGATTTCCAGAAGAAAGCTTTGTCTGAAATGTATTTGTGGGAGGAGTTTAGGGAGTTAGCTTCACTTTAAATCCTCACAAAAGCTCAAAGTTTTCACAAAAGCACATGTACAATATAAAGATAGTACTTTGACTACTGTAATTTACATTTATGATTCTTTTCTTTTATTCACAGCTTTGGCATCTGCTGTTAGTGGAGCGGCCCTTCACGACAGACAACGACAGCCCGGACTCTGAGCCGCGGTTACCGGGTGGTCGTCTGGGCGCGCTCGGGGACCTGGGTGGGCTGGGCACAGGGCCGTTCGGAGGGTCGGTCCCAGCCGGTCTCGGGGGTCCCATGGGAGGACTGCTGGGGTCTGCGGATCACTGGGGCTCCGGACGTCCTCCTCGACTTCACAGTCAGAGGAGATACAGGTCCAGAGGCAGCAGCCGGCCCGACCGCTCACCCGCAGTAGAAGGGTGAGTCACAGTTTTATTATCACAAAGCAACGAAGGGCTGAAGGAGTTTAGAAAAGAAAATGGTTGTATAATTGTGCTTAGCTGGTGTCTATTAAGTATTCAATTAGTACTTTATTACTGTCATTGTCCATTGGGAGTGAGTCATTTGCCAAATTTGAATCCATTACGCTTGTTAGCTTGGCTATATTTTCATTATTTAAATCTCTAGAAACTGTTAAAAATGTTGATGATGTTGTTGTCAGTTGTGGCCTTAGATCACCAAATATTTGCACAGCGTCTTTCTACGTGGATTTTTGACTCCTTCCACTAAAAACATGTACAACTTCTTTAACTTTCTGTTTACAGTTTGTACATGTTTTTAGCGGTTGTACATGTTTTAGGTGCCTTCCTTCTCTTACCCCTTCCCTAGGACTCCCCTGAAAAACTGATTCGGCTCACAATGGGACTTTCCTGGTTATGTAAAAGTCAATAAATACATTTTGAAGCACCTAAATTTAACCCACAGCTACTAGATTTAAAAAAGGAAAAAAAAGTACATATATACTGATGACCAGGTTTGTTTATAGTAAGTCTATGAGAAACTTCAATTTAGCTGCATCAAATAAGTCGCAGAGTTCAAAAAAAGAGCAGAAATGACCGTAGTCTTGATGTAGACTTTGGTTTGATCCTGTTCTAGTCCAGGTTTACTTTCAGAATCAAGAGGTAAACTTTACCAGTGTTCATTGGTCCCAATTGCACATTCAGAGGAAATTATACAATGTTTCCTAAGTAACTGACAAAGGGGCCTACTCATGTAATCTAAAAAAAACAGAAAAATAGTAGAATAATAATATAAAATAATATTTTATGCTGTTGTATTGTTTTTTATTGAAATGTAAAAACTATTGTATATTTAATACTGTATAACATGTAGATGTTTCAGTATAGAGCACTCTCATTAAACCTCGAGGCCCTGGAGCCAAATTGGCCCTTCAAAGATTTGGTTGTTGGTTTAAAACTGGGCTTCTATGCCTTGATTGGGTCCTATTTTAGTTCTGGTTTATTTATGCTTTAGACCTCGTTTGGTCCTAGTTTAGATTTAGATTTTCTTTGTACTGATCTGGTCCTTGTTTAATTGTGGTTCAGCGCTTTTAGAAGTTTTCAGAGCCTTCAAATTCAAACATAGACTAGAGCAGTGTTATTTTTCTTACTGAAACAGATATTGCTGTGGATATTTGGTGTAACTCTTAAATTTTGTTAAAGGTGGTGACGTTTTGTGCAACTATCCAGCCAGAGGCCACAGTATTCGGAAAAATCTTAAATTTGTTGAATAGCCCTGGTATAGAACCAACAGACCCTCCCATGATTTAAACAAAACACCTGAACTCCAATAGCTGGTTCATTTCAATCTTTTGCTAACCCTTTCCATTCTAATGAACTGTCAGTGACAAAGTTTGACCCTCCAAACATCACAAACTACAGGATGTTTGCCAACTTACACTTTAAAACATTACCACATGTAGCACTCCTAAAAATCCTTTAAAAATCTTTATATAGAAATCAAATGGACCACAACATTACCATGACATTTTTTGAACATAAATTAAACAGCTGCTAATCATTCCTGCAAACATCTAAGTAACATTTATGCGCCCATAGTGTCAGTGTGAACATGTGGGAAACCCCAAACCTGTGATTTGTTAATTAGAATCACTTACATCCTCATTTGACTTTGCAGCTCTTTTTAACTTGATTGTCTTTCTGTCCTGCAGCATTGTTCAGCAGTTTCTGGCTGGTTTGTTTGCAAACTCTGGGGTTCCTGGTTCATCTCCTCTGTCGTGGTGAGAGAAGATTTCACTAATACGATCATTCTTGTGTCATAATTCGTGTTGATAATATTGATAATGTGTTTTTTTAGGACGGGGATGCTGCATTCTAATCCAGGAGACTACGCCTGGGGACAAGGAGGGCTAGACGCAGTTATAACACAGGTAAATGTCTTAATAACTTCAGTGAAGTTAACATTTATGGTTAGAAAAAACATTACAATTTAGCATCTATTCATGATTACAGATACAATATTTAGTTTTATTTTGATTATTTGAATCTAACATCAAGTTTGTGACCAGCCTCATAAAATCTTTTTTTAAATACATTGTCTACTGCTATTTTGTGACCTAAAAAATCACTAATAAGTTGAAGTAATTGATCTTGTCTTCCTGTTTGATTAAAGGATGTC
Source organism: Mugilogobius chulae (assembly GCA_038363315.1). Classification (NCBI taxonomy): domain Eukaryota; kingdom Metazoa; phylum Chordata; class Actinopteri; order Gobiiformes; family Gobiidae; genus Mugilogobius; species Mugilogobius chulae. Next base: position 253,902 of record JBBPFD010000457.1, read on the forward strand.
AATGAGTTTTGTGTGTCCTGTGCAGTTACTAGGTCAGTTGGAAAACACTGGGCCTCCACCAGCAGAAAGAGAGAGGATCTCGTCTCTCCCAACCGTCAACGTAACTCAGGAACAAGCAGGTCAGCTTTTTCCATTTACCAGCCGCACAAAAGGCTTTTATTCATCAGGTCAAGACGTCAGTTTCTTGTTCTGTGTTTGTGTTATATTTAACTGTGACCACAATATCAAAATGTGAGCTACTTGACTGAGATATTTAGAGGTTTGGTGGTTAGTGTTGTCACGATACAAACATTTTAAACTTGATTCAAATCGAGGTGATGCAGACATTCTAAATGTCAGCAGTGAGTGGTGAAAATGAATGAGAGTCAATAGAGAGATAACATTTTCTCCTGTAACCACTAAAAACATTACTCAAACAGGAAAAAGCAGCTACAGTCTGATAATGAACATAAACAAACATAACTACTGCTAAATACTGAGTTTGTATCTGACATTTAAAACAAGAAAATTTGATCAACTGTGGCAGAAAAGCAGAAAAACAACAATACTTCTGTTTCTCTCACATTTCTCACTGACAGACTTTAGGATCACACTCAGTTCAACTTTTTACCTTTCTATGCCTAATTAAGATGTTTTTGAAGTTTGTTGTTCATCAGAAAAAAATGTCTCAAATTGCGTCTGCACTATTGCCATGACAACAAAAAGGCTTTTCTTTTTTTTTCTTTTTTTTGCCAAACAATTGCTCTTTGTAGAAGAAAAAAATGCCTCCAATAGCTAAGAAACACATTTTTTCATGTGTTATTATCATTCTTTTTTCTCGGTCACAATGTTAAGGAGCATTTAAAAAAAAAAAGAGAGAGTCTAGAGGTTCTGCACAGACAATAAATCTAAATAAAACATAAAATTCTCTTAGATACAAGATTTTTTGCAAAATTTGAGCCGAGATAACATCACTTAAGATAGTTCTAGGTGCAGATGTACAGTTTTTACCTCAGAAAACTCACATTACACAATTTTCACCGCTCAGTATCACCATTGCTGTTCAGTATGAAGCGTTTTCGCAACTGTTTTGAAACCTGTATAAAGTAGGATTGTATCAAAAATCACAAACTAATCAATTCCAAAGCTAGTATCAAATCTAGATTCTATAGACTCTCAATTATTTGTACTAAATGTTACTTTATTAAAATAATCAACTGTTGATAACAACTTAAACAAAATATACATAAACAACCAAAAACTTTTTGTTGAAAATGTCAAATAGCATTTTTGATGTAATGACATTGGAATCGAGAATTGAACATGTTCCTAGGGATTTAAACTGTGTCTAAAATGACATAATAGAAGTAATTAGAATTGTGACAGCACTTGTATAAAGACCAATTCACAATTATTCAATTATTAAATTAATTGACAATTATTTCAAAAAGCAATTAGTTGCGATTAATCAATCAATTTTGTTGCAGGCCTAGTTATATGTTGAAATTGGATTGCCTCCTGCGGTGAACACACTTACTATTTATACTTGTAAAATCAAATAAAATTGTCCAAAAAAGGAGTTTGCACATTGTTTAGTAGCCAAGAAACGTTTAATTCAGAACCTAATTGATCAATCCAGGTGCTACGAAATGTATGTGTCATTTGTAAGTGTTTTGTTATTGAATGCACACATAACACCTTTGACATAACATAAAGCAGCATCTCAATATTAGTGTCTATGTGTGTTCTTTTAGCATTATTGGCTTTTTGCACGTGAGTAAAATCTTGATAAATGAGACTTCTACTGTTTAGTTTCACTGTAATCATTAATGGAGCAGTACTGTTCATCTTAAAAGTGTTTGCTGCAGCACAAAGCTATTCATCTCTTTCATAACACGTTCTTAGTCTTAATTATTCACCGCAATTAGATTTTAAAATGTTTTTCATAAGAGGCTCAAGCAGAGTTTAGCTGCTTCTGTAGAGATGTAATGGTTTGAATTCTCCTGAAATAACGTCAGTAATAACTTCACTGTTGGTAAAAAGAATTTGGGAGGTTGAGGAACTAGAGAATCATGGACAAATTCAAGCCAAACCAAATATCCTCCACTATACTATACTGATTATTTACTTTTTCTTTTGATACTGTGCTATTTTAATACGACTGTGTGCATTAATACCGGTTAGTGCCCCAACACTACGTCACAGCAAAGCAAACAAGCAACATGAATGCTCCCGGAGACTCTTTTGTTAAAATGCTTCAGCGGAATACAAAGGTAGAATCGGTCAAATGTTAAACCAGTGGAGATTTTAAATAGCTAAATAGTGCAATTTTAAAAAAACATATTCTGACACTAGAGGAAGAAAGATAAAGTATTTTAGCAGTTGTGACTCAGCAGTTTATCGGAGTGTTGTTTTGGCAGCTCTTTTGTTTACTTTTTAACATTGTTTTTGCTAACTTGTTTTTACCTCTGTGGACTTATTGCAAAAATGTCAGATTTACATAGTATTTGTTGTTATATGGTTGTTTTTTATCAAAGCTTTGTTTGACTGTATTAGAGTAAAGGACATTTCACTCAAGTATAAAAATGACAGCCATTTTAAAGTAATCTAAAGAAGCAATTCTGCACGTCATTTCAGGCTTCGTCTCCAGACTTCAGTTTCTCTGTTTCGGTAACTTAGACAGTTCCAGACTCAAATCTGTGCAGCAGTTGTATAAAATAATACAGAGAGATATCAGTTTGGATTCTCCAGGCTCAAGTTTCAAGTCTTTATGTGCTGTGTTTCAAATGAACAACCCTAGTTCTTCTGACTAACAAAAGGGTTGACTGCAAATCAGTACTATACAGTGTTTACTCTGCTTCATTCCATTTCACTCCAGCTACTAACTAGGTAAAGTATCACAGAATAAGAATGAATCGGTGCCGGATATATCGTGACAAACTTGTTGGCAATACTTGCATCAATACAGGGATGCTTAAACTCAGAATAAATGTTACACTTCTGAACCTGAACTGCTGCTTTAAGGCTGAAACTGTTGAGCTGAAAAATGACTTGTTCATGGGACACTTGTATGTAACATGAAGAGCAGTGTGAAAATATTACATACTATACAATTCTTCTGTATTTTATTATTTTCAAGTTACATCCTTAACACTGCTTTTCAGGAGTCCTGTAGTTAAAAACATGCTGAAAACATTTTTACAGACATTAATTTTCGACATTTTTTTTTTTTTTTCATTTTGGTCAGTAAAATATATCTTGTTATGTATCGTTTTGAGGGAATTGTGTTAAGCTGTAAATGTTTCAAGATATGTATCAGATAGGAATACTGCAAAAAATGAATTTTAAGACAAGCTAAAATTTCTTGATTCTAGATTTTAATCTTTTTTTTTTTTTTTTTTTTCAGAAATATTGACAATTTTGACATCTATTTATTTATATACCTAGATTATTTTACTTGTTTCAAAGGGTTTTGGTCATGTTTTAAGATGTTGCTTCTTACTTTGAGCCAGTTTATTTGCCAATGGGTTAAGAACATTTTACATTGGCAGATTTATTTAGCTATTATAAGCCAAATTCTCTCTACTAATTATTACTTAAATCCAGATAAAAAAAATTCTGAATTCAAGTCATTTTAAGCAAGACTAGATATAGATTTTTTTTTCCAGTGAAGGCTCTTGACAATACCCAGTCCTACACAGAACTGCTGATGGTTCATAAATACAGGAAGTACAATCGGACAATCAGCAAACAGAGATGAAGTGGTGTGTTGGCCAGAACCAACTGGAGCTGAGATAACAAACGGACTGAATGCAATATTACATATACTATAACTATAACTACACTGCACTCCTGGGCTACACTGATGTGTTTGGGCACTGCGATTGGTTAAAGCAAAAAGATACCCTCCTACTGTAGAGTGAACAAACTCCAATGGTGTGATGTCAGGCAGTTTCCATGAAGTGAGATGAAAGCGGCTGATGCGTACTTACAAGAATACTTTTATATCTCAATTGTATGTCTGCTGTGTTTGTAGATTGCTGTATGGAGTGCCCGGTGTGCAAAGAGGACTTCTCTTTAGGAGAGCCTGTCAGACAACTGCCCTGTAACCACTTTTTTCATTCAGACTGTATAGTACCCTGGCTGGAAATGGTGAGTGTTACAACATGAATCAATAATGTCCAATAAAGTTCATTAATAACTACAACTAAACATCGTTGTCTCCCCCTCACACAGCACGACACGTGTCCAGTCTGTAGGAAGAGTTTGAATGGAGACGACAGCAGCAGCAGCAGCAGCCAGTCCCCCACAGAGCCCCCCTCTCAGTCCACGGACCCCCGCACACAAGAGAGATGGTCCTTTTGAGACCTCCCACTCGCTCCTGCTCATCCTCACCTCCAGCAGCATCCAGCACAGCCCTCCCACAGAAGCATACCGCTCTTCTCTTTCTGTTTATATTTTTACATATTTTAACGCTCATTTGCAATTACCAATGGCTCTTTTGCATTTTTTTATTTCTTCTTCATCATCACACAAACAATCAGGATAAACCCCCAGAGTTCACGCGACTTTCTTAAGTCCCATGAAAATGCTTCGATTCTCAAAGACTTTTATCATGATTTTGCATTTTCGTGGCCAGACTCAGCACCAGATTCTTTAAGGGAAAATTACATCATTTTGACCGACTTAATAGGTTGCGTTCACGTTTTAGAATGTAATGTGACGTCGCAGGGCCAGATGGTGGGTTATAGTATTTAGAGCATCTCAAAGGTCATTTTATACATTTTCAATCCGTGGATCATACATAGTTTTATTTACTCGAGTCTCTTTCATAAAATTGTGCTTCCGTGAGTCATTTTCTGATACCAACCTTAAGGTTGGGTACCTGATTTTCACATTGAAAACACTATTTAGGTTTTAATTCTGGCATCTTCCTCTCATAAATCCCTCGACACATGGTTAATATCGATATGTATTCATTTTTGATTTCTTCAAAAATCAAAATTTCTCAATTGCAAGGGTTCTTAACCTTCTTGACCTCAGGGCCTGAATATTCATGTAGAAAGTAACCTGGGCCCAATCTCATATTAAATATAATGTATTTTACTGATTTGTGGCCCCTGAAGGAGGTGCTTGCGGCTCAACTTTGGGCCCCGGGCCTATGGTTAAGAATCACTGCTCTATTGGTGCCTCCCTGTTTAAAGTTTGTCTTAGAAAATCAGTAATATTTTTCTTTGGGTGTTTGAAACCCTCACCCAGGCCTCCATCCTAACTTAGCCGCTAAATTATGCCTAAACTAGCCGAATTAACTATTTCCCTCAGTAAGGTTGATACGTCACAAACAGTTACAAAAGCCAGTAAGGGGGACACGTCTCGGCGGGGAACCATCTCGACACCACACCGGCACTTCTGTAGCCCCACTATGGCTTATAAACCTATTTTTACAAACAACAAAGTGAAACTGGAGAGGACCACCCAAGCACAGCCAATCAGAGAGCTGCATTTGCTCCTGATAGAACTAAAATGTTTTACTGCACAGTGGTCACTTTTTTTTTTTACAAAGTGCTGCACAAGTTTACAAATTTACAACTAAAAAGTTAGTTACCCCAACTTTAATATCTTTAATTTTTAAAGAAATTTAGGGGGACCTAAAACCTGATGTTCTTTGTGCAGAGCTTGTTTTCTCTTAAAACTAGAGTCAGTCAGACATCAAAGGCTAAAACTACAAGCCTCAGCTTCACAAAGAGTCCGAACATGTGTTGTTGTGCTCCAAATGTTCAGAATTTTATATGATTTTAATCAGGCGTTTTAATAAAATTGCCCCCTCACACAGGGTTTAAACCGTAGCCCTCCATCTGTATTAAGTTATTGGTTTGTTGAATGTTGTTAAGTCACGTGAACGCAACCCATTAAGCAAAGCCAAACCACACTTCCAAAGGATGTACAAATATAATGGTTTAACACTGGATTCCTTTGTCATTACAGTTGTTTTTTGATTTCTAAAAGTGAAATCAAATAAATCAGACTGCTCATTTTAAGATTTTAGACCAGCGTCTCAACGAGAGTAAATGATTTGTTTTTGGTTGAAGCGTGTTGAACGCGCCTTTTTTCACCGCGGAAACTGATCCTTTGTGATGTAAATATGACGTCATCCTTCTGTTAGCGACGTTCCTTTGTTTATCACTGTTTTTGTTTAACATTTTTATCACTTTTTTAATATAAATACAATTAGGAAAACAACTCTGATTTGCAAAGAAAACTTGGAGACGCAAATGTGAAATAACTGGTTATTAAACTGTATATTAAATATATAAGAAAATGTCTATGATGTAAAAATAAATTGCAAAAAAACTGACTGAATAGTGAATATGTTTACAAACAAATGCACATTTAAACACTCATAAAATAATTTTTAATAGAAATGTAAACATGAAAAGTGTGGACTATACATCCAACAATTTAAAGGCAGCAAGGCGAGACACGGCAGGTGAACAAGAAAAAACATCTTAAATTTAAAGCTATCAATGTGGAACTTCAGTAGTTTACTCACATAAATGTAAGAAAAAATACACTAGAGATTTTTCATCATGTTATGTATTTATAAACCAAAAATAATTGGTGTTTTAAAAAGACTAAAACTGGACTTGGGGGAAACCGTTTTGAGAAGTTTAAAGGGTGTCGTTTTGGATTTTCTAACTTTAATTTAATTTGGTAGATTAATATCTGTTGTAAATATAAATGTAAATAGTTTTAGATGAATCAAGAACAAGTTTGTGAAGAAAGGTTTGAAAATATGTTGAAAATTGTATATTTAAATATGCACTGCGCAACTTATGGAGGTGAAAAGTCAACTCTCCACCTACACAATAGAAATACAAAGTTATACTTTGGGACATTCTGAATGAGAATTAATACATTTTATATTAAAAATACAGCTAAAGTATGATTTTTTATTTCATGGAAAGATGCAGAAGTAGGCCTTACTCTGGCCCTAATAATGGTCCTTTTTGTGTTCATGGAAGCCTGTTTAAAGTAAAAACACTGATTTGTATTATTTGATTAGTTCAACAAAGAAATCTAAATGATAAAAACATGCTTTTTGACCAAGTCTAATTTTGTTCACAGTTACACAATGCACCTTTAACAAAACGAGTGAGTTCTAGTGTGGTTTTTTTTTGTGTGTGTGTTTTTTTCTCAAGCGGAAAAAGCCTGCTACATTAGATTTGGTTTGGCTAAGGTTGCTAGGCAAATCACTAGCATCATGTCATCATTTATGAACTGGAAGTATATTTTTAATCCTTAAAAATGTCTAAACTGGAATGAAATCTGTAAAAGGCTTAGACTTATCTTAGATTTGTTTTTTAGTGAGATCAGTATTGGTGGTTCAACCTCTCAAAGGCACTTTCAATTTCAAAATATTTGTTGAGTACACTAGATCTGACTGAAAACTGGCCTCAGAATTCTAATCTTAGACCTAAAATTACAATAACTACTGTATGTTTAAGAATGAGAGGTCAATAAATCCTTCTGTAAATTACTTCAAATCCGTTCAAAGATGATAACATTTGTGTGTGTAAGAGCTACTTTAGAGTCTAATCTTGTTGCTAAAATGAAAATAGCATTTGTATGAAATTGTTGTTTGAAGTTACAATGTCCCATCTACTTTAAATCTACAGATCTACACAAAAAACAAAATATGAAGGAAACAAACTGATGGAAGAAAGTAAGAGATTGCTCGTTGAGTCTCGTCTTAAATCTAATGCATTTAATTTTCACATTTTCACTCAGAATAGTTAAGAAACAGTCATTATTGCAGTCATTAAGGCGATGGGTGAGAGATAGAACAATGTATTTTGTGATTCGACCCTCTGACAATTTGGTATTTTGGAGCTTTAACTCATCAGTATTCTGTATTTTTCTGTTTTTAGTGCAGCTCTTTTGGTCACTCTCCAAAATTTGCAGTTACAATTGTCACTTAATCCAAAGAAAGATTGCAAAGATGAATTGTGATCATCAAAATAGTTATTATGTGTTTTATTGCTGCATCTCTCACCCCTGATCAAAGCTTCAAGTAAAAATAAGTTTGATTTATGTTGCAGTTATGTTTTCAGTGTGTGTTCCAGGCCAGAGTGAGCACAGAGTGAGCCGGAGCCATGCAGGTGAGAAAACCCACTTCAGGATCCCAAACTTCAAACTGGATCTCAGACGAGGACCTAAACCAAATCAGATCACATTTAGACGTTTTACATTTGTTACACTGGGTTTATGAGCAGAGGTGAGACCAAGTCATTTTATTGCAAATCATATAAGTAAGTCTCAAGTCTTTTGCTTTTAGCTGTAAGTCTTTTCAAGTGTCTTTTTTTTTAATTAAAATACTGAGTGCACCTTGTATTTTTGCAGTTTCATAGATTTTTATAATTTATCCTATTTAATATAAAGTACTCAGAAGTGAGAAGGAACATGTTACAGTTTGTACATGTAAAGTTATTTATTTATTTATTGAACAAAGAGACAATGAGAAGATCAATTATAAGCTGAATATAAGCTGCAAATAAGAAAATTGATAAAGTGCATACATAGGCTGCAATTAGTAGTAAGTCTATGAGAATCTATAAATTTGCAATGTTGTATAGGTCGCATAGTTCAAAGCTTGTGGAGAAAGTAGCAACATTAAGTCCAGAAATGACGGTAGTTTTTTAATTGTTGTAACAGTCAAAAACTTCACCAAAAGGCATCATCAGAATTAATTTATTTCTACTTTCTAATGAGCAGACAGAGTTTTAGGTAGAATTTTGAAAATACTGATGTCCAAAGGTATATTAGTCTTTTTTTAAATGAGGATAGGCTATTGTTCTTTTTATTTGCTACAATCAGGCTACTGGAGGTTGTAGAAGTGAGACATTAGTCGTGTTCAAGATGGTCAAGGCGGTGCAGTCGGCTGGAGCCGGTAAGGGGGTCGGGTGAGATGACAGCGCGAGAGATCAATCAGCGCTACGGACAGCGCTGTCGTCAGACCGACCCCTTATCGGTCGAGCGACTGCACCGCCTGACCATCTTGAACACGACTATTCTCTGATGTTTCTTGACATTCACAGCTGAATTACTTATACTAATATTCTCAAAAATTCATGTGATTTCCTGCATTTTGGTGAGTTTAGATGTGTTGTATTATGTGATGTAGCTTTACTGTAAATAAAAAACATTAGGAATAAAATAAAAATTTAAATAGGGGCGACCTTCACCTGTAAAACTGAGCTTTAGGAGCTCAGACTCAGGACTGTCCTGTGTGAGCAGAGCAGAGAAAATAATGCAGCACAAACTTTAGTCAGGTCAGTGTCTAAACTTGTGTTTTATGCTACATTGAGGCAAAAGGAAAACCTGTAAACATTCCTTTGAAGATTCCTTTGAAGATTTCCTACTCACATAATACAACAATCTAAAATCACAAAATGCGCTGTTGTTATTTTCACATGTTTTATTTAACTGTGTATTTGGGACCATTTATCTGGATATAGGATGGATTTATGCAAAGTAAGGTCAATATGAAGCACTGGGAGTTCTTCTCAAAAGAAACTGTTTGGTAAATAGCTCTACTTGGTTCACTGACAGTGCAACACGCTGGCCAGGGACAAGAGCAAAAACTGGTTCAAACACACATTTTATGAAAGAGGACCGCACACACACCACAAAACATGTGGAGATCACCCCAAAAAAGCTTCGAAAAATACGAGGTCCTACCTCACGCACCTGTAGGCAGACTAGACTATGGCTTAGAAAAATATTTCACTTAAAAATAATTTCAAAGATATCGAGCTCTATTTTGCATATAGAAAAGAAGAATAAGAAAAATATACAGAAGTACATTTTAGTCCATATTGTCCAGCTCAACTCCAGTGACGTACCTGTTTAAAATAACCAGCACCACGGCTCCGTCCGGTCTGACAAAGGCTGCGTACTCAAGGTCTGTTTTGAGATTGGCAGATGCTCCCACCCTCTGAGAGTCTCTCCACAGAAACGAGCTGAGTCACATGAATAAAACATCTGAACATGAGATAAAACGACGAGAAGAATAATGACGATGATACCTGAAGTGAGCCATGGCGTAGAAACTGGGCTGCTTATAGAAAACGTCCTTCTGTGCGTCCACGATTATGGGGCTGTCCACGAAGTTTTTAACCCAGTTTGGTCCGCCTGTTTCGTCTAAAGCCAGATTCCAGTCGGTCCAACCAACAACGTAATGATTTAAGTCCTGTAACAAACACATAAGTCTGATCGACAAGCAGAGGTAGAGAATCCAAAACATGTGCTCAGGCAAAAGCAGTGGTCCATAAGTCAGAGTTTAAAAAGCATTTTGGAACTTTACATGGAAGGAAAAACAATTAAATAAATGTTGTCTTTTAAAGGAATTAAAAAAATACACATACATTTCATATTGTCAACACTAAAATTCATAAATCAAACCAGGATTTATTATCTTAAATATAGAAAAAAAACATCTTACTTATCTACTACACAGTAATGCTAAGTGTGTTCCCGACAATGACCTTTAACTTTTAATGTCAACATTATTTCTTAAGTCTAAAAATTGTCCTAATAGCTTTTTCCTCAAGATTTAATACTTTTTTTCTTATTTTCTGTTGTCTAAGATTGTTCACAAGAATAAATCATTTCTTGTACCGAAGCTTTTTTTTTAATTTCCAGATTCTGTGATGAGTAAATTTCACTTACTGCTACAAATGTATTTTTCTAGTTTTAAGGAATTGTATTTTTTCCATCAACATATTTTTTGCTATTTAAATTAAATCACATTGGCAAGAGGAACCAAAACTTTTCCTTGCTTCAATCATAGTCCTGTTACTTTAAACTAAACATTACTCAAGTAGTGAGTAAAAGGAAGGAGCTAGAAAATTACAATTTCTCACAAATTTAGTATAAAAAAGTACCATAAATGTGCCAATATCTTCGGACTACTGTATAAGACGCTTTTTTCACAAGCTTTGAAGTCTGTGGCAAATATAACAATGTGCTAAATTATAGATTCTTACATTGACATTTCCCTATTTGTCTGTTATAAATATAGTTGGTGCAGCTAATATTCAGGTCAATAGTGCAAAAAATACAATTAATGTGAAAAATACTACCCACCTGTGTTAACATTGAATTCATTTTGTGCAGCTGACTGATTCTAATAAAGCGGTCTTACAAAAACAGAGCAGCTGAAATAACCAGCTGTTACCTCTAGAATGTCCCGTGCGTATTGTTCGGCTCTGTCCCAGCTCCCGAGCTTCACCCCTCGGTCCAGCGGACTCCAGCCGGAGCAGGCCTCGGTCCCAAACAGGTAATACTCAGGGAACAGGTGGTGTGTGGTCCCCAAACTGATCTCAGCCGGGACCAGACGATCGAAATACCAGTGAACTGCCACACCATGAATGTACCGGCCTGCATGAACGTCACTCAGCACCTGAAAACAGACCAATCATGTGTGTTATCAGTATTGGCCAATATCAAACCACGTCATCACCGGTATTTTGGGGAGAGGTTGTCTTGTCAATTTGTGCTCATGTGTGAGTCCCAAATTGTTCTCAAAGCCAACTAAATAGATTTGTTAATCTATTTTTGTCAACCACCTAATAAAAATCATCTCTCAAGCTCCCTGACATGCTAAAATTAAAAATAAATTGTGAACCCTCTTATTTACAGTCAAATCAACCATTCTGGGCTGGATCAGAATCAAGTTTTACTCTAAACTTACAAATAAAAAAAATTACCAACATTTTTATTTTTACTTTATTTTATTTATTTTTTCAAAATTTAATATGACTTTTATGGGCTCTGCATAAACTATTTTACGTTATTACAAGTCCCTAAACTAATTATTTAATAAAAATAACTTTTGAAGAGGAATTTAAACCTTAAAAAAAAAAAAAAAACTTTAAAACCTGATGTTCTTTTGTCCAGAGCTTCTTCTCAAATAAAACTAGCATCAGTCAGACGTCAGAAGCTAAAACTACAAATCCTCATCTTCACAAAGAGTCCAGACAATTGTTTCAATTGAATTTTAGATGATTTTAGTCAGGCATTTTTAAACAAAAATAGGTCACCTCTTAAAGGGTGAAAAATTTTCTTATTTATCTATATATTCTATGAAACTATTCTACTTAAAGAAGACACAATGAACTTCCTTAATGCATCACATTTGTTATTTTGAACAGACTAAAAAGTAAAAATAGATATAAACAAAACATGACTTTATAGTTAAAATATAAAGTCAAAGAACATTTTAGACCTTGAAAAAACACATTCTGTTTTTGTTTTGTACTGAAATGAAAAGCAACTTGCAAGTATTTCTATCTATTATATTGATTATTGCCCAAATATCTGATATCAGAATCAAAAAATCCACATTAGCCCATACCTCATATATGCTGCAGTTCAATAGGCTGCGTTCATGTTGTATAATGTGACGATATAATCAACATTTCGAGCAAGAACCAGTTGTTCCTGTTATTACCATTGTACACTGAAATATCTAAATATGTACTTGTATGTCTGCTTTAAACAATACTCATTTTAACTGTCTGTATTAAATATTATTGGCCTATAGAATGTTGTGACCTTTGGAAAAAAACAAATACCTACATACCATGAAGACTAACGATGTCTATATCTTTAGAATCTTAAACAGCTCCTCTGGACTCACCACTTTGGCCCAGTGTGGGAGCAGCAGTCGATTATCATCCAGAATCAGGACATTTGTGTGTTTGAACTGAGAAGCCTGAAGAGCAGGGCCCAAGTCCAGAGCCACCCAGTCCCTCTGCTCCTCCGGCGTGAAGCCCAGAGCCTGAAAACTGAAACAAGTCTGTGTTCAATGTGGCCTTTAGCTGACATTTCACTTCTAATGTAGTTATTGGTATTTGCATATCGAAGTAACTGATAATAAAAGCTTTGCTTGATTAGAAGAGCTTGTTTAATTAGGAAGCTTGGTAAAAACATGTGCCAAACACTTCAGAGTAAGTACAAAAATTCAGATACTGAAGATACCTGTAGTTTGTCATTTTGCCGGCGGTGGGCTCGTTTCCTGTGGTCATTGCCCAGAAGGTCAAATTGTATTTTGCATATTCTTCAAAAAACCTAGAAGCAGAAAAAGTATGTTGTGGAATTTTTATATGTGTGGAAAAATCTAAATCCTTATAGAGATCTCAAAAGTATAATTTATTTCCAAAAGTTTAATTATGCATAATTGAAAGTCCAGAGTCCTAGTGCAGTTGTGGTGGTCAGTCTGTGTAGTGTCCTGAGTCACAGTCCCCTTGAGAAGCTGAGTCCCTGATCCTTAAACCCAGAGCCTCGAGGACATGATATTTAAAACATCAAAGTTTACAGATGTTTGAGATCTCTCAGAAGAGTTATTATTGCATACAGAAAAGGCCAAGCAACACATGGTGTGACTTAACATTAGCATTTAGAGTTTTCATAAGTGTCCTACTGTCTTGGGTTTCCCTTGTGACTTCTTAAACAGACATCAAAGGACCGAGTAACATAATTGATGATTCCATATTTAAAGATTTCATAACAAGTAACTTTCAAAAAAATATAAGAATACAATTTCGTATTTTCTCACCTGATGTAGTAGTGAGCCCAGGTCTTGTGCTCTTTGCCTCCTGGGTTTCCCTCAAAGAGCCTTTTCCAATAAGTGCACCGTTGGTTTTCATCCAGGCGGGGGCGCTCCACGCACTGGCCAGCAGCGCGAGGGGCTCTGGGGACATGCTCTGAGCTCGCAGCAGCAGAGGAATCTGAACACAGCCATCAGTCACAAGGTAGATATTTAACACAATTAAACTGAAGCTAACTCGCTAAGCTCCACCTACAGACACAGATGGCTGCTGGAAACACAAAGAAGGCAGTGAAAGGAAGGGATGAAAGTGGAAAGCAGCAGCACAACAAGAATGACATTGAGCTTTGAGGTGGGAAAACAGTCAATGTGTGACTATTTTGATGTGAAACTTGCAAATTTGCTCAGTTTACGTTGCTAAAAATTATTTATACCAGTAGATAATGCTATTTAGAAACATTTAAACAGCTTAACAGCCAAAAAAGTTGATTTAGTGTTTAGGTTCTCTTTAAAATCTTTGTGTAATCATGAGATCTGTTCACATAAACTCACACAAAGTTCAGTGTCTTCTCAAATAAAAACATAGTATTGAGGTTAAAGTGCGGGTTTTTACAATTTTCCTTAATTTAATAGATTAATACCTGTTGTAATTATAAATCATAGTTTTATATGAAGAAAAGTTATGTTAAAAATAACAGGAAGTAGAGCCGAGCATTTTCAATTTTCTCACAAGAAACATATTTTTATGAGCTCGTAAACATAAATGTAACAAAACCATTGTGTACAAATGTATTTTCATGTTTCGAGTAAAAAAGGTTTGGGCCAATTACATTATTACATGGTTACCAGGTAACTCTTTAGCGTGATGTCATGTTTTAGGAACAGGAAGTACATTTTTGATCTTAAAAAATGGCTAAACTGGGATGAAATTTGTAAAATGTTCAGCAAAACCTTAAAGATATTGATCTTAACTTTGTTTTACTGAAATAAGCCAACCTGTCATAGGCACATTAAATCATTTTTGTCAGTAATAAGTCTGTGGTCTGTAGTTGAACTTTAAAGGAAAACTTTTGTTGTTATAAAATTGTGTTGATTTATTTCCTAGTAGCACAATAAAATGTAATAAATAATAAAACCTTATGTTGAGTGTCTTCTGGAGCCAGAGTGAAATGATCGAGGTTGTAATCCTCCGGCGTGTCGGCGTAAGTGTACAGACGAGTGGAGAAGTCACAGCTGGCCATGGGAACTCGCACCACGCTGTAGCCGATACCTGACGGAACAAATCAGAGAAAACATTTTGATTTGATTGTTTTACTGAAGTGAGAAGCAAGTTTGTGATGTTGTGAGTCGTGCTATAGATTTTAAAAGCAAATATCTGTATCAGCAAAAAAAAAAAAAAAAAAAAAAAAAAGGTTTATTAACTACAGCAGGAGGCTAAATATTTTACAGGGCAGAAAATATCAAATGCCATTGCAGGGGTGTCATTGTCTGCTCTGTTTTCCACATATTTTCATACCTTTCTACACAAACTTGTTCTTGAGTCATGTACATACATTTACAACAAGTATTAATGTAACAAATTTCAGATAAAATGGTAAAATCCTAAAAACCTGTCAATGGCACTTTAAAGCAACCGTGTAACTTTTGACCTAATATTACCTTAAAGCCATATGACAGATTAACTACCATTTCAAGAAATCATAGCACAGCAATGCTAACCAAGATATTAGTCTATTTTACAGTTTAGCATTAAAATACGATTTAAAATCTCTTCTGCCTTGAACATGGAAGTGGGAGATGATGTAGTGGGAGGTATAATCTTACTAATGTTTGTGATTCTCCATTGCCTAGTGTATTTTTTTTTTTTTATTTATTAACGTTAGTGTCATTTTCACCTCAGTATTTAGGCTACTCTGTAATTTAACAACAAATTCACTTAAAATGTGTTTATGTGTGTTAAATAAATGAGCAGAGAACATGTCTGGAGACAGTGGCTCCTCTTCCTCCACAAGGACTGTCACATCAAACAAGTCAAAATTATAATAATGTTTTAAATCTGTCACATGTTTTTATAGGTACCTTTAAAGGTCCACCGTGTCACTTTTTGACTAAAATGTATCTTAAATAAAAGCTTGTTTTCTGCTTAATTTTTGTACTAAATTACTGTAATTTGCCTATTTAGTGCACTAATATAAGCCCAACAATAATATAGTCACTTGTATAGTAAGTCTGTGAGATTATATTTTGTGCTAGATACAAATCTGAAAAATACCATAATAAATAATAAAAATATGTTGCTTTATCTGAGCAGGCTTTATTGGTCACAAAACTATTCTTTGGCCAAGACATATGTTTTTACAGAAAAGCTGCTCCTATAGCTCAATTTTTTGACCATATGGCATAAAACATATTTATCTCCAGTAAGAATGTTCTAAAGAAAGATTTTAGCTTTCTATTTCTATGGATTGTGCAATTGACTTTTCATCTTCAGAACATGGTGTCACTTTAAGTTATTTTTCAGATGTTACATCAGCTGACACGGCAGCACACTGTATCAGTTCAGTTCAAATCAGAATATGTATTTATCCTCAAGCAAGCTCACAGAATAACACACACACAACATCAAACAGGTCAAGTACAAGTGTCTTAGGAAGGGCATCAAAAACAAGAGAAGAATAAGGTTCAGCAGTCACAAAATGGAACAGTTTTTATGCATACCTTCAGAGGAGAAATATTGTCTTAAAAGCAGGTCTTGAGTTTTAGAAGAGAGAGACATGATGTTGAGAGCCGCAGCGTCCGTCATGGCTCCACCAAAACCCGGATCTTCTGATACTTTTGAGATTGATTTATAGATATTTTGACCCCTTAACGAGACAAAACGTGTATTATCTTGATGTAGTTTGAACGCAGAGGCATCAGAGGTGTTACCTGTCCATGTGCTGTTTTTCCCAAATGTTCCTTGTCCCGGCTCAAATCTGCTGCCGGCCATGCTGCTCAGGTAAAAGGAGAACTGTCCCACTGGAGGAAGAGTCACTAGCTTCATATCGTCACAAAACGTCGCATTGCAAACACAAACCACAGAGTCGTGGCCGAAGCTCTTGGAACACATTTGGAGCTTTCTAAAAGTGAGAAGGAAAAGGTACATGGTACCAAAAACAAGTTATATCTCACGTTATGTAACATAATCACTACAGCCTGTGTAAATATTACTGAAGCATAATTACATGAGAAAGCACAAAATGTTACAACTTACAATATTATCACCATGTTCACTGTAAGTTTATGGAGAGGTCAAAAATACGACTTCTTCCTTTTAAAATACCTTGGCAAGCTTTTGTGTGAATCATTAGAGTCATATTTTAAATAATTTAGACCAAAAGTCATTAAAAATAGTTGTTTTGTTCTCCAAACTGAAATGTAAGGAAGTATCTAATGGTCTTATAGTTCCTTATATTTTTCAGCCGCAAAACAAGGAATGTAAACAAAGGATTTTATAATAATAGTAACATAATAATGTAATACTGTTGATAATGCAGGATATTTCAATTATGACATCTTACTTTTTAGTAAAATGTAACTCTTTATGAGAAAGTGACCAAAATGTTTTGCTGACAAAAATAATTGTATTTCCTGTACAGCTCCTTTAGATATGTTATACAGGGCTGAGCGATATTGATATCTTGGCAAATCCGATATTCAAACAATATTATGTCCGTCCAACAGGACAATGTTCAAGCATGCCTAATAGCCCCTTATCATTCAGGCCTTTTTTCCCTCACACGTCCGTCTAAAATCGATAAAAATCAAAAATTCACCTAACAAAACTGTTTCTGATCTCTTTTTATTTTGCGACAACGCTCTGATCAGAAGGCTTACAAGAAACAGATCTTTCTTTTTTTTTTTTTGTAATGAAAGTCTGGTGTTTAGTGAGCCGAATACACTTTGATATATATTTTTTATTTTGATTTTAGGATTTTTGTTTGTAATACAAGCTGACATCCCGGCATTGATCAAAAGTGGAACTTATTTTTCTTTCATTTCTTTTTTTTATCCATATAACAAAATACACAAAAGTGGCAGAAGTACTAATTCTCATTCATAAAGAATAATGAATATCTTATTTTCATTTTTTTTTTTTTTTTTTTTTTTTTTTTCGAACCTATTGTTTTCTTTTTGTTTGTCTGTCTTTATTGTCAGATATACAAGATATGTTAGAACTTTGTCTGGTGTTTTATCAAGCTTATACTCAATTTATTTTAAATCGAGCCATTATACGTATTTATATATTATGGTTATTTTTCGTTTTTTTTTTATTTTGACATATATTACATTTTTTTTTTGTTATCATTATTTGTTCATTTATATTAGCAATACCTTTTTTTTATTTTTAAGCTGTTAGCACAATATATGTTTATGATCAAACAGACTATTCATGGACTTTTTAATTTAGATTATGAATTTAGATATTCTAATAATGTCACTCAGTTGCAGAAATCTGTATTCTTTGATTGTAACTTGATTTTAAAGATCAAGTAATATGTGTGCAGTCTGTTTTATCTTAAATAATTTATAAATCAACCATTTTAGTCATGTGATCTTAAAGTCTGTATCTTTTATTTTTACGTTTGATTATTGTAATGCTCTGTACACCGGTCATCAACATACTAAAGATTCATAGTCAAAATGCTGCTGCAATTCTGCTGTACAAGAAGAACAATTACCGGTTCGGCCCCTTCATTGGTTCCTGATTCGTATGATTTTATCTTACTTTTACTTTAAATCTCATGACTGCACCAATTTTGATGACTTCTACAACTTATATCAACCGAGCATTAGTTGGAGCCTGTGCTTACTAATCCGAATAAAGAGGGATCGGCTTTTTGTCGGCCCCCTTAGAACACTTCCGATAATATAGCAACGAAACTAAGGTTTAATTTTTTTTTGTATCCATTTTTTTTTTTGTTTTTTTTTTTTTTTTTTTTTTTGGACTTTTAATTTTTAAATCTATATAAATGTTTTTTATTATTTTTTTTTATTTTTTTTTTTTTTATCAAATTGACTATATTGGACTGTTACTGATCGGTTAGGCGACTAATAGGGCACGACTCCTTTTCAAAACCTTCAGTGCCTCAGTGATTTAACCAAATATTCAAGCTAAATAACTATTCAGGCAGAAACAGGTAAAGTAAAATATTTTCAGATGTTAAAAAAGCTCTATAAATGCCTGTTTTGGTTGACTAAGACGACATTAAGTTGTTAATTGACTAAATGACGTAAGACAAGAATATGAGTATAGCCATTAATGAAAATATTGGCATTATTGATATATTGATATTTTTAATCATTCCTTTTTTAAGCTTTTTTATTTCTTTTACTATAAAAATATTCTCGATATTACATTTTTTGCAAATCTTCAAATCAGAAATATAAAAATGACTAGTGAAATAAAAGATTATCTCTACTGGACATTTACTAAATACTTTTTAACTGATATAAGTTGAAAGATGGTGATTGAAGGTTTTAGGACAAGAATATTATGTTATTGTAATATTGACTGAAATCCAAAATGGTTTGTAAATGCTGCTGTGTTCGTGACAGTCTGTAGTCCAGATTAAGATCAAAATATGAACAGAATTCATCGTGTAGCTTTCTGGAGGTGAAAAGTCAGTTGCACAATCCAATAGAAGTAGAAAGGTAAAATCATTCAGTAGAGCATTCATACTGGAGTTAAATATAATTTTTAATGTTTTTGGACAAATGATAGTTCATAAAAGCCTGCTCAGACTAAAATAACATATTTTTATTATTTATTTTGTGTTACAAAGACATCTAATCTAGAAAAACATGCTTGTATTTAAAGTCCATATGACAGATTATCACATTTTTCTCATTTTGATTTAGTTTGGTGTGATTTCTTTGTGCTAAATATTTATCATAGTTTTACAGCAGTTAGGTTAGAATTTATGAAAAATTGACAAATAAAAGTTGAAAATTATAGGAAGTAATTTGATTTTTATTTTTTCTACCACTTGTTCTTGTCGTGGGTGACTGGAGCCTATCCCAGTGACTTTGGGCCTTAGGTGGGGGTACACCCTGGACAGTGGCCAACTCATCACAGGGCTGGAGTCAGACAACCATTCACTCTCTCATTCACTCAGAGGAGAAATTTACAGTGATGCCCAATTAACCTAAACATGCATGTTTTTGGAGATCGGAGCAAACTGGAGTACCTGGAGAAAACCCACGGTGACACAGGAAGAACATGCAAACTCCACATATTGAGATATTGAGATGTTGATATGGTCCGACCCGGGAGTCAAACCCACGACCTCCTTATTGGGAAACCAGAATCCCTCCCTTTTTGTTATCGAAAAGCACCAAAATGTAATAGCAATTTACCGGTACACACAACTGGCACAGTTTCCTGGAGTTTAAACAATCATTTACACAATTTAAGTGTTACAAATATTATCATTTGTCACATCATATTATCTGTGTCATTTATGTGGGTTTTGGCCCAGATTTACAATGTGGTTGCTAGGTAACAGTTGAGAGTTCCTCTCTACATATTTGCTGGACAAAATACAATTACAAACTTCATTAAAAAATAGCCAATCTAGATGAAAACAAACAAATTGTTTGGTGAAATCTTAAAAATAATCATATTCACTGTGTTTTACTGGAAAAAAAAAGGCCTAACCCATACGCACTTAAAAGTTAAATTTCTGGTCAAAACGTTACACAGTGTACTATTAAACTCTTAAAATACAACATTACCTTCTTGGACCACAGTCATAGACTGTATATACAGTCAGATTGTATATACAGTCTATGACCACAATAAACTTCTAATAATGTTATTCTGAATTAATGATACATTTAGAGTTACTTTCACACTGGTACATTTGTATCTCCTTTATTCACGTGCTTAGGCTCAAAACGTTCCACTTTGAAATAACTTGTGGCCAGTTCAGTTAGGAACAGAAACTAAAGCCACAGTTTTAGTCTGGCTGCTGTTATAAGCAACTTTAATGAGGAAAGTATGACAACTCGAGCACTTTTGTCTCATTTTTACCACTTTTTGTATAAAGAACATTCAATTACTAGTCATCTGTATCTCATTTTTTGTTATTTACATGTCTCCTTCCCCACACCTCGACCCATCTACCTTGGTGTAATGCTTCTATTTTTTAATGTTTCTTTTGGCAAATGGCTGTTTTATTGATTATCTAACATTTCTATTTGCTGAGTCAACACTCCTCAGAGGTGACTGCTGTTGTGATCTTGGTCTCTACGAACTTAAACTGAACAGAATTGAAAGTTAATTGATTGGTTATTACCTGTGATCACAAGTGCAGTCAGGAAGAGCAGAGCTACCAGAGCCAGAGGCAATGACAACGCCATTTTACCTGCAAAAACAATTAAATATAAATGATTTTCGAGTCACGCAAGCAGCAATTTATACAAACAGCTAACAGAAATAATGGTTTCTACCATATTTATTATATAGGCCTATATATAAAAATACGCTTTACAAATTCTTACCTGAGAGGTGTCGTGCAAAGACTTGAACATGTCCCGAGTATAAGAAGAGGTATTTTACGAGTTATTTCTGAGCTGTAGCTACTTTACCTTCGCATGTGTGTTGACAAATGAAAGTCAGGAGAGTCACGTGATCAGTCATGTGACCACAAAAGTACTAACACTGTCTGTCCACCAGATGGTACTGTTAGCTCTCCTCGATTTATTATATTAAAGTTAGAAATGTTCTCATTTTATCAGATGTGTAGTTCTGTAGAAATAATTAAAATTCAGCAGGGACGTTTTATCTATTTATTTATATATTTTTTGTTGTAATATTTATTTTTATTTTGGTTTTGGTATGGTATGGTATGGTATGATTTTATTTGTACAGGGACAATGCACAATTGACATTAACCATAAAGGAGAGATGCTTGTGCCAGGTTATAGCAGAGAATGCTAATTTCCACCTGTAGTCCCTGGGCAGGTTGTTGTTACAATTTTAAAAGAAAACAGATCTAAATGTAGGTGGTTTTTTGACCTTAACATTATATTACAGTATATAAAAAATTTACATTTAATTTTTTTAATTACAAACACATAATTTTAGCCCACTACTAAAACTGTTTCAGACTATAAGCCACATTCACACTTCACTCTACTCAGTCACACTTTACTCACACATTACTTTCATAAATGGGTGCAAACTTGTCTTTTAAGAGCCATGTTTTGGTCAGTTGTGCAAATGTTTTAAACTCAGTACACTTAATAATCTCTGTTGGCATTGCGTTCCATTGACTCATTGAAACAAAGGAAAAGGCAGATCTAGCAAAAGAGGTCTTATGTTTTGGGAGACTACATTCTCCTCTTGAGGTAGAGCGTGTCGCTCGAGTTATTTTATCCGAGCACAGAGCCACAAATTGTCGTAATGGAGGTGCAGCTATTCCATGAACAATTTTAAAAAGCAAGCAAACATTTGTATAAAATATAAAATTTTCTAAGTTTAAGAATTCATATTTAGCAAGAATAGAGCAATGATGATACTGCCTTGGTTTTTTGGCATGAATTTTTAACGCTTGTTTATAAACTGAATCAAGAGGTTTTAAAGCTGTTTTAGAGCCCTGAGACCAACTTGATGTGCAGTACATAAAATGTGACAAAATCATTGAGTTTAAATATAGATGGGATGCTTCATAAGTAAGAGATCCTCTTATGCATCTAAAATTTGCCAAATGAAATTTTAAATTATTTCTTAATTTTTTGGCATGTTTTGTAAAGGTTAAAGTTTGATCCAGTGTAACTCCTAAATAGGTAAATTCATCAACATTTTTTATTGGCTTACCATGAATACAAATATTAGAGGAGTTTACTCGTTTAGCCCTATTTGTAAAGAACATCGCTACAGTTTTGTCTGTATTTAACGCAAGGCAGTTTCGACACAGCCAATCAGCAATGTTTTGTAGTTGTTTGTCAGTTCCTTTGCTACATCACTTTCATTTTTGCCATGAATATACACCACTGTATCATCAGCGTACATGATGACATTGGCGGTGCAGACAGTAGGGAGGTCATTAATATAAATACTAAAAAGCAAAGGCCCCAATATGGAGCCTTGCGGCACTCCCATGTTGTTCTCCATCAGTGGGGAAAGGATGTTTTTAATTTTCACACACTGTTGTCTGCCACTGAGGTACGATCTGATCCACTGTATTGTCTGATTAGAGAGATTATAATTTGTCAGCTTGGTCAACAATATATCATGACTGACTGTGTCAAAAGCCTTACGCAAGTCGAGGAAAACCGCTCCTACGACACCACCTTGATCTAGTTTTTGTTTGATTTCTTCAATGAAGTAGCAGCAGGCAGTTTTTGTAGTATGTATACTCAATTTTCAGTATGTTTTTCTTGCACTTATTTTTATTTATTTATTGCTTCTATAAAAACAATAATACAATTGCCTTTGAATGCATGTTTTCAGACTTTTATGTAAATTTGATGAAATCATGAATTTTTGCTGCCAAGACGTACATCAGTGTTTCCCAACCAGGGGTACGTGGACCACTTGGGTTGAAGTCAGACTTGAAAAGGCGGCAAAATGCAATTTAAAAGAATAAAAAACATATATTTGTGAGTGACCATTTTTATTTTTTGAGAGAATTTGAGCCAACATTTCATGAAGACAAGAACATTTTAAAACACAACAATTGTCATTATTCTGCTAGAAAACTATATTATTTACCTAAACCTTAGGGGGTACTGGCCATGTGAGACAAAAATAGGGAGTACTTGTGACAAAAAAGGTTGGAATCCACTGATGTACATGGCATTTCATGTTTTATTCATTTGTGTGCTTGAATTTCAAGCACACCCCCCTTGTCTTTGTTTGCACTTTATAATAAAATGTGTTCTTAAAGTGCATATGACAGGTTAGACCATTTTGTCAGTAAAACACAAACTGTGCCAGTTGTGTGTAAATTGTCTTTGCATTTTGGCGCTTTTTGACAACACATGTGGAGGGATTCGGTTTTAGTATCACACCAAAATAAGTCAAAATTTGAAAACTGTGATATCCTGTCATATGGGCTTTAAACCAAAAAATACATTTTCTTGTTTGGTTATTTTTGTTGGACTAAAAAGCCTTCTCTTAGTCCAACAAATCTGTGTGAAGCAGTTTAGAAGACATCTGTCTCTGAAAATGTGCTATATAAATAAATAATTCAGCTTGCTGCTCCCCAGAACAGTCTCATTGGGCTTATTAAGACTTTTTAAGATCACAGAACATACAAATTAAGACCCAGTGACCTCACAATGCTTTGTTTCCAGGCGGCTTCTTAAGATAATTGTATATTTTACCACTATTATGATTAATCTAATGAATTAACAAAAAGACTGCAATTCATACAGCAACCGAGCAATCCATCTATTCAATTAACATAACAGCAGAGGAAACACCAATTATTCGTTCATTTTAAAATGAGTGGGCTATTCCAGCTTGTTCCCCATGATGTGTATGGTTTTAACTTTATCCAGGTGGGGTTGACCTCCTGAAAGCTACATGGTCTCTATTAAATTACAGTTTCAATTTAGTTCATTTGATTTATAAATCTACAACATTTCAAAATCTATTCAAACCAATCATTTCTATAGTCCTTTTTATGCTTTGTCGATGAGTAAATAATGTAAAAAGAAACATATTATCATTTACTACTCAGTGGATTGGTTAAAATAAGCCAGATATTTGCTAATAAAGGACCTAAGTTAAATAGTATAAATCAGAGCAACATGAGGGGAAAATGTATGTATGAAAATAAACAACTTAAATATGAAAGAAGCACATTTATTTACAAAGACAACTTTATACAATGCTAGCAATCTTATATTATTTGTATGTAATGATGACTCTTCTCAGTTTTGAGTAGCTTTGAACATTTAAAAGATGACTTAAGTTGTTATAATATATTGATTCCCGAAGCAATGTTCCTACTTTTTTAATCCTTGTGAAACTGACGTGAGTTTGGTGACATTATAAAAAGGCACAAATTTTCTCCAGCATCCAGGGATTTCTGTTGCTCAAAAAGATAAGCTCTTTCTTGCCGTCTTCTGTTCGACCTGTTGGAGACACACAAAGCATGTTGTAGGTAGATTTAAGGCTTTATAAATCTAAAACTAAATAAAAAATGATTTACTTTGTGGATGTTGCAGCCAGTGTCGGTCGATGTAGTAGAGATAACAGCTCTCAAACTCTTTCTCGCTGTAGTTGGACACGGACACGGGATGAAGGGGTCCATGCAGTCGAATCCTCTCTGGGAATAAAAAAAAGGTTACAATAAATTTTACACAAACGACAGTCACAAGGTACATGCAGAGAGCCTCAAGTTAAGAACCTATTAAACTATTAAAATTAAAACTTTAAAGGTGGGTTTCTTGAATTTTTTTGTTGTAAATTATTAAACTTTGTCATTTCTACCAAAAACTATTGCATAAGCAGCAGACTGACTAAATTAAATCTCTGTGTACTGTCTAAATTAAAATAGAAGGCATTTTATTTCTCAAATGCGTTAGACGAGACCTATAGTATTTCACATTGCTGCTTCTTTTCCAGGTGACTTCATAAGATATAACTGTATACTTTTGCTAAAATTATCTAATCTAATCTAAATTTAAAAAAAAAAGCATACAGCAACCAACCATTCCATGAACATAATACCAGAAGAAACACACCAATTATTTCTGAGATTTTTCCAACAGAAAAAGCTACCACAGTGTAAATGCATCAAGAAATATGGCAGAAATTGCTTCATAAAAATATTTGAGATGCGTGCAAACATTTGTAAGACCTACAAGGGCAAATTTAAGAACTAAACTTTTCTAATTCAGACTTTTTTTAGACTAGCAGAAACACTTCTGATCTGCATCAAATCAAATGTTTTTTATTTATTTATTAACAGGATTGTCTGAGAAGCTCTCGATTGAAGAAAAACATACACACAGCTAAATTATTAATGAGACATTTCAGTCTTTCAATTATATGAAACATTATTTTGAATAAAACTTTACTACTCTTCAAAATGAATACCAATGTAATCATTTTTTTCAAGGGCCATTATCTTTTTTAATTGCCAAATAAACCCTAATTATAGGCTTTGCTTCATCTATAATTAAAGGACAAACATGCGTTTTTAAACCTGTTCCTCATCACAAACACAGATGAAGTTTTGTTTGTGAGATTCTATTCTGCCCTACAAAGAAAACGCCGTATCTCTGTATTTTGTCAAAACTAGCTAAGACTAAAAAACTGTTGTATATCACCTGTTTTATATTTATTAATTGCTAAATATTCACTCATCCTGCGGTATCTTATAAACACACACATTAGTGTAGCTCTGACAAACACGAAGGGACAGAGTCTAAGCTTTAAGTTTTTTTTTCTCAGTTTAACAAACAGCGCATATACAGTGTTTTTTCCTTTGTAGGGCAGTATTCTTTTCCCTTTAAGCCTCAGAAAACACTGCTCTGAATGTCCCTGATCTGTGACGTCATGGGTAAATCTCTGAGGTCTTCTGTTTTTAAGTTATTCACTCATCCAGACTTGTTTTGAGCGTTTCTGCAGCATTAACAAGATTTGTCACCAAGATTTCCCCTGTGTAATTTCTTTTGCAGCCAATAACTGGAGCTCTAACTCAATTCCTGATGTGAGAAACATGTGACTGTCATGTGGGCTTTATTACACTTTCATTTATCTGGTGCGTGGAATTTCAAAGTGAAACTCTATGCAGTTTAAGATTCAAAATACAGATGTTTGACCTTTCCTGGCAGATGTCAGATTGATAATGTGAAGCATTCAGAATCGAGTTCTTCACATCTGGGATTGTTCTGGCTAAACACGATCGGGAAAAGGAGCTGCTTTCAGTTTGATATGGACTGAACGAAGTAAAACAGGCTGATAATTCAAACGTTCACTACATCCAATGCAGAGATTTAGAGTAAATCTTAGTCATCTTTTTCCATCCGTAAAACCACACTTTCCCATTAGAGCTGTATTGAATCACATACATTCAAAATATGTCATTATATAATGTCCTTATTCTTGTCAAAACTATAAACTGGGTTGTTTGGCCTTAAAGAGTTCCACTGCAGAAGCTTGAGCAGATCAAGATTAATTCTCATGCGTTTGTAGAGTCACACACTATTATCATTTTCAACATTATGAATTTGCCTTATGAATTATCTTAAATATTAAATATTCACATTATTCCGCCTCGCCCACTTCTTTGGCAGCGCACTTCCTGTTTAGCTCTGTTATGGTAATTAACATGTTTGTTTGTCTGTCTGGCGATCTCAGGTAGATATATTGACAGTTGAAATACTCAGCAACTGAATTCTACAGGACTTATAGATGTGTAGGATCTATTATAATTTTGTCCCCCATATTTTTAGGAAGAAACCATGGCATATGCAGGTCAATAATTCATGTTTTGTTCATTATAAAATACAAAAATCATCTAAAATTGTTTAGAAAAAGAAACGGGTCAATTCACCTTTAATAAACCAAATATTTTAAATTACTATTTTTTTGTTGTTGGAATGTGGCTACAGGACCATTTTGAACCGTGACATGTTTTATTTGCAAGTAAATACAGACAGGTAGGTGGGATGGGATAGGTGAAGACAGCGATTTTCTGATCATTGGAGCACCAGCAGCAGGACAATACACATGCCTGAATCAATCCAAATACAATTTGAGTATATTAATAAGAGAACACTGCTGCAACATTGCTTAAAAACTCAAAAAAGAAGATTTTACAAAGTAGGTTCCCTTTAAGCTTGTGTATATGCACTGTTTGTGATTTTTAGAGCTTCTAATGTTTATTGAGGTTAATGTAACTTAGGTTAAATACACTAACTTAAGCAAAGTTAATCTAACTTAGCCTAAGTTACATTAACTTAGCCTATACGCTAAACCGGAAGCGTGCTGCCAAGCGAGTATAGGAGTTCAGGATCTTTTGCGATTTTTTTGACGCGCCAAAAAAAAAAAAAAGAAGCCACAGACACAAGGACATTTACAACAATTGCTTGTCTCACAGCTGCATCATGTCGCAGGAAGAACAGAGACGACTCAGACTTGTGGAGTGGAGCAGTGAGCGGAGAACAGTGAGTGTGTCATGAGATCGAGTGCAGTGTTCATGTGCGCGGTTATAAAAGTGAAGCATAAGTGGATTAAACCAGGTTTATAAACGTCACAGGGAGAGCGGAGGGCCACTAGATGTAAGGAGTTAATAGACTGACACATTGTGGGCGTGAAATCAAAAAGTTTAAATAAACTCTGTCATGTTCTATATTAAAGAGCAGGTGCGTAGGAGATGAGATGACGTGCCTAATTCTTGTAAAAAAGAATTCCGCGCTTTGACTACGCGCACAAAGCGTTACATTTAATTACAGATTATGAGGAATGTTTCTTCTTTATTTTACATTTTAAGAGCCGCCATCACAAGGCAAATGCACCAGAAACAGTCTCCCCGCGCTCGTGCAGCATGTAAACCTCACCATGATCTCCCTGACAATAGTCGCAGTGATGTGGACGGTATAACGAAAAAACAAATCTCTTATGAAAATCCTTACTCTGAGCACATGTCCAGAGTCACAACTGTGTCTAATTCCTTGATTATGAGAAAAAGTGATTTGAACCTGTCCAAGAAGTTCTTGAGGCCTGTACATCAATTTTGACCATGTAGAGAGATCCAGTCTGAGACAAGTTGTGACGATGGCTCCTCCAATCTTAATAAAAAAATTATATTATATATATATTATTCATTTGCTAAGACTTGTGTGTAATCCTTTAGCATGATTCACTTACCCAGTCATTTTTCATTAGCTTCCGTGCGTTATGAATCAACGTGAGCTCGTCTGGATCCACCTAAAAGCATCAAACGTTTTAACCTTCCAGACATCTAACAAATTAATTACTTAAAATAAACCCCTAAAATGAATCTTACGGCCGTCTTGTCTTCCTTTTGATGGTGGATCTTCCCCAAAGAGCATTGACTCCGTCCACAGCCACGAGCAGGCGAAAAGCAGCATCAGACTGACCACTCTGTAACCGCAGCTCCTTCATGACAGCGCCGACCACATCACTGCTGCTTTTCACACGAGAGATGCCCTGAGAAGACAAACAAAACAGATTAATGCACTGATTCCACAAATGAACAACCGGAAAATATTTAACCATTAAAAATGGAAAGATGAAGAAAAAACACACCTGATCACAAGTTCTCCGAGCAAGCTTCCTTCTTCTGTGAACTCTCTCTTTGGCCACACGTAGCGATGTTTGTTTTTATCTGGGAAATCAATGAATCTATTTACAATGACATTTTGTGGAAGACTTTGAATAAATTCAGAGATAAATTTCACATCATTTTTTCTCTCGCTGACTTTTACAAGTGAAATTATACAGCCTTTTACAGACTTAAACAAAGAAAATCTATAATTACGATATGTAATTAATGTCTATGAATGGTTGTTTTAATTTTAACACATTTAAAACTTAAAGGTGCACTGCACAACTTTCCCTTAATAATCTCCTTGGAGAATTGTATTCCCTGAAAAGTTTGCCAGAATAACATGTTTTATCAAACTGCATGTTTATGCTCAAAATACCTGCTGACCTACGGAAGTCCAGAACTGCCAGTGTGGAGTAAACATTTTTTCCAGCTTTTCTCGTTATAACGACATTATATTTACGTTCAAACGACAATATTCTCTATTACGACTTTTTATTTACGTTCAAACGACTTTTTTTTACGTTCAAACGAGAATATAATGTCGTTATAACGACTTTTTATTTACGTTAAAACGAAAATATTTCGTAAAACGACTTTAATGAAAAATAGACAGCCCTTCCCTTGATGCTCCAGAGCCCTGAACTACAAACGTCGCTGAACCTACCTGGTTGACTAACCCAGGGACGAGGCCAATCACAGACACAGAAGTTACGCTACACATTCATTTAAATGTCATGCATAGATATAACAGACTAAAGCACAATGTACAGACATCACCAAACATTTAATAGATCGACCGCTTAGTCTGTTGGTTTAGACAAGTGTCTTTTGTCTGAGTCAAATGCGTAAAGATCCACAGCCAAATGTGTAAAAGTGCATTCAATCATTATTTCTGACAGCGTTTATTAATCATCACACAGATTAAACAGGATTCTTCCAGTGTACTGCTACATATAAGACTCATAGCTCCTCTTTATAAATACGTGCGCATCGCTTTGATATAAAATACGCCGTGACTTCGTCTTTCCTCATTTCTCCGCTGTCCTTCTCATCTCTCTTCCCGTCTCTTCACAAAGGCCTAATTCTCGTCTTGATTGGCCAGCGCCTCGTCTTTTAACTTATTCAGAACTTATCCTGGTCCGGAGCAGGTTATAAGTTTGCCGCATGTTGCCATAGAAACCTCCCCGATAGGAAGTGATCCAGTTTCGTAGACCGCCAGACCAGGTTTAACCCAGAACTGACCTCGCTAAACCCCAAATCTAGCTTCGTAGTACAGGGCTCTGAGCTATCCAGCTTGTGGCGCATCATGGGAAGAGCAGTCTGTTTATCATAAAGTCGTTTTAACGAGAAAATATTTCGTTTTAACGTAAATAAAAAGTCGTTCGAACGAGAAAATATTTCGTTTTAACGTAATTTAAAGTCGTTATAACGACATTATATTCTGTATTGAACGTAAAAAAAAGTCGTTTGAACGTAAATAAAAAGTTGTAATAACGAGAATATTGTCTTTTGATTGTAAATATAATGTCGTTATAACGAGAAAAGCTGGAAAAATGTTTACTCCACACTGGCAGTTCTGGACTTCCGTAGAACCCTAAAGATAGGTAATTATAAATGCCATAATGCTGAAATCTATCATGAATTCTCTCCCTTATTTGTAAGCTAAAAGAACTTCATGTCTCACTACATCTACTGCTTATGTTATGTTCACCATGTTTTTAACAATGGTCATACTTAAAAAACTTAATTTTTTCCAAAAATAACCAACATGACATCGAAAATTATTGGCCTACTTCTTCCCAATCTCTCGCAGTTAAACTCTGAAGTCATTATATGTATTGCACAGACAATAACCTACGGACAACAATACAGGACTCTAGATGTATTAATACATGGATTAAAACAGTCTCATACCTAATCCATTATAAGCCTTAACAAACTATAGGCCATGTTTTTGACTTATTATGCACTTGAATCATATAATTTATTTGTTTCTGTGTTTCATGTCAAATGTATGTGGTGTTTTATTTTGCAAAATGCATTACCCATGTTAATGTACAACTGTAAAGACAAATTCTCCACCATGACAATAAAAACTAACAAAATACACTAATAATGCAAATTTCCTACTCGAAAATTTCGCAATGCACCTTTAAATGATCTCCAACAGGTTTTTTTATAATTTTCACTTTTCGGCACAAAGATTGTTCATTTGTAATATGATTCAGTAAATAACTGGGTTTTAAATAGTTACCTTTGAGAGGAAGTGCTCATTGGTAATTTTGAAGCAGCGTAACCATTCAGTGGCTTGCAGAGGCTGATCAAACCGAGCGATTTAAACGAAGACTGGTGCAGCTCTTTACAGTTTTTCACCAACGATGTGCTGTAAACAGTAAAACATTAACCACAGAAATTTAAATGACAAAATACAAAAAGCCTCTGTTAAATAGGTCTTACCATCAGGAATATGCAGCACAAGCCAACCCTGCGTGTAACAGAAATGAATAGTGTGACAAAGGGACAACGTCTTTCCACTGCCGCTTGTCCCATCTGAAACGNTTGTACTGTCTAAATTGAAAATAGAAGGCATTTATTTCTCTTTACGAGCCAAATGCGTTAGAAGTGACCTATAGTTTTCACATTGCGACTTCTTTTCCAGGCGACTTCATAGATAACCGCGCGATCTTGCCCCTCTAAGACTTCCCGTTAAGACCGGTTAAGACAGTTTTCCTCTGTTGGCCTCTAGTGCGCTCTCTCCAAGAGCTACGCCGTGAGTGAGCAGGTGTGGTGCCCGCCAGATGTGTGGGGTACAATTTCATTCAGTGAACGGCCTAGACGTGTCATGTCTGTGACACGTAGCAGTGCATTAATATCACAGCAAAAGTTACTACAAGAGCTTCAGTTTGGGAAAAAGTGTAATAATAGAAATGTATTTGGTAAAAGTCTATTCAAATGACAAACTTTAACAACTTTGTCTAAAAAAATGTATTTTCTTTTACATAAAGCCTGTTGACTTAATATAAAAAAGACTTAGATTATAGAGTGAACATGAGAGTGTTAAGTGTGAATGCAGCTCTGCCCACGACAGAGCAGAGAGATAAAGCAGGAGAGCACGGTGCTGCGTGAGGTCCGGCCCCTTCAGCGCTTTTTGGGTCAGCGCGGGTCGCGGCCACGCGCACCAGGCCGCTGGACGTTTCTGACCAGAGGCTGTCAATTTTACGGCGGTGACCACTGTGAGTGAGCACGAGGAAGAGCGCGGAACCGTTTGGCACAGTCTGGACCAGAGCCCCGCGCTGTGCTTTACCTGGACCACGGCGCGCATCCAGAGAACCGACCGAGGTGGACACAACCCTGCGCTCGTCTGTACAGGGGCTGCAGACGCGGTCACACACGAAAGACCCTCCGCTCGCATCACACCGGGACCGGGAGCCTGCTTACCGGCAGTTGTCTCATTCAAAAGGATTATAACGAGGACACGCCGCTGCTTTTTCATAAACTTTTCACGCACGGATCAAGATTCTCAGGTAAGTCTTACCACGAGCATCGGATCATTTTTATTATAAGTTTAGGTCGACACAACATTGTATTGTTAAAAACATATAGAACAAACTTATTGAAGCCAAGTCTGACTAAAAAGTGAATCCATTTTATTTTACAAATATATTGCCTAATTCAATAACTGCATTTAACGTGGCTTTTTCTAACTACATAACTGACAAAATTAGAATTGATGGCAAAATATGATTATTATTATTATTTTTCTTATTTCCAGTGAACTTCTTGCACTGCTCCACGGTTATGTGTGCAGGTTCACTGATTGAACTGGCACCAGACTAGGCAGAGCAGCCGTGCTACGTGCTGGAGCTGCTTTCCTGGAGCTCATAGCGGCCGACACAGAGAACTCTTTGCGCTTTCCGCTAAGGTAATAGACCGGCGGGGGCAAGATCGTGCGGATAATTGTACACTTTTACTAAAACTATGCAAAATCTAATGAATAACAAAAAAGAAATGCATACAGCAACCAACCATTCCATCAACAAAATACCAGAAGAAACACACCAATTATTTCTGAGATTTTTCCGACAGAAAAAGCTACCACAGTGTAAAATGTATTAAGAAATATGGCAGAAATTGCTTCATAAAAGGATTTTTTTTTTTTTGCACGCGTACATACCAATGTACTAAAAAACTGTTGAATATCACCTGTTTTATATTTATTAATTGCTAAATATTCACTCATCCTGCGGTATCTTTATAAACACACACACATTAGTGTAGCTCTGACAAACACAGAAGGGACAGAGTCTAAGCTTTAAAGTTTTTTTTCTCAGTTTAACAAACAGCGCATATACAGTGTTTTTCCTTTGTAGGGCAGTATTCTTTTCCCTTTAAGCCCTCAGAAAACACTGCTCTGAATGTCCCTATCTGTGACGTCATGGGTAAATCTCTGAGGTCTTCTGTTTTTAAGTTATTCACTCATCCAGACTTGTTTTGAGCGTTTCTGCAGCATTAACAAGATTGTCACCAAGATTTCCCCTGTGTAATTTCTTTTGCAGCCAATAACTGGAGCTCTAACTCAATTCCTGATGTGAGAAACATGTGACTGTGGGCTTTATTACACTTTCATTTATCTGGTGCGCGGAATTTCAAAGTGAAACTCTATGCAGTTTAAGATTCAAAAAACAGATGTTTGACCTTTCCTGGCAGATGTCAGATTGATAATGTGAAGCATTCAGAATCAAGTTCTTCACATCTGGGATTGTTCTGGCTAAACACGATCGGGAAAAGGAGCTGCTTTCAGTTTGATATGGACTGAACGAAGTAAAACAGGCTGATAATTCAAAACGTTCACTACATCCAATGCAGAGATTTAGAGTAAATCTTAGTCATCTTTTTCCATCCGTAAAACCACACTTTCCCATTAGAGCTGTATTGAATCACATACATTCAAAATATGTCATTATATAATGTCCCTTATTCTTGTCAAAACTATAAACTGGGTTGTTTGGCCTTAAAGAGTTCCACTGCAGAAGCTTGAGCAGATCAAGATTAATTCTCATGCGTTTGTAGAGTCACACACTATTACCATTTTCAACATTATGAATTTGCCTTATGAATTATCTTAAATATTAAATATTCACATTATTCCGCCCCACCCACTTCTTTGGCAGCGCACTTCCTGTTTAGCTCTGTTATGGTAATTAACATGTTTGTTTGTCTGTCTGGCGATAGGTAGATATATTGACAGTTGAAATACTCAGCAACTGAATTCTACAGGACTTATAGATGTGTAGGATCTATTATAATTTTGTCCCCCATATTTTTAGGAAGAAACCATGGCATATGCAGGTCAATAATTCATGTTTTGTTCATTATAAATACAAAAATCATCTAAAATTGTTTAGAAAAAGAAACGGGTCAATTCACCTTTAATAAACCAAATATTTTAAATTACTATTTTTTTGTTGTTGGAATGTGGCTACAGGACCATTTTGAACCGTGACATGTTTTATTTGCAAGTAAATACAGACAGGTAGGTGGGGATGGGATAGGTGAAGACAGCGATTTTCTGATCATTGGAGCACCAGCAGCAGGACAATACACATGCCTGAATCAATCCAAATACAATTTTGAGTATATTAATAAGAGAACACTGCTGCAACATTGCTTAAAACTCAAAAAAGAAGATTTTACAAAGTAGGTTCCCTTTAAGCTTGTGTATATGCACTGTTTGTGATTTTTAGAGCTTCTAATGTTTATTGAGGTTAATGTAACTTAGGTTAAATTACACTAACTTAAGCAAAGTTAATCTAACTTAGCCTAAGTTACATTAACTTAGCCTATACGCTAAACCGGAAGCGTGCTGCCAAGAGACTAGAGGAGTTCAGGATCTTTTGCGATTTTTTTGACACGCCAAAAAAAAAAAAAAGAAGCCACAGACACAAGGACATTTACAACAATTGCTTGTCTCACAGCTGCATCATGTCGCAGGAAGAACAGAGACGACTCAGACTTGTGGAGCGGAGCAGTGAGCGGAGAACAGTGAGTGTGTCATGAGATCGAGTGCAGTGTTCATGTGCGCGGTTATAAAAGTGAAGCATAAGTGGATTAAACCAGGTTTATAAACGTCACAGGAGAGCGGAGGGCCACTAGGTGTAAGGAGTTAATAGACTGACACATTGTGGGCGTGAAATCAAAAAGTTTAAATAAACTCTGTCATGTTCTATATTTAAAGAGCAGGTGCGTAGGAGATGAGATGACGTGCCTAATTCTTGTAAAAAAGAATTCCGCGCTTTGACTACGCGCACAAAGCGTTACATTTAATTACAGATGATGAGGAATGTTTCTTCTTTATTTTACATTTTAAGAGCCGCCATCACAAGGCAAATGCACCAGAAACAGTCTCCCCGCGCTCGTGCAGCATGTAAACCTCACCATGATGCTCTCTGACAAATAGTCGCAGTGATGTGGAGGGTAACGAAAAACAAATCTCTTATGAAAATCCTTACTCTGAGCACATCTGCCCAGAGTCACAACTGTGTCTAATTCCTTGATTATGAGAAAAGGGTGATTTGAACCTGTCCAAGAAGTTCTTGAGGCCTGTACATCAATTTTGACATGTAGAGAGATCCAGTCTGAGACAAAGTTGTGACGATGGCTCCTCCAATCTTAATAAAAAAAAAATATATATATATATATATATTATTCATTTGCTAAGACTTGTGTGTAATCCTTTAGCATGATTCACTTACCCAGTCATTTTTCATTAGCTTCCGTGCGTTATGAATCAACGTGAGCTCATCTGGATCCACCTAAAAGCATCAAACGTTTTAACCTTCCAGACATCTAGCAAACTAATTACTTAAAATAAACCCCTAAAATTAATCTTACGGCCGTCTTGTCTTCCTTTTTGATGGTGGATCTACCCCAAAGAGCATTGACTCCGTCCACAGCCACGAAGCAGGCGAAAAGCAGCATCAGACTGACCACTCTGTAACCGCAGCTCCTTCATGACAGCGCCGACCACATCACTGCTGCTTTTCACACGAGAGATGCCCTGAGAAGACAAACAAAACAGATTAATGCACTGATTCCACAAATGAACAACCGGAAAATATGTTAACCGTTAAAAAATGGAAAGATGAAGAAAAAACACACCTGATCCACAAGTTCTCCGAGCAAGCTTCCTTCTTCTGTGAACTCTCTCTTTGTCCACACGTAGCGATGTTTTGTTTTTATCTGGGAAATCAATGAATCTATTTACAATGACATTTTGTGGAAGACTTTGAAATCAATTCAGAGATAAATTTCACATCATTTTTTCTCTCACTGACTTTTACAAGTGAAATTATACAGCCTTTTACAGACTTAAGCAAAGAAAAATCTATAATTACGATATGTAATTAATGTCTATGAAGTGGTTGTTTTCATTTTAACACATTTAAAACTTAAAGGTGCACTGCACAACTTTCCCTTTAATAATCTCCTTGGAGAAATTGTATTCCCTGAAAAGTTTGCCAGAATAACATTTAACAAGTATTTAAAATGTATTTTATTAACTGCATGTTTTTATTGCTCAAAAATACCTGCTGGACCCTAAAGATAGATAATTATAAATGCCATAATGCTGAAATCTATCACTGAATTCTCTCCATTATTTGTAAGCTAAAAGAACTTCATGTCTCACTACATCTACTGCTTATGTTATGTTCACCATGTTTTTAACAATGGTCATACTTTTAAAAAACTTAATTTTTTCACAAAAATAACCAACATGACATCGAAAATTATTGGCCTACTTCTTCCCAATCTCTCGCAGTTAAACTCTGAAGCCATTATATGTATGGCACAGACAACCTACGGACAACAATACAGGATTACTAGATCTACTAGATGTATTAATACACGGATTAAAACAGTCTCATACCTAAACCATTATAAGCCTTAACAAACTATAGGCCATGTTTTTGGACTTATTATGCACTTGAATCATATAATTTATTTGTTCTGTGTTTGTCATGTCAAATATGTATGTGGTGTTTTTATTTGCAAAATGGCATTACCCATGTTAATGTACAACTGTAAAGACAATTTTCCCACAGGACAATAAAAACTAAAAATACAACTAATAATGCAAATTTCCTACTCGAAAATTTTCGCAATGCACCTTTAAATGATCTCCAACAGGTTTTTTTATATTTTCACTTTTTCGGCACAAAGATTGTTATTTGTAATATGATTCAGTAAATAAACTGGGTTTTAAATAGTACCTTTGAGAGGAAGTGCTCATTGGTAATTTTGAAGCAGCGTAACCATTCAGTGGCTTGCAGAGGCTGATCAAACCGAGCCGATTTAAACGAAGACTGGTGCAGCTCTTTACAGTTTTTCACCCAACGATGTGCTGTAAACAGTAAAACATTAACCACAGAAATTTAAATGACAAAAATACAAAAAGCCTCTGTTAAATAGGTCTTACCATCAGGAATATGCAGCACAAGCCAACCCTGCGTGTAACAGAAATGAATAGTGTGACAAAGGGACAACGTCTTTCCACTGCCGCTTGTCCCATCTGAACACACTGTTAAGGTAAATAAGGTTTTACATTTATAGTTATACTTTTTTTGTAAAATGCAGAGAAAATAATTTACAAAACATGTTAACCTATTTTATCCGCTTTGCAATTCAGATGACATCTATAAATAATGCAACTATACTTCCTTGCCAGTAAGAAATAGTTAATTCTACAACTGTTACCTAGCAACCACAAAGTAAAACAGGCCAAAATTCATATTTCATAACTTGGCAATGTCTCTTAATTCTTTAGTTTTGCTTAGTTTATTGTTTTAAATGTCCAAAAGTGTCAATTGGTAAAATAACTCAGGCTGTAATTTATTATTATTATTATTTGATTAGCTTGACATTTTCTTCATTTATAGATTATTTAGAATTCAAAAGACACTGTAACAAGACTTCTGCAAAATCTGAGCTAAGGTAACGTCACTTGAAAAAGTTCTACAGACAAGAGGCATTCTACATCACACCACTATTGCACAATATTCATGTCATTACTGTTCAATTTAAGGCTTTTCCCAGATCACAAAGTCGGCTCTCCTTCTTGTAATTATTAACTTTTGTTTGACAGTTTTCTTAACAAACTGAAATTTTCTGATGATTCTCTGAGGTATGTTTAATATTTACCACTAATCTAAGATATAATTAGTAAAATCTGTAATATGAGAATCAAATTGTGCAAAAAGGATACAAAATACATATCGCTGAGCAGGTTTGTTGAAGTTCGTTTGCTTAAGATATGAGATAACCTCCAGTGCTGGCGGTCTAATCATAACACAGGCTTCATTGAAAGTCTTTATCTGGAAAAAAAAATAGTTAGACTAAAAATAAATTTGACATAAATGCAAATAATTAAGCAAAGCATTCAGAGGTCTACCTGCTCCTGAAACCGTGGAGGAAGCCCATGGGGAAAAACGGTGCGAATGTGTGAGGCTGGGACGGTGTAAAACTGTCCAGCGTGGTTCTCCGTGTGACAAGCCTAGGAAATGTAAAAAAGGATCTACTAAACACACAATTCATTCTTGTTTTAGTTTAATTGAACTTAATTCTATCTGCAAATGAATGCGCATCAGTCCTGATCACATCGACAGCAGCAGATTTGTGCAGCTAAACCAACAAAATAAAAGTGAGTCAATCCTGTTCATTAATTAAGCTGTAGATGTATCGATTTGTATTTTAATAACTTAACTATCGTCTTAAAACAAGTCAAAATTAGTTTATTAAATGAGCAGATAAAGCAGTGTGAGAAAAAAGCGATAAAATGCATTTTAAATCAGTCTTTAAATAATTTATCGCTTATTAAAAGTACAAACTAAAGTTAAACCGAAATAATTTTCAAGTGTTTATCACAATGACATGAAAGTCATGTACAAAAGTTTCACATTCTTCAGACCACAACATGTTTTCATTTTTGTCTCAAGATCAATTTGTTTAAATGGTCATTATGAGTAAACGTTCTACGTACAGGGCTTTGTAGTCAAATATATTTCACACAAACATCATCAGGAAAACGTTTTAATCGTATAAGAAGGTGGAAAGTGAATCAGTTGAAGAGAAATTAAGATTCAGATCGCGATTTATGCTTCTAAACTGGCAAAAGCAATGTCCGGCCACAAAATGATCACTAATGTTTAATTTGAGTTGTTTTTTAGATGTACTATTACTTACGGCCTAATTTAATACAAAAGATAAACCACAGAAGTAAATTTCTTCCCATTAGATTCAATGGTGGCGGTCAGCCAAGGCCAAATTTAGTCACGTAGTGCAGGAGCTCAATATAGCCTGTCTGTTTTTTCCTTGCCTGATGGAGGGTCTAAAGAACAGGGGATGCTGGATGACAATTATCCACTTACTGCACATTTTTGAGTATTGACCAATGTTTCTGATTGACCAATGACTGTTTCATTGCTTGATTTACGTACATTTCTTCTTGTGAAGCCCTCAGAGACAACAGTTGCTGTATTTTTTTATCTTCCCTTAAATAACTTGATTGAGCTGATTGAAAGTGTTCTAGAGCATATAATAATAAGTCAAAAATGTCAAAACATGCACTGCAAAAACTATATATCTAGACGTGCTTAAAATTACATTAATTGCTTGTGTCATGTAGAATTTTTCACTGGTTTCAAAATATTTTTAGAATTTGGATTAAGACAAGACCAAAAAAATTGTAAATGGTAAGAACATTTTCTTAACCCATTGGAAAATAATTTGGCTCAAAATAAAAAGCAATGTCTTGAAATCAGTTCAAAACTGTTTGAAACGAGGAAAATAATCTATGTCTCTACAATAAATTGAGGTTAAATTAGTTAAAATGCTTGAAATTAGATTCAAATCCTAGAACCAAGCAACTTAGATTGTCTTGAAATTCATTTTTTGCAGTGTGTAAGCAAATTTCCAAAATATTCAGTTCTGTTTAAAAAAAATGCTTTCTAATAGAACTTGTATCTTCCCTCTAATATCTTTTTGTGAGACAGCTTCTTGATACTTTCTAATGGCCTTGTTCTAACTAAACAGTTTAAGCTTAATAAATGGTATCAAACAGACTTAGCTCAAAGCAGAAAGAGTAATCACTGCCTTTGCTCAAGTAAGAATAGTTTACACTGTCAAATATAAAGCTTGGTGCCACAAAACTGCTTTCAAGATTAAGTTTTCTCCTTACTGGATCATGTTCGGGGCTTCTGAAGATGGAGAATTGGTCTGGATAAGAGTGATCAACCAGAGCCTCCTGCTGCTGACAGAAAACAGTGGAGTGGAGAGACCTTGCGTGGTTTATCTGAAAATATTTAAGTGTCATTCGAAGAACATTTAACAGAAAAGAAAAAATACTATGATGATAATAATATGCCTTACCGTCTGTCGTACGCGTAATGACAGTCTTTGTAGAGCCATTATCTGAAAATAGATAACGCAGAGTAAGTTAATGCATATGACACATTTCAGAAGAGAAAATAACACTTTTAGAACCACTGTAGTCATATAAGCACTAGCCTCCTGTAACCTTGTAAACTTAGCTCACTGTTAGCATGAGTGCGTAAAACGGGAGTCTCCTGCTGTCTGTGCTGACTTATCTCCGATTGTCTCACAACAGCAGCTAATGCTCACTACGTGTTATTAAGCGCAATGTAAATAAAAAGGTCAGATATTAAATTAATGGGTAAAAACCTGCACCTCCAGAAGAGAAGACAGACCAGCACGGACACCACGCAGCTCCGAGCCGGAAGTGACGACACGAGGGAACAAAACTCATCAGCCAATCACACTGCAGGAGTCAGAGAAAACGGTAAAATGGGGCTTGACTTTGGCACATTCTGATAATTAACTGTGCATGGCTGTAATTTTTTATGTTTTATTATTTGGAAGACATTTTATTTTTTATTTTTGTTTTTGTTTTTTGGAGGTAAATGTGGGATCATTCTAATAGCATAATTCACCAAATCAAGAAATCATAAAGAAGGAAAATAATAGCCATACTATTATAATAACATAGATTTGGGCTATGCAGTCGCCATGCGCACTTAAAAAGCAAAAAACAAACGTTTGTAGCCGAATGAGATTTAGGAAACTGGAGAAAATGCTGGTCGCTTCATTGCCTTTTTATTATTAAGTCCGTCTGTCATCAATCTCTACGAAACACTGAACTTTTGGACAATCTATCGATTATGCCAAGTCGTCGCCATCTTATTAAGTGCCTCAATATCCGTCACCTCAATAAAACCATCGTTGTTTGTTATTTACCTTCTCTTATGGTTCATGAAATAGCTCATTATAAATGTGGCGCACAGATCATTCAGTGTACTGTATGTGCGCACATGGGCACGCGCGTGTTCTGTCAGCCTTGACAAGTTAACAGCTCGTGCGCAGACGTACAGCTCAAAGTGAGCCATTACTGGCGGGAGCAATGTTAACTTTCCCCGGGAGAAGTGGGCAGAGGCAGATCCGAGTAGAGTCCGCCACCTAGCTGCGGAGACAGACATCTTTGCACCCGCGCCAATGTTGTTCCACAGTCAGCTCTGCTCTCAGATGCGTTTCAAAGTCGCTTTTGGGGTGTTTTCACCTTCGCTGGTCACGTTATGTAATCAAAGTCTAATCTAATGCACCACAAGCGGCGGGATCGGAGCTGCGAGCGGCAGAGCAGAGCAGTAACACCTTCACCTCATCTCAAACACTGTTGGCTCTGGGACGCGCTTTCGGGTAAGTAGCCTGCGTAGCCTTTTACACATTTCCATAGCAGTGCGTCTTCATGTTTGCAGGCCTGTCATCATTTGCGTGCTCCGATCACTGGAGCTTTCTGACAACTGAGTGCATCCGCTTTTGCGCTAATTTTATCCCTTGTTGCTGAGTATGTTTCTGCGTTTGATTTTCGCTCGGTGATATTTCTTCTTCCAGTGTTGCTGACACCAGCAGAAGGGCTGGCAGAGGACAGACAGGAGAAAAATGTGGAGGGGACTTCTCCTCACACAAACACAGTGCCATATTTCGATGCTACGCACTTCGATCTCGAGTTTAACATTATACATGTCTTGAGGCGCTCCATGTGCTGGATTATGTGTGTGGAAAAGGGAGTGACGACAACAACAACACGTGCATGTGTGTATGATTTGTAAATGCGTCAGCATCAGTGAATTGTTTTTCTAAAGTGCGCAAAGTCACCGCGGAGAGCTCCTGTTGACGTCCTTTATGTGCACTAACACCCCTGCCCATAACCTACTGTATATACAGTAACTAGATGAGCCCACGCAGCAGTGACACGGTACACAATGTACACCAGCACACGTATGACAGGTGAGCGCGAGAGCACGAGCGCACGGAGAAAGTTCCTCACGTGAGGAGCAGCTCTGCTCTTCACCATCACAGCAGCGAGCTCCAGCGGGAGCCGTGCCCTGCTGTTGTCAGGCAGATGATAATGGGGCTGTAGTTATTGATGATAACACCGTCATGGGATGGTGATGATGGCTGCAAATATGAAGGGCCATTATCATGATTTAATCGTCCCTTTGCTCTGGTGAGGAACCACACTGACAGTTCCAAGTCTAGCATCAGTCTTATCGCTCCTGCTCCGAGGTTGAATGAAACTTGTTTAGGTGAGGTTGTGGAGAGAAAAAGCTCTGCACTAATTTGAATATTGCTTTTGGATCTTCATTTAGGCTACATTTGCCCTCCTCTT
Organism: Mugilogobius chulae; assembly: GCA_038363315.1. Classification (NCBI taxonomy): domain Eukaryota; kingdom Metazoa; phylum Chordata; class Actinopteri; order Gobiiformes; family Gobiidae; genus Mugilogobius; species Mugilogobius chulae. The sequence goes on from JBBPFD010000457.1 coordinate 296,527, forward strand.
CTGAGCTGCAAAACAATTAATTCAATTCACATGCTTTTAGGCTTGATCGTCTCAATTTCAACGTACTGTATATTATTTTGTTATAACCATTTTAAGCAGAGTTAGAAAGAGACATTTATTTTCCCTTTTATTCTAAGGAGTTTTGGCTTCCAGAAGCTCTCCTAAAGTGGTTACATAACAACAGTTACTGGAACAGATGTTGATTTAAGCACTGTATGATTCAAGCAAGTGGGTTTGGGTGTGGAGGGACCAGGACACAGGAGAGTGCTCTTAAATAAAAACATCATTTGAGATTTTCTTGTACGTGCAGGGGGCATTGTCTGTGTGAAGGGACAGATAAGCTGTTCCAGAGGCAGCTCTGTAGAGAGAGAATGAGCTCTGTTGAGTGTTTTATTAGAAAATAGTGTCTTTGTTAATTAGAGGTGAATTAAATGAGGAAATGATGACAGTAGATGGCACTGGTAATGCACTTGGTGAACTCAAATGAAGTGAGAGTGAAGATTCTGTGTTAGGCAGGATTAATTTTAGGGCGTGTTACTTGTTAAAATGTCACATTAAAAGTCCATTTACAATGGGGTCAATGAAAAGCTTACTTGACTTAGAGGAAGCGATGGGAGGAGGAATTTGCACTCCTTTCCAAAAATAAGTTTTACCCTTTCCTAGGATTTGTGTAACCACTACTGAAGGGGAGGAGGGGACTGGTTGGACTGTGAATGGAGGGATTTAGTTTGGAGAGGAGAAAAAAGAACCATGCGGAGGAGGAAATATGGTTCTGATTAACATGGATACAGTGCATGAGTTGACCACTTTACTGTGTGGTCTACAGAGAGTGAAGCCGAGAGAGGGAGAGACTGCATGGGACTAATAGAGAATGCATGCGAGAGCTTACTGCCAAACATGAAAAGGGGAGTTTTAGAGAGAAAAGAAACTACAGCAGAGGGAAGGGTGGGCGGAGAAGAGCTTGTGGGAGTAGCTGAGAACAGAAGGCGCAAAGACACCGAAAGGGAGGAGACTATCAGGAGTGTGTATAGTGGCCAGCTCTGTGATTGATACGTGTTATAAAAGTGTGGATTACAGAGTGGCACTGTTGTTTTTTGAGTCATAAAGATATCACAGACTTTGAATTGGAGCATGTCTTAGTTTGCTCTAAGCTTGAGGAAAAGTGCAGTGTTGATTGGTCTCTTAGGCTGATGTGTGTGATGAGATCATCTCTGTGGACACAGGCTTTAGCACCTCTTTACAGCTGCCTGCAGGAAGGGGACTTTCCCCTCAATTTCTCTATTGCTGCTACTCAACGTCTGAGCTCATCGAAATGACTAATCACTTGACTCTGTCTTTCTCTCCTCTCTCTCTCTGTCTCAAACTCCCTCCCTTTCAGCTAAAGCCTTAAAGACAAGATACGACCGAAGGATCCCATTTGCATTTGGATTTGTACATCTTTTGGGTGTAAATTTCTGGACCCTTTCCACCTGCTATCTACTTTTAGTTGGTGACGTCACTCATTTCGAGGAGGCTATTTGAAAGTGAATGCCAAAAGCATTTTAGTTTCCCCCGTCTTCTCTGATGGACCAGAGAGTGAAGGGGGCAGCCCTCCGAAAACCACTGTAGATGCCACATCTGCACCTAAAAGCTCTGAGAAAGACCATGTGCCGGAGAGGAAGCGCAAAGCTGGAGCAGAGGAGGAGAACGGGGACAAGGGGGCAGTGCTGGAGCTGCTCATCGAGGGGCGCTGTGGGACTAAAGGAGACCAGCAGCTTCAGATCTCTGGCAAAGACACAAGCTGCCCTGAGGGGAATGTGAGACTCCGAATAGGACTCCAAGCTAAGCGCACCAAGAAGCCGCCTAAGATCTTAGAGAGCTATGTGTGCAAGCCCACTATTAGGACCTATCAGAGGCAGGGCAGGGGGCTGAGGGGAGAGGCAGAGGGGGGAGTGGGTCACCAGAGCAAATCCAGTTCCAGTGCAGATGAGGCAACCAGCAGAGAACAGCACTCGGGATTGGACAGTGTCCAGACCAGCTCCAAACAGACGGCATCTGCTCCACCAGTCGCACCATCGTCATTAACAGCATCATCGTCAACAACAACAACACTGCTGCCACTGCCCTCGCCAGCCTCCAGCACAGCCTCAGCTCAGAGAAACAAGTCCAGCTGTCAGGTGAGATAATTGCACTTGTGTTTGTGTTGTACCTGTCACATATCAGCTGTTAAGCTATTAGAACAAATACCATCTACGTATTATCAATGAAGAATGTGCTAAAGTTTATGGTCTGATAGTTCTTAAAGTGCAAAGTGGTTTGACTTTTAGCTTCTTTGCAATAAGGTCACAGCTTGTCTCTGAAACCTCGGCAGCATGTTTAAACAAACAGACCTATAAATAGGACAACGGCACAGCAACCATTTGGAGCTTTTACACACATTGGTCTATCAGTCCTTATGACAATCACCCGAGGGGAAGCGCATTACTGGGGCCGTGCTAACGCCACTCACGCCGCAGCACAGCAAAATTACAGGACAGCACAAAATGTCAAGCCTTCTCATCTGTATTAGTGGCAATTTATAACTACCAATAGCAAAGCTTTCTGTGCGTCTCCATCTCGGCCCAGCTCTCTATATCTGTCCCTGTCTTCTATTTTTACATCCCCTCTTTTATACCTGCTCTCATTTATCTTTCACTCCCTCTCTCCTTGCTCCACACTCTTCCGCTGCCTTTGTATTTCTCCTTTCTGTGTCAACCCCATTTTCACTACTCTCCTCCTGCTATGCCCTCCTTCTTCTGTCCGCTTAAGTCATTTTGTCTGTTTTTTTAACAACTTTAGTGAAAACAATATTTCTACAGTTGTTCTTTTCTACTATGTTTCATTAGTGTCACTGCAGACTTATGTTCATGACGGTGTTGTGGTTAATGAGTTTTCCTATTTGTGTTCCCCAGGTCCCAATCCAACTGACTGCAAAAGCTGAGGCAATTTCAAACGGTACATTGGAGAAAGTGAAGAAAAGTTCATTAGTGAATGGTCTGTCAGGGGCTCATAAAACATCTTCTCCCAAAACTGACTGTAAATCTCATATTCCACCCCCAAAATCTGCCCAAAATGAGGACATAAAGGCTGAAAGTAGCTCCAACAAGAAACATAACGGTTTGGTGCAGGCGTTTAAACAGAGAGGACTATCAAATGAGAAAGGATCTGCCAACACCAGCAATGCATCTTCAGAAAAAGGCAAATCTGGAAAACATAACGCTGCTCAATCTATTTCTTCTGCTTCAAAATTGACAGCAGACAGCTCTCACAAAGAACTGTCAAATAATAGCAAATCTCCATCTATCTCCACTGTCACCCCTCCTGTCTCCGAACCCCAAGATGATCCTTTAATGCAGCCAACAGTTGGTAAAAGGAAAGACAAAAAAAAGAAATCCAAGAAAGAAAAACGGAGGGATAGGAAGTCAAAGCGTGACAGATTAGAGGGAGAGAGGGCAAAAAGTCGCAGCGAGAAGAAGAAGGAGAGAGGAGTAGAGGATAAGACTAGACATGGGAAGGACCAGGAGGAAAGGCATAAATCTAATGATGTTAAAAAAGAGCAAGCCCCGAGTAAGAATGACAATACGGCAAGCCAGGAGTGTCAAGCTGAAAGCAGTATCGCGGAAAGTTGTGCAGCTGTTGACAATTGCGTGATAGAAGAAGTTGTGTGTGATACGAGAACAGAAGAACAAAACTCTACACACATAAAATGCAGGGAAGTTGATCCAGTGGAAACAACAGATGATGCCAATAAATCAAAAGAGCAGGACGCTTTGAGACATTCGCCTCCGAGCCAACCCGTGTCCACGCCTCCTGCCTCCTCTCTACCCGCACCCCCTTCTGCCCCTTCCTCTCCTCCAGAGCAGGACAGCCGCCCGCTAAAGAAACGAAAAGCCCGCAGGCCCAGCTGGACAAAGTTGGTGCACCGAGCTCAGAAAGCAGAAAATCATGAAGCCACTTCTGATTCGCAGCGTAATCCTTCTCTCAGTTTTCCCCAGAACCCAAAAACGGCCCTTAATCATCCCAGGCCTGCAGATGAGTCACATGCAGCAACTTCCAGCGCTGTACCCAAAAGCTCCACCCCTCCATCTCCTCTAACTAGGTCTCCATCTCCAAAACATTCAGAGCCGGCTGCGTGTGCCACAAAAGCCCCGCTCACACCAACTCGTAAAAGAGGACGCCCTAAATCTCAACCTGGGTGCTCCAGTGAACCTCCTCCAAAGCTTTCTCCAAATGTTACCCCCACAGAAGTGCCTATTCCCGGGCAAGACAGCGCTCCCAGTCCGGTGGAGCTATGTCCCGAGGAGATTAGGCCCAGCCCGAGAAAGCGCGGCCGACCTCCCAAACGACCTCTCCCGAATGATTCCCACAGCTCCAGCGAGCATGAGAGGAGGAGTGTTCCCAACTTCGAAAGGGGAAGCAAGCAGCTGAACATCAGGAGGTTGATTAATGAGATGAAGAAGAGAAAAAAGAGGCGATTTCACAAGGTTATATCGTCTGCGCTCGTGGCGAAAGCAGCAGACTCTAAATCGATAGAAGCTACAACTGTACACACACTCTCATCTCTGTCCAGCTCCTTTGGGGTAAACTTGGTCCTCAAATTAATGTCAGCAAAAGAGGCACTATCTACATGGGCAAAAGGAGAGGACGAAAACCAAAAGTACAAAGCGGAATCTCCTCCCATTGCTCCTCTTCTCAGTCGTCTCTGTTCGCCAGTGCTCCAGAAACATCACTCTTTTCACAGCCTCCCCTGTCTCACCCGTTCCCCTCCCCGTCTCTCACGCACTCCAGCGGCGCCCAGAGCCCGTACAGCGAGCACAGCTTCACCGACCCGTCCCCATGTCTGCTCTTCTCCCAGCCCTTCTCTTTGCCCTCTCCTTCCTCCTCCTGCACCTCTCCACGGCCCCCCTCTTCCTCCTCTCTCTCGTCGTTCGTGAGGAAGAGTTGTCCTTGTCAGGGTCGGCCGCACTTCCCCTTCCACCAGTCCACGTGTAAGCTCTCCACCCCGCTGCAGCACACACCTGGCTCTCCTCCGGGCCACCTGAAAGAGGCCACGACGTCCCCCAGGAGCGAGTCCCACAGCGAGGAGACTTTGCCTAGCGACAGCGGAATCGGGACGGATAACAACAGCATCTGCGAGCGCGGTGAGATGAGAGGGTCCAGAGGGATGCTAAGAATAGGTCACTCCGCCGGAATCATCTTAGGAAGTCAAAAACACTCCACTCCTTCAATCTTGGACCACCCTTCTCCTGTTTCCCCTCCGCTCTTGTCCCGACACCCCAATGCAAACGCTCACAGAGACAGACACAGGCATAGACGTAGAGATTTTGACTGCTCTCCTTCTTCTTGTGCATGTCTTTGCTCATGTTCGGGGCAAAGTAAATGCATTCAGTCCGATTATTACTCCTGTCACAACGCACTGAAGCGGCAAAAAAGTAAACACAAGAAAAAGCACCAGCAGAACTTGCACCTGCAGGATCCTGAGTTCTTAGCAGAGTTGGAAGATCTGATAGGGTTGTTCGGTGAGATGCACATTGGGCGGAGGAGCTGGGCACGGGCTGGAATTGTGCATGGTTTCGACGGAGGCAGTCCTGGAGGGAGAAGGCACCACTCCTCTCACTCAATGCGCTCCAACATATTTCGCATAAATCTCAACGGATTTTATTCTCCTCACCCTTCCACATATGCACACAACCAAACTATCCCAGCCCAACCTTTCTACTCATGTCACCCAGTGCACTGCAGCCGCAAGCTTGACAGAAGACAGTGCGGTTGCTCGTCGAAATTTCAAGACTCAATAGAAAGCATGTACAGAAGCTACCCAAGTCTTTACAACCATCTACCTAACTCTTATCCTCTTCCAAATGCTAGTCAGTTCGCTCTGCATCAGTCTCCGCACTTCTTCCTAAACCCGGCCCGCTTCCACAGACGCAGGAACAGACTGACGCGGGACACGGCTATCGTAAGCGACGATGGCCCCAGAGGTGGCAGCCATCTTGGCTCTGGGCTCACGTCAAACTTCTCCTGTGGCTGCGGAAGAAGCGAACACAAGCATAAGCATAAACATCGACACAGACATTGCGATGACGAGGAGGAGGCACATGAAGACGATTTAGAAAGAGAGAGATTTGTCACAAAGCAAAGATCAGGGCTTCTATTCAGGCAAGAAGAAATTGGAAGGAAAGCTAATAGAGGCTTAGGCGTGCTATCCAAAGAATCTCCTTGGTTACGTCAAAACGGGATGGATAGTTTCTCATCTGTCGCTGCCGCCTCATCTTCAGAAAGATTTAGGCAAACACCGCTATCGTCTGTCGGTCTGGGGTCTGCACATCTGTCCTCATTCGGGGGAGGCTGGGGTGCCCTGGGACAAAGCTGGACAAAATACAGCGGCTTAGGAGCGTCAACATTCGGAAAACCGAGCTGGACAGTTGGCTTCGGTGGTGAGAAGCAGCAGCACTTGAGCAAAACAAGTGCAACAGGTGCAGAAGAGGAGGAGGAGGAGGATGAGGATGATGAAGACAATGAAGAGGACACATCCATTTACAGGCCACCAGAAACACACACAAACTTGTTCACCTCAGCAGCGATGGAGAGCGGAGCGAGGGGGCTGAGGTGGGGGGGCGACCGGCCGTGGAGGAGGGAGGAGTCAGTCTGGACGGAGAGGAGAGAAACAGGTAAGGAGCAGCACTGTTATGTTTTGTTAGGATTTATAAGTAGAAAATGACTGATTTCTGTCATGGCTGATACTGATATGTTGCAATTCAGAACAACCATTAGTCAATATGATTTTGAACTGGTGTGTAAAAATATACAGAGTCTACTAACTTAAAGAGCATATGACACAGGTTACATACACTTTTCAATGAAAAACAGTGAGCTTATTTTTAATATTACACTAAATATTTTTGCTTGTTTTGACTCAGTTTGACTATTTTGTCTAGACATACGTATGTAGAGGTAATTCCACAATGTTTCCTGGCATCCACATTGTAAATATGGGTCAAAATCCAAATAAATGACACAGAAAGAAGATAACACCTTGTAACAATTACATTTTGTTAAAGGAGACCTATTGCGTAAAATGTACTTTTCTGAGTTTTTAGCCATGTTACAGCAGTGTTCTCTCATCTTTAGTTTACCCAAAGTTGTATTTGGATTTATATGTTTGAGTAATCTTGTATTGTCCTGCCGCTGATGTTCCAGAGCTCAGAAAATCACTGTCTTCACCTACCACCTATCCCCGCCCATGTATCTGTATTTACTCCAAATTCATATTCCGAGTAAAACATGCTGGGATTAAAACTCGTCATGCAGCCTTTTTCCAACTACAAAAAATAGTCATTTAAATTTTGTGGCTTAATAAAGTGACATTTTACAATGAAGAGGCGGAGCTTATCAGCTTTTGAACTGGAAGTCAAAAGACCTTTTTCTATTTCTAAGCAGTTTTAGATAATTTTTGTGTTTTACAATTACAATTTAAATTATTGATCTGCATATGACATAATTCTTTTTGTTGTTGTTGCAAAAATCACATTAGGTCTCTTTTAAATGACTGTTTAAATTCCAGCAAAACTATGTCTGTTGATGAAGAAAAGATGAAGAAAGGTTGGAAATATGTTGAAAATAACAGGAAGTAGAGCAGTGTTCTAAACTGATGACGTCACACTACAGAGACAAAGACGTTTTCAGTTTTCTCAAAATGAACATTTTTAATGACCCTAGAAACATAGTCGCCAAGCAACATATCATAATCTATGAACAGGAAGTAAATTTGCTAAACTGGGATGAACTTTGCAAAATATTTAGTGAAATCTTAAATATAATGATCTTAACTTTATTTTAGTTCAACTTGTCAGAGGCACTTTAAAAAGAGAAACTGGATGAAATTTTGATGACATTTTGTTGAACGTTAAACTAGAAGAAAGGGGTGGGATTCAATAAGTTTATACTTCTTCCCACATCCCTATTGACAATGTTCAATATTGTGGATTGATATTTTTTTCTTTCTTTGGCTTATAAATTATTACATGCTTTATGAACATACTCAAATAAAATAAAATTTATTTAATTTCAGAAATCTGCAAATTTGCTTAGCTTTTGGAGCTAAAGCCAACTGAAGTATTTCTTGATCGACTAAAATCCTGTCCCAACAACTAACGGTTAATCGACTAAAAAGGGGCGTGGCCAAAGCTCTGAAGCTAAAAAGCATCTTTTGATCTGTCCTATGTATTTGTTCTCAAAAAACTGGTCTCAAAAACTTTACTCAAAAAGACAAAAATTGTTTTGGAGTTCATGCAAACAATTTATACAGAAAATGAACATGTCTGTGTGTTTAAATCATAAAATGCAGGTTAGAATGATTTGCTCCTTAAATCTTCAGCTAATTCCCTACTTTTTGTTGCTGTTAACATATGCTGGAAAAACACAAACCTATAATGTTAACAAGTTAAAAAAAAAAGATATATGAGAATATTTTGACTTTAATTTATGATGATTTACCAATAGAACGCATGTTACAAAAAATTTGGATTTTTCGTATTTTGAGTCAAACAGGATATTTTATTTTTGTTCTATTGGCAATCCTATTCTAAGCCTGTTGTTTGTTAAATACTACTTATTTCAGTCACTTGTTATAAATCCTTATTGTTTAATGAAAGGAATATAATCAGACTAACAAAAATCTTGATCGACTAAGAGTCCATCAACCGATAAATCGACTAAGGAGTTACAGCACTAACAGCTTCCACTAAAACAAAACTAAAAGAGATTTCTAAGTGTTAGAAATCTCTATTGTTCAAAGATGATTTGCTCAGAGACAAAACGCAGCCTCAGCGTAAAGAGAACGAACAGATAAACTGAAAGTAGGTGATGTATTTGACCGAAAGCGTCAGTTGGAAACAGACTCGATAAGTGTAAAGAGTAGACTCTGTGAGCACATTTTCCACTCAGAGCAACACATATATGCTCACTGAATGCATTTAAGAAGTTATAACTTAACTCACAGTTCAAGAATAGAAGTAAACAGTTATAATAGTGTAAAAACTCTTAAGTGCAATTAGTGTATGTTATGTCTGAGCACAGAGTAGACTATGACAGGATGAATAAATAAAGTGGAATCAGTATATATTATTATATAGTTGTTCTGTTCTGAGTAAAAGTATTGTTTTTTATTCTGTAAAATTGCTCAGTTGTACTTATTTGTGCACAGTGACGCCTAGTGGACATTTTCCGGGTTGTTTTTACACGTGCGCTGGGCGGGGTTTTATTTAGAAAAACAACAAGATGGCGGAACGCAGTTCGGCTACTTTTTGCAGACCGCATTTTTCTTTGTTTAAAGGTTGCATCGCCGGTATGTACAAAATGTAACATGAAATATTGTTATTATAGACATGTATTGATTGATACTATATGTCTTTGTAGTTTCACCTTTCGAACGTCAGTAAACCTGCTAAACAAACACGTGTGCAGAGTTCTTGATGTGAGAATGGAGTTTAAGCTATCCAAAACGGCACAGTGAAACGGCGGCATCCACGTCGGAGATCTTGCGGTCATTCAATGCAACTAGAGTGAATCTACGCTAACCACTACTACACGCCAAGCAGCACGGCATACAGCAGTGTCCCAGCAATCGTCACCTGGTCCACGCAACTATGGCCGACACAGCTCCACCCGCCAAAGCTTCGTCTGCAGCATCAGACAACACGCCGCCACGAAAGGTTCCATCTCCCGGCTTCATCCACCAGAGCTTCGGGTAACAAAGCGTCATCCTACAATACCCCGGTCTGAAACAGGGTCCACAAGCTCTGCAGCAGCCAAGGCAAGAGCAAAAGCTGAGGCAGCAAAGGCTCGTCTTAGTTTTGCACAAGAAGAAATGAGCTTAAAAATAGAAAAAGCTAAACTTGAGGCATCTATTCAATTATTACAGCAACAAAAAGATGTAGCTTCAGCCATAGCAGAAGCAGAGGCATTAGAGACAGCTGCCGCCTCACAGTTAGACGCACAAAGTGACCCTACTCCATCTGAAACTAACGAACGCACAAAACAGTACGTTGTAGCTCAAGCAACATTTGTGAACAGTGGAGAAAGTCGCCCCTTTGAGCCATTAAAAAGTAATGACACTAAACAACTCAAACAGGAGCACCCTAGTAATGACTTTTTACAGCCCAGTGGAGTGAATAACGACAATTATTTACTTCACATGCTCTTATCCCAAATAACAACCATGCCTCGCATGTTCCAGCAACTAGTGCATTCCCTCGTTTTGTTAAACATGACAATACCAGTTGGTCCCACAAGGTGTCAGCGTCATCACATTGCAATGCCCATCAAGAGCCAATGGACACTAATGTAAGTGACTTTATCAGATTCTTTGCACGCAGGGAAATAGTTGCAACAGGACTTTTACAGTTTAACGATAAACCTCAAAGCTTTAGAGCCTGGAAACGCTCTTTCTACAATGCAATCAGAGGGCTAGATTTGACAGCCAGTGAAGAAATGGACTTAATGCTAAAATGGCTGGGCAAAGAATCCGCAGAGCACGCTGAGCAAATCAGAGCCATACACATTAACAATCCATTAGCAGGTCTTGAGATGATCTGGGACAGACTTGAACAATGTTACGGCTCAGTTGAAGTGATTGAGGATGCACTTTTCAAAAGAGTAGACGCATTTCCTAAAATCGCAACAAAAGACTATGTAAAACTCAGAAAGTTCAGTGATTTACTGTTAGAAATGCAGTGCGCGAAAGCTGATGGAGATCTTCCGGGACTCTCATTTCTAGACACAGCTAGAGGTGTAAATCCGATCATTCAAAGCTTCCATTTAACTTGCAGGAAAAATGGATAACAGTTGGAAACAAACTACAAACGTCAATACGGGTGTCACTTATCCACCATTTAGTATTTTCGTGAACTTTGTTGCACAAGAAGCTAATGCTAGAAACGATCCTAGTTTCCAATTCAACTCACAAACTGATTCTCCTCTCAAACCAGATAAACCGCTGTGGAGAACAAACAGACCAAAAGAAATATCAGTGCACAAAACAGATATAGTTCCTGGCTCTAACTCAGACACGCAAAATCTTTTGAACAAAAAGGTTGACAGTGAAAAACTCTGTCCACTCCACAAAAAGCCTCATCCTCTAACAAAATGTAGAACATTTCGCATGAAACCTCTTGACGAGAGAAAAGCATTTATAAAAGAAAACAATATCTGCTTCAGATGCTGTGCCTCATCCAAACACATCGCAAAAGACTGTAAAGTCAAACTTCAGTGTTCCGAGTGTGGCAATGAAAAACACTGCGCTGCACTTCACCCCGGCCCAGCTACGTGGCACAATGAACCAAGACCAAGCACAGAGCCAACGGCCGAGCCGCCAGCAGAGCACGGCGGGGAGCCAGGTGACACAGAGCCTGAAGAGATAACGTCAAAATGCACTCAGGTTTGTGGAGAGAGCGAGGCAGGTAGATCATGCTCTAAAATTTGTCTCGTAAAAGTTTATCCTGCAGGCAGTCCAGACAAAGCTGTTCAACTCTATGCCATTCACGATGAACAGAGTAACAGATCATTAGTCCGCCCAGAGTTTTTTGAGTTATTTAATGACTGTGGTCCTAGTTCTCCCTATTCACTCAGAACATGTGCAGGCGTTAAAGAGACTATGGGTAGGAGAGCCACCGGTTACATAGTGGAAGCTCTAGATGGCACAGTCCAGATCCCACTGCCTAGCCTCATTGAATGCAAAAACATTCCAAATGATAGAGATGAGATTCCTACTCCTAGTGCAGCCTTACACCACAGTCACCTAAAATCTATCGCTAATCTCATTCCTGAACTGGACTTTAACGCTCAAATACTTATGCTTCTTGGACGGGACGTAGTAAGAGTTCACAAAGTCCGCAAACAGATAAGTGGCCCTCACAACGCACCCTACGCGCAAAAACTGGACCTGGGGTGGGTCATAGTAGGAAACGTGTGTTTAGGTGATGTCCACAAAACTTTGGCTGTAAAAACACTCTTCACCAATGCAACAGAGAAAGGCCGTCCCACAATGTTTGAGCCTTGTCCAAATGTGTACACTGTAAAGGAAAGGCATTGTGACATCCAAGTCCCTTATAGTGTCAGCACTCAGTTAGGTGACAGTACATGTGAACCTGACCACTTAGGATGTAATGTATTTAAACAAACCAGACTTGACAATTACATTGCGCCCTCCATTCAAGACAAGGCATTTTTGAAAACAATGGAGGAAGGACTAACAAAGGACAAAGATGGTAATTGGACAGCTCCGTTGCCATTCAAGTCAGAGCGCCAAAAACTGCCTAACAACAGACCACAAGCATTGAATCGCTTAATGTCACTTGTCCGCAACTTTGAGAGAAAAGATGAACTAAAGGAGCATTTCATAAACTTTATGGACAAAGTATTCAAAAACGGACATGCAGAAATAGCTCCTCCACTAGAAGATGGAGAAGAATGTTGGTATTTGCCACTGTTTGGCGTGTACCATCCACGCAAACCCAAGCAGATTAGGGTAGTCTTTGACAGCAGTGCCAAGTATGACGATGTGTCTTTAAATGACGTTTTGTTAACAGGGCCAGACCTTAACAACTCACTACTCGGAGTCCTCATGCGCTTCAGAAAGAGGCAGTTGCATTTACTGCGGACATTGAGCAAATGTTTTATTGTTTCAATGTTCGAGAGCAAGACAGAAACTACTTGCGCTTCTTGTGGTTTCGTGACAACGACTTATCAAAAGACATAACAGAGTATCGAATGACCGTTCACGTTTTCGGGAACAGCCCTTCTCCAGCGGTCGCAATATACGGCTTGCATCAGTCTGTCCTGCGCTGCGAGTGTGACCCAGATGTTGAGCAGTTTGTCACACGCGACTTTTATGTAGATGACGGGCTCAAGTCACTGCCCACTGTTGAAAAGGCTGTCTCTCTCTTGCAAAAACCCGTGACACACTCTCGAAATCAAACCTTAGGCTACACAAAATAGCAACCAACAGAAAGGAAGTTTTAGAAGCTTTCCCATCCGAAGACCACGCAAAAGACTTAAAAGAGCTAGATTTCGAAGCTGATTCTGTTCCCATTCAGCGTAGTCTTGGCCTCCTTTGGGACATTAAAAAAGACTGTTTCACTTTTAAGACATCAGATGAGACTAAACCCTTTACTAGGCGAGGCATTTTATCAACAATAAATAGCCTTTATGATCCTCTAGGTTTCGTAGCGCCAGTCACTATACAGGGAAAGTCTATTCTGCGCGAACTCACAGTCGAAAACGGAGATTGGGATGCTCCACTACCACCAGAAATGGAGGAAACTTGGACAACTTGGAAAGACTCACTCAAAGAACTGTCTAAACTGTCGATTCCAAGAGTGTACACAGACATTTCACCCTCTACCGCTGCAAAGAAAGAACTGTGCGTTTATTCAGACGCGTCCACTAAGGCCATAGCAGCAGTAGCCTATCTTAGAGTCATAGACACAGAAGGAAACTGTCAAGTTGGCTTTGTGATGGGTAAAGCAAAGTTAGCTCCACGCCCTGATCAGACCATTCCAAGGTTAGAGCTTAGTGCCGCTGTGTTAGCAGTAGAGCTTGCAGATCTAATCTCAGACGAACTTGACATTGAGCTAGACAACACTATGTTCTATACGGACAGTAAGGTTGTTTTAGGTTATATCTATAACGAGACACGTAGATTTTATGTCTATGTTAGCAACCGTGTAAACAGAATCCGCCGGTCATCTCAACCCAGTCAGTGGCATTACATAGCCAGCAGTCAGAACCCTGCAGATCACGCCACTCGTTCTGTTCCTGCCTACCAACTGCCCCTAAGTAACTGGCTCACTGGCCCAGACATTCTGTTTCAAATTCAGAACCTTTCCACAGACACATATGATCTTGTTGAGCCCAGTACTGACGCAGAAGTCAGACCGCAAGTATCTACGCTTAAAACCACTACTTGTTCCAACCAACTCGGCTCTCAAAGATTCACCAAGTTTTCATCTTGGAAATCACTCACTCGTGCATTCGCTCGTTTGCTGCACATCATTCACAACTTCAAGTCATCCTCACCTAAAAACAAACAGTGCAAAGGCTGGCACTACTGTGAAACAGGACTCACTGTAGCTGAGATTAATCAAGCACAAAATATTGTGATTCGAGCAGTGCAGCAGGATGTTTATGCAGATGAAATAAAGTGTATTCAGAAACAAGAAAAACTTCCCAAAGCCGGTTCTTTAAAAAACTTGGACCCCTTCTTGGATGAGAATGGAATATTGCGAGTAGGTGGTCGCATTGCTGGCTCAAACCTAAACCAAAATGAAAAGAATCCTGTCATTGTTCCTGGTCATCATCACCTAGCAGCACTTCTCATAAGGCACTACCACGAACAAACCCATCACCAAGGTCGCTTGTTCACAGAAGGAGCTGTTCGTGCTGCAGGCTGGTGGATTGTAGGAGGCAAAAGAAAGGTTAGTGCAGTCATCTTCAACTGCACAACTTGCAAAAGACTTCGTGCGCCTCTCAGCACACAAAAAATGTCAAACCTCCCTTCAGAACGTCTCTCTACAGAGCCTCCATTCACAAACGTGGGCATAGACGTGTTTGGACCATGGTTTGTATCTTCAACAAGAACCAGGGGACATGTAATCCAAAACAAAAGATGGGCTGTCATTTTCACATGCTTAAGTATAAGAGCAGTCCACATCGAAGTGATAGAATCACTTGACACATCCAGTTTCATTAACGCCCTTAGACGATTTCTTGCTATTAGAGGACCTGTTAAAAGCATTCGCTCTGATAGAGGCACAAATTTTGTCAGTGCATGTAAAGAACTCAAAATCCCCTCAAACATGGACAATACTGCAGTACAGACCTACTTGAAAGAACAAGGATGTACATGGACTTTTAATCCACCACATGCCTCCCACTTCGGCGGATCGTGGGAAAGGATGATCGGTCTTGCACGCAGAATATTAGATACAATGTTTTTTCAGCTCAAGAACACTAAACTCACTCATGACGTTCTTGTCACCTTTATGTCAGAGGTGTCAGCTATCATAAACGCTAGACCCCTCGTTCCTGTTTCAGTGGACCCAAGTGATCCATTTGTTTTGACTCCAGCAACCTTGCTCACTCAAAAATCAGTTCCACTCCAAGCTCCAGCTGGGAACTTCTCCGTGGCAGACCTCTACAAGCATCAGTGGCGACAGGTGCAGCACTTGTCAAACACTTTCTGGGACAAATGGAAAAAAGAATTCTTGCCAACACTTCAGCCACGCCGCAAGTGGCAATCCAGTCAACCCAACGTAACACCAGGAAGTACTGTTGTGCTCAAGGACAGTCAGATACCCAGAAACCAGTGGCCTCTTGGACTCATAACTCAGGTGTTTCCTTCTAAAGATGGTAAAGTTCGTACAGTAGAGGTTAAAGTTTTCAAATCAGATGGTACGAAGGTTTTTACTAGGCCAATCTCAGAAATTGTTGTATTAGTTCCTTCTTAAGTGTTTAATTAGTGGCGTTTAATCACGCCAGGCGGGGAGTGTTCTGTTCTGAGTAAAAGTATTGTTTTTATTTCTGTAAAATTGCTCAGTTGTACTTATTTGTGCACAGTGACGCCTAGTGGACATTTTCGGGGTTGTTTTTACACGTGCGCTGGGCGGGGTTTTATTTAGAAAAACAACAAGATGGCGGAACGCAGTTCGGCTACTTTTTGCAGACCGCATTTTTCTTTGTTTAAAGGTTGCATCGCCGGTATGTACAAAATGTAACATGAAAATATTGTTATTATAGACATGTATTGATTGTACTATATGTCTTTTGTAGTTTCACCTTTTCGAACGTCAGTAAACCTGCTAAACAAACACGTGTGCAGAGTTCTTGATGTGAGAATGGAGTTTAAGCTATCCAAAACGGCACAATAGTATTATGTACAACATTTGACTATGATTATGAACAACTGTGAATATTTTAACTTTATTTGGAAGCTTAATACTTGAAAGTTTTGCGTCATTCAAGAACATGTTTTTGATGAAATATGTTGACATCGCACTGGGGAGAACCTGTAGACATATGTTTAACAAACTACATCTGGTATGATGTACTGCTATTGGTCAAATTAAAATTATCTGCGACATTTTAGGAGTTTTGGTTCAATACATAAGTAACATTTTATTTAATCCCTAAAAAATCACTTGACTAAGATTAAATATGTGAAATGTTTCGGAAAATCTTGATAATGGTCTTTTATTGGGTTTTCTTCCATCTAATTAGAAATAAACTATAATATATGTTGATCAGAAATTAACATTTTTCATAATAGCTTTTGTAAAACACAAAGTTGATCTAAAACAACTTAGAATTATAAACAGGGCCATTTACTTGTACTTCCTGTTCAAAACTGCAGAACTGATAAGCCCCGCCTCTTCGTTGTAAGATTTGAATCTAGCAAACAGCAGACGTTAGATTTGTAATATTTTAATGTTGTAAAGTGGCTTTGTGACTATTTTGAACCACACATGATACTATGAATCTGAATCTTTTGAATAATCACAATTAAATACAGACAAGTGGCGGGAATAGGTGGTAGGTGAGGACAGAGCAGAGATCGAGCCTTCATTGTATTGTGCTGCAACAAGTTAATCGATTTTTCACAACTAATCAATTATTAAATGTATTGTTAACTAATTAAGTAATTGAATAATCGTTAACTGTTCTTTTCATTGGACGAAAACAAATATTATGCTGCTAAGTCAACATTTGTGAATAAAACTCGACCCGACGACCATTAAAAGTTACATTCAGATGAGTGAAAAAGAAGAGAAAAACTTTTTCTCAAGCTTCAAGAGCCAAACGTCTGTCAGACCGATTCAGACCTGATTAAAGCAGTTGCTCTCTTCCCATTTTGTTGTTTTATTCAAAGAAGTTTCCCCAGCTAATCAGACGGAGAGCGACTCTTTCTGCATAAAGCATGCGCAGTAAAACAGAAAGTGACGTCAACCAAAAATCCCTCTATAGGTTCCCAAGCATGCATGATCTGAAAAAAAAATGTGTTTTAATGATTCTGATTGGGCAGCAATGACATAGAAACTATGTAAATTTGTTGCTTTTACGAGAAAAAAAACACAATTCTATAAGCAAATGTTACTAGTAAATACAAATTCCATCTTCAAGTCAAATTTGCTTTCTAAACAACTAATCAGTTACTTGAAAGAATAATTGGCCAACTAATCGATAACTAAAATGATCAAGCCCACATTGTATTGCTGTAGTTCTTGTGTTCTTAGCTGATCAAAACTTTGCTTGTTTACCAATAACGTTTTATTTTTTATAGATTTATAATAAGTTTAGATAAGTTTAACCTGGAAGAGAAAATCTGAGCTAAACATTTTTGTAGACAAAAGCCTAGGTTTCTATTATTCAGTTTTGGTATAAACTCTGTTGCCTTCTAGTCGACTCAAGCACAGTTTGGTGGTCCGATCAGAGATGCCTTTTTTTTAGTTTTAAGGCATATGCCACGACTCTGTTTTAGGTGACTCAGCCATCAGCCTGACATGTTTTTTGTCAACCCAGAGTTTCAATGGTTGAACACAGCATCACCACATAGTTTACATACAAACAATCATCACTGAAAGACCTTCTCACATAAGATATTGATAATATTGATTATTGTGAATATTTTTTCACCAGAAAATATATTTATTTTACTTTTACTTGCTTAAAAGACATGACATAAAGAGATTTGCAGTTCAGACCCATTATTGAAATCACAAGTAATTGCTTCTAAAGTCTTAAATGCAACTATTATATAAAAATTGCTAAATGTTTACTTATAAAGGGATGCAGATTAGAAAAGTGTCTTTGCGCTAGGTTTTGATAAGCAATAGAACAGGTGCCAATATTTTAAATAGAAGATAATGAATTGTACTGTTTTGTTTTGTAATTGATGATTTGTGAATAATAATTTTGACGAAATATTATTCATCAAAGATGGACTTTTATTAAACCAAAGCAATACGAATTCAGAGAAGATAGAAATATGAAAGAAACTAATCAAAGAACGTATTTTCAAAGGTATAAATTACAAGGTTAGCAGATTTTATACATAATTCAACCCTCAAGTTGCATAATATTTGTTTTTTTGCAGACTGCAGAGGATATTATATAACTAAGTAATTACATATTTTGCTGTTTGCCAGTTGTGGCCATCCATAGAGTAATTTTACAAGCTTTGCTTTGGTCCAGAATCTTAACAGTAGCTGCAGCGCTAAAAAAAACAGGCAAAAAGCAAGTCTGTGGTTCAATATAATAATAGATGCAACCAAATCATCAGCGAGCGAGCAGAATAGATTTTATGCCAGGACTGTTCTTTCAATGGATCAGAATGACAGGTTTTTATATTTGCACAATGTGGGCACAGCGAATGTGAAACCCATTTTTGTAACAGGACGACTTCTCTCAGGTGTTGTTTATAGCCACATCAGAGTCGGTAAATGGAAATAAGACTTTATACACAGTCCAGACTTTAGTGAGAACACACGGGCCAATCTTCAACCAAAACTAAAATTGTTCTTCCAAAAATGTGACAAATGCGAACAACAGAATCTTGATTTTCTGTCAGGAAACTTTCAGATCTTGTAATTCTGAAGAAAAGCAAACACAGTTGCTCCCCGTGGAAATGCAGGGAATACATTAGGTAACCACCGTATTGGCTATTTAAAGCTTGGCCTATCCTTCCCTGCTGACCCACAGTGCCACTTGGAAAATTCAATAAGGAGTAAGTGGTCATTCTTGTCTAGATCTATGGAAAATGGAACAAAGACATAAACTTCATTGTGATGAATGAGGAGGAACACACGGGTCATTCTGGGGCACTTGTGCTTGTGAAGAGAAACAGTCTTTTTAAGTAGGTGCTATACAACTGACACAAGTCCACAGTCTAACTGAACGCACATGTGGTGCAGCACGCAAGCTCACTGCCTCTCTCTCTCTGTCACCCGTTTAGATTTATGTCCCCATTTACTGAATGTGCAAAACAAATTGTGTGAGTATGTTCAGCTCACGATAAGAGCGCACTGCGCTGTTTGTCAATTCCTGTGGTTTCTTGGCGCGTGCATGTGCGCACATAAATCATTGTTAATGCATTTCCCAGAAGTGATCTGGTCAGAGGAAATGTTGTGACTCACCTAATCTGTGGCCCATCCGCGTGACTCAGCCCTGAGCGGCCCACCTCGCGCCTCCTGTCGGCACAGAAACTGATCCACATCTGTCTCTCTACCTCTGTCTGTCTGTGACTGCAGGGTCACACAGTGATTCAAGACACTGGGGGCTACAGAAAACTGTAGCATTAGACAATGGGTCACTTCATAAAAGACGACCAGGAAGGCCCAGGAAGCACCCTGTCCTGTCTGCGGCCTCTCCCCCAGCGCTCTCCACCTCTGCTGGCTTCATGTCAGCGCCTGAAGTGCAGACTGGCACTGAGACAGCGAGAAGAGAGAGAGAACCCTCTCTGCTCATGACTGAAGCTGAGCTCCAAGCCAAGAGGAAGAAGGGCCGCCAGAGGAGACATAGTCCTTCTCCTCTCCATCAGAGGTAAACTGCATCACTCTGCCCTCACACAGTTACAGTTAGTGCTGCTGTATTAACACATTCATTTCAGCACTGTGTGCTAAACCAGTGCCTCTTCTCTCTCTCTGCTCTTTCTGTCGTTCTCCCTCTTTCATGAATCTCTTTTTTTAGTGTCACTGAGGACAGAGCAGAGTCGGCCAGTGAAAGTTCAGGACACTCAGATGAGGAGCAGGCTCCATTAGAGCCAGTCCCTGTCCCGTCTGAGGAGCGCTTAGACACAGAACCAACAAAAAGCTTCTTAAAGGCAGGCCTCTATTCTGATGACTACAAAACCACAGAGTAGGTCAAAAACATAATATTATTTAAAGCAGTGTAACCCAGTGTGTAACCCTGAAACCCTGCTCAAGTGTTTTTCTGCTTCAGTCCTCCATCACAGAACACACACTTTGGTCCCGAGAGTTCAGAGTATTGTCCAGAGGAGCAGGACTACAGCCTCCTGCCTGCTCCCATCCATGTGGGTCAGTGTGAAAACTTGAACTTCACAGTATTTATATGTGACTGTGTGTCCTGACACACCTCTTCTGTGCAGGTAAATACCTAAGGCTCAAGCGCATCCATTTCCAGCTCCCTTACGACGTGATGTGGCTGTGGCAACATGATCAGGTAAACACACTGTAAATTAAGAATGGACACGTGACCTGCTTCAAAATCCTGCTCCTAATGTGTGCTTCTGCAGCTCTGCAGGCCGCCTGTGGTTCCTCTCAAAAGAAAGAGGCGTTACTGTAAGCATCAGCATTAGATTTGATCAGCAGATTGATCAGTCTTTCTCTAAGTGTCTTTGGTCTTTTCAGGTCGACCGAAAGAGAAGACTTTATCCTCACAAGACAATGAGGTCAGTTTGAATTGAGTTTTGTAGTTTGGACTGAAAGTTGATGTATCTGATTTTCAGGCCACAAAATCAGAATCTGTCCAATTAGCTCTCACTGACCTTTTGGCACGTGGTTATTAATATCCAAATCAAGTTTTGCATTCAACAATGACTTTAGAACAGATTTTAACAAAAGTAAAACTGAGATAAATTGAGATGGACAGTCAATCAGACCGCTGCTTTCAACTATGAGAAATAAAATAGATTATTAATTAAAAAAGTAAAAACAAGATGTGACTGATTTGCTACAAGTATTTCAATCCATGATTTTGGTGGAGGGTGCTCATGGCTAATGTAAATGAACTTGACAAAAACTTTAAAAATCCAACTCCCAACAACAAAGGAAAGAAATAAAAGGCTTTTACTAACTCCGGCAGACAGCACACAACAATCTGATTTTTGTTAGAAGATGCTTTTTCTGTTCCTGTAGGATCAGACTGGAGACATCACCAGCCTCTTCCCACACCTCGACATGGATCCTTTAAGCAGCGGTGAGAGGTACAGGACAATGCCACGTGTGAATCAAACTGAACTCTTGACTGCACTGTTACCAAACTGAGGTCTAGTGTTTCTGTGTGTGCGGCCAGGAGCTTTGTGGTCAAGCACCATGTGTTTCTGCTGAGGAACTGGGAGCTGGTGAGGGAGAGGCAAATCCGGCTGAGGATTGAGCGAGAGAGGCAGCAGGACAGTGAGGAAGAGGAGGATGAAGAGGAGCAAGCGCACAGCCACATCAAGTCAGGTCCATGAAGCAAGTGTGTGTGTTTGTTTTGTTTATGGAGAGGTCCGTCTGCTGTGTTTTCACTGTGCTTCTGTCTCTCTGCGTGTGCATGTGTGTGTGTGTGAGCATGTGTGCACTGCTAAAATACAACCATTTGTTTTGTGATAAGTGAAATTTAAGAAAGATGAATTCTCTCTAGGTTTTATAACTACATTTAAAATGTGAGTTTTAGCATTATTTTACATTCTAGTAAATATTTCTGACAACAAAATAAGAATGTGTGTCTAGATTAGGCAGAGGTGTGAACTTTCAATTTATGACTTGGACTTGAGCCAGACTTGAGTCACTATTGGCATAACTTGGGATGACTTGATTCCTCAAAAAAATTGTGCACCCCTTTTTTGTAATCAAAAATATATTTTAATGGGATAATTTAAAAAGGTCAATGAAATTGTAAAAGTACAAGATGCATTTGGTAATTTGATAAAAAGACTTGAAAAGACTTGAAACTACAAGCAAAGGACTTGGGCTTGAGGCCAAAGATTTACATGAGAGCTGCAAAACATTGCCTTTGTCCCACCTCTGATATTACAGTTCTCAAAATGAAAATCAGATACTAATCTATAGTAAACTAAATGTGACAATTCCGAAACAATTTTCAAATGATCTTGAGTTTTAGCAAAACTGGTTTAAGACTAAAGTGTTCACTGGTAATAAAGAAAGTGCTATTATTTTGTGTTTTACAATCTCCACTGTCTATTGTTTAAAACCTTAACCTTAAAAGAACATTGTATTTCTCATTGTGGTGTCAAAAAAGTATTGAGATTCAAAAACATTCCTTAGTATTGACATCAAGTTTGAAATTTTAGTATCGTGACAACACTAGTCTATATTTGAAATAATAAATCCTGGTTAGTTTTATGAAATCCCCAGTGCTCTGCTCCCGGTGCCAGACTCAGCAGTTCAAACTAAGTGGTTTTCCAACCTCAGAATTTAAGCCTCCAGAAATGTTTCTCATTTTCAGTCGCCCACTGCTGGTGTCTCCGAGCCAGCAGGCATCCACTTTCTCCATTAACAGTGAAACCACAGTTTCCATCAAAGTCCCAATGAAAAATGAGATAAAACCAGAGCTAAATGACCGCTCGCATTCAGAACAAATTATGTGGAGTTTGGCTGCGTGTTCTAACAATGTGACATGTGACCTCTGACCTCAGATCAGCGGAGGAGGCAGGAGAACGTTTTCAGCAGGGATTCGTCTAAGAGCCAGGACACCTCCAGCTGCCTCACTGCCAGCCCCTGTGTGAGTAACTCAAAACCAGCACAGGAAGGACAAAATAACAACAAATTCCTTCACAATTACATATTGTAACTTTTTACAGCCCACAAACGCTCCGAGCGGACCAGCAGAGGAAGACAAACGAGGGGAAAAGGAGGTCTGCAGAAGAGAGCAGCGGAGGAAACGGCTCAGTGATTTACTTCTGACCTTGCAGCATTCATAAGCTAATAGAGGAAGGTGAGGGGAAGATCAGATAAAAACAGCATTAGGCATATGTTTTGTTAAGCCTGGGTGTTTTTGTGCTGCTGCTGTGTAGGCGGACGCACTCTGAGGACGGGACCAGACCCACCGCCAGCAGATGGACAGGAGGTGATGTCATTATGCAGCTACTTTTAATGAACAAAAACAAAACAGGAGAAGAAATATGAGGGCTGACTGAAAACGCTTCAGTGACACTTGGAACGGACGATTGTGTTTCTGAGACCATTGCTCAGAAAAAGACATCGAAACCAAGGCTGAAACCATGGCAACGCATCTTTCGCCCAAAAACGCAACGGATGAAAGAAACTGACCAGCAGAGATGAATTTGCACTAGTGCTGGATTGACAAGCACACTAAAACGACTGAGCGGACACAGAGTGGATAGACGCCTGCACTTCTATGATCGCGCTTACTTTGGCACCTTAAGGAAAGAAGGGCAGTGACTTGACTGAAGAACAGCAATAGTGTTATGACTAGAAGTTGATGTCATAGTTTAAGGTGGAGGGCAGCTTCAAATCAGTCTTTTTTAATCAGGGTATGCTAGCTTTTAAAAGAGGGTAGTTGGAATTATTTAAAGGGCCTATATTATCTGTTTTAATGTTGCTTCTTCTTCAAAACCATACCTACAGTTGTGTTTTACTTCATTCACACTCGTTTGACACAAAAATTCTGCATATTTAGGTTGAGTTCTTCTTACAGCCTGAAAACACTCCGTTCCACCTTGTGATGTCATGAAGTGCTAACACAGGAAGTGCTCCTATGTGTTTTAAGCTCCACACCATGGATCTATTATATTATCTGGATAGGATAATATGGCTTGTAGCCGTTGTAAGTGAGCCCCAGCACCAGCTTCATTGGCACGGCAGAAACACTCTCTTCAGCTTTAAAAACGTACCTACTTTCACGTCATACATTTTTTGCGCATGTTCCACAGCCTGTTGTGCACCTAGCAAAAGGCTAAAGCTAACATCCATGATGGCAACAAACGCCAGTGAGCAAAAGCCATTGATGCACAGCGCCCACCACCTTTGATCACCAGGGCTTGCTCCACACACCTTCACCACAATAATCTGACAACTTCCTCTCATAAATCCTTCCACGCAAGTGGAAGGATATGTATTCAGTTTTAGCTGCAATTTCAGCTTAAAACCCTCTTTTGACAAACAACAAAATGAAACTGGAGAGGACCACTCAAGCATAGCCAATCAGAACGCTGCTTTTGGTTTGTAACGAGAACTAAAATTCTTTATTATTCAATTCAGTGGTCTCAATTATTCACTGCATTTATCATTTCCTTTTTAAGTGGAATACACAAAGCTTACTTATTTGCAACAAAAATAGTTAGCTACCCCAACTTTTAGCTGCTTCCCTTGTCTGTGTGATGGACTATCCTGGATAAATAACACAAAAATATATTTAGAAAAAGACAACAACTTAAGCTTTTTCTAGTGTTTTTGCAGTAAAGCAGTTCCACAGAAGCTTAAATTGCTTCTAAATACCACATGATGACATCACAAGGTTGAACAAAGCATTTTGAGCTTTGGAAATGTACAAAGCAGGATTACATAAGATTTCTGAACATTGTGGATGCCTCTTTTATTGAATTAGCCATGTGCCTTGATACTCAAACTATAATTCCACCTCCTTTTTTTGTTTGAACTTTGTACCAGCTTTGGTTTCATGTTGTCCTACCTGTTAAAAGACATATTAACCATAAACCAGGTAATTTTTTGAAAACAATTTCTATCACAGGATAAGGAACTGCCCTCCACCTCAATGTTTAAATGTGCATTTTGTAGCTTGTCTAATGGAAGATCCGCCACCACTTTGACTTCAGTGAGATGATGTTGCTTTGTTTGAAATAAACTGTGTAATCCTTCAGTCATTCAGAGATCGTCCAACACAATTTAAAGCAAAGGAAAATGGAGATTTTTAATTCTTTCAGAAATAATGCAATGAGATACAACTTACCTTCTGTTTACCGCAGTCTCCTCAAAAGGAGAACCTAAAGACCCTGTATCCGATTTTTAAAAATTTAAATAACATAAAATCATCAGCACAGATAGATTGTCAAAGTATCTATTTGGGTGAAAATCAGTTTACCGTTTCTGTGAACCCAGGAAGTGTATTTGTGTTTGTTTGTAGCTCACATTAGTTGTTGTTAACTTTACCGATGCAACACAAAATTGTGAAAAGCAGTTAACTTGGTAAAGAATAAGCAAAACAAGTACAAATTTAACATTAGATAGGGTTCTTACAGTTACAGTGTCTTTAAAGCAGAACTAAGTAACATCATTACCTTGTTAAATGTCTAAAGCTCTCTGTGATGATTTTTATGGTTACATATGTATTTTGGGGCATTTGAAGCCTGTCTCCGGTAGAAACTACGGCAACTGCATCCTTTCTCCCACTTTGCAACACATTTCCGACCCGGATTTCTGTCCTGAGAAACCCTGGCTCTTTGAATTTTTTTATTTAAATTTTTAAATTACACAAAAATGTTAAGTTTCAGTTCAGTTGACTCGTTTAATTACAAAAAGAGAGCACTATCACCACCGCTGAAGTTGCTTAGTTCTGCTTTAAAGCAACTTCAGCGGTTGATTTAAGTTTGAAATAAGGCATCAGACACATTTAAACACATTACACGGCTAAATAAAAAAAATCAAAGAGCCTGGGTTTCTCGAGACAGACATTCGATCGGGAATGTGTTTCGAAGGAGGCAGGGGAGCGACCGTATTTGTATCGGAGACAGTGGAGAGAGCCGACACATGCTTCAAAGGCCCAAAATACAATGTGACCATCTTACGAAGACTTACAAAGAGATTTAACAAGTTCAAAATATTACTTAGTTCTGCTTTAGGGTAAAATAATCTAAACTAGGCTAGGAGGACGGCAAATTTCAGCACTAGCATCAGTTTAAAACTACTTCCTCTTCAAACTAGTACCTTCAGACTGAAAATGACTTTTGGATGGTCGATTACTTTTGCCACAATATACATTAGACTTATCTAGCTTGTATTTTTTCTACTCACAGGTCTTTAACTAGCAAAACTACTTAAAAATAAATTGTGATTGGACTCGCCTCTCCACAGATCTGACTTCATCATACCATGGAAGCATTTTGACAAAGCAATAACAAGCAGGTGGCGGACCCTCCATTTGTAAAGCTACACTGTGCACATTTATCTTGAACCGATCGTCATGACATCAACGTTTTGATCTGAACTTACGGTACTTTGCGTTTCGGCTTTTCGAGACACGAGGAGCTCACAAAGGCCGCCCCAGGGTAAAAGAAAGAAAGAAAGAATTCCCTGGTTTTAAGTAGGTCAAAATTGAACTGTCTTTTTCTTGTTAAGCTTTCTGTCACGTTGCACCTTTGGGATTCGACACGAGGAGTTAGACACGAGGTGGGTAGAAAGAAAATTACTGTTGCTTAAGATTCCACAATAACAATTAGTGATTAGGGGGCAAATTATTACAAACAAAAAGAGATTCAAATGCAAAAAAACAAACACAAATATAAGGCTGCATGCAACTAACAATCATTTTGCTAATTGATTGTTTTGGTGTTTAATCGATTAGTTGCTTGGATGCAAAAGTTATGCAAGTTTTTCCACAGTTTGACCCCGACAGATCTCAAGTAATTTACATATTTTCCGTATCTTTGCTGTTCAGTTTGAGTCTTTTCTTTAGCTCATGGTATAATTTTTAACCTACTGTATGCATGTAACGATTATTTCAATAACTCAATTGTTGCAGCTCTACACTAATATACAGTATATTTGTTATAATCTTCAGCAGATATTTTAATGGAAATAACAAGAAGGGTTTTAAGAATATTTTGATTGCCATAAACTACATTTTGCTTTAAAAACGTCGACTCCACATTAGATCTAATCAATAATTTGCCATAAATGTAAATAGATGAACAGAAAATTGAATAATGCACCTATTCTGATACTTCCAAAAAAATAAAAATAAATACAATAACATTTAAATGTCCTATCAGAAAGTATGTACAAGAAATAACCTACAGGTTTAGTTGTTTATTACTTACAAGCAAATTTGGGGATTCGGTTCATCTTTTTTAGTAATTGTTGTACATTTTATTTATAAATGCTATTTCGAGACACCCAAAGAAGCTTCACAGCAACAACAAAATACAAAAAACATACAACAGTCTAAAACATACGAATTATATTACTTTTATTCGACTGAAAATGTGCCTAAAAAGTCTGATTTTAAACTCAAGACAATCATATATGAAAAAATGATTCTGCAATAGTCTTCAAAATTGTGTTTGCTGTTCACAAGTGCAAAGTTTGGTGTGTAGGAGCTACTTTTGGGCTAATCTTGTTGCCCCTGTGAACAGAAAATGCATTTGGAGAAAGCAGTTACAATGAAGTTACAATGTCCAACTCAAAGTAAATTCAAGATGGGGCACCTAATTTTTTTTTTTTTTAAGTTTGTATCTTTTGTCTTTTCTACCTAAGAGTATGTTGTAGTTACATCACATTGTGACAAAATAAGATTGCTACTTTCTCAATCAAAGAATACAGCATTATATTTCTAGATAGCAAGGTTCCCAGAGAGCAACAAGCGACTTTGAAAAAAAGCCGAAAACAAGCGACTTCAGATCTTCAATAAAAAGTAATAATTTAATAATTAATCAATTAAATAAACATTATGCGTCACAGCAAAATGATGGTTAATAATTTTGACATAATTTAAATTGTATTTTATCATTAATAATGACTTTAAAACATAAAAATATGTGAAAAGTCCATATATCTGTCAATAGAGGGAATTTTTTGTGAATCAAACCTAAAAATAACGCATAAAGTTAACTTGTGGATGATGTCAAAGTGCTGCTCAAGTGCAAGCCCAAAAAAACGCAACCAGCGGTCGTCAAAATTCATATGTGACTTCCAGAAAAGAAGCCCAAAGTTCCTATAAAGAAGTGGAAATGGCAACTCGAGTAGATAGCCAAAAGCAGTGCTGTGATTGGCTGAGCTTGAGTGGTCCACTTTAGTTTCACTTTGCTGTCTGTAAAAAGTTGATCTTAAGCTGTAATTAATTGTGCTAAAGTATTTGTGAGAGATAGAAAGTATTTTGACTGATATAGTTAATTACCTACTTCTGTTAGAATCAGGTACCCTAGCTTAAAAAAAAAAAAACATTTTAGTGCAGATTGAACAGTATTGTTTATACATAAACCTATGTGTTTAGGGAGCAAACTGACCAAAAATAATACACTTTTCTTGCAGTGTCTTGCCTTAAAAGTACACTTTTTGTTGAAACTACTTGCGTAAAAGTATCTGCTTTCTTTCTACCCACCTCTGGACACGAGCCAGTTAAAAGCTGTAGAGACAGTGTTACTTTACCGAGACAGTGTGTGCTGTGTACCAGTGAAAGACAGGGGAGGGGCGGGCTTACACATAGGAATTTTGGCATTGCTGCAACAGAATTTGTAATGAGGCTTTAAGAAAAGAAGAGAAGAGAGGTTATTTTTTGAAAAAGAGCAAAGCTTAGTGACTCTAATCTGCTTTATAAATATATAAATGGATATGAGAATGTTTATCGATGACTATTTTCAGTATTACTTCCTGGTGAAGGGTGATACGTGTTGCTATAAAGTGTTTTTTTGTTTACTTCCGGCTGCCTGAGAATGTGTGCCCTCGAGCAGAGACAATCAGAATGTCCGAGGGGTGAACAAAATGTGAAAAAGGGGGTTTGGAAAAAATGTTATTGTTTTCACTGCAAAAACGTTTATCTAGAGTTGTTAAAATGACTTAAGACACATAATATCCATCTTATTTTGAGTAGGTTTACTAGTTTTTGTTTAGAGTCTTGATCAAACTAGATTACACCACTTTATTCAATACATTTTTTCTTTTTGATCATTTACTTGGTGCTATAAACTTGCACTTATCACTTATTGGCACATTTGTTCTTTTATTTAAAGCTAAGACCCACATAAAATAGGCTGAGGAAGCACTGCGTAACATTTCTGATGCTGTCTCTATGGAGATGTTAAAGGTTTGCCTAAAAAGTTTCACAAGTGACATAAAATACATCTAGCACTTAATTTATCCACATAAAACGTACACAAATTAAGTTAGGTGCACTGTTCAGCATTTCAGGTGCTTGTTTCCATGGAGATTTTAAAGCTATGCCTGGAAATATTCACAAGTGGCAAAAAATATATATCAACCTTGCATTTGTTTTATGTAAATAGTCCTACATAAAACTTAAATTAACAAAGTGAAAGTTGCACTGAGTAACATTTCTGATGCTTGTTTTCATGGAGATGTTACAACTTTGCCTGGAGAGTTTCAGAAGTGTGCATAAAATACTATCTGTATAGCATTTATTTTATCCAAAGAGTAATGCATAAAACCTACATGAGTTAAGTTTCAGAATTGTTGCATAGAATGTATCTATAGCATTTATATTGTTTAAAGATGTAATACTTAACATGAAATAAGTTAAAGATGCATTACCTAACATTTCTGATGCATGTTTCCATGGAAATATTAAAGCTTGGCCTTAAAAGTTTCAAAAACGTGGTGTATAGAATATATTTATTGAGCATTTATTTTATATAAAGAGTACTACATAAAACATGCACAAATTAAATTAAAGATGCACTGAGTAACATTTTGATGCTTGTTTCCATGGAGACATTAAAGCTTCGCCTGGAAAGTTTCATATAACAGCATAAAATACTGTATATATTAATATCTAAAGAGTATTATATAAAATGTTTATGAACAAAACTAAAGATCTCTAAAGATTTTTGCTGCTTGTTTCCATGGCGATATTAAAGCTTTGCCTTAGAAATTTCAGGAATGTGTCTAGCATTTATTTTAGCTAAAGAGTACTACAGAAAACCTACACGAATTAAGTTAAATATGCACCGCATTCTATGGAATATTAAAGCTTTGCCTTATATTTTTCAAAAATGTGCATAAAATATATGTATTAGCAATAATTTAATTTTACTTAAAAATGTCTTGGAAAAACATGTTGTTTAAGTGAGTGGAAAAGACTCTCCACAAATTTGACTAACACTGTCTTGGAAGAATTTAGAGGAAAAAAAATCTTTAAGGAGACAAGTATCAATATGCACATTTTAATAATCCTAAATCATAAAATCAATTATATAAGTAGAATACTCAAAAATTTTAAGTACATCCAACAAAAATGATAATGCTATTGAATCCTATGCATTTTTACTCATTCAGACAAACTACTCAAATGAATATTCTGAATCCAAGTCATTTTAACTAAGTCTAAGCATAACTTTTTGCCGTGTTTGGCCTAAAATCGCTCTTTGAAAGTGCCATGCCGTTTAATGTACCTAAGCTCATGCAGTCTACAAAAGCAATATCTCCTAAATTAAGGACTAAAAACGACTTCCTTTGTAATGTTTTTGTTAGCGAAAAAACAACAAGATCGTTTGTGTGTACAGCAGCTGCGTATTACGTTCTTTGTTGTAGGATTTTGGTACATTTTTAGTGGAAGAAAATGTCTAGTTTTCATGTGAATGTAAATACAAACTGTTTTTATTCTGTCCTCCGCAGCAGTAGTCATTTAGTAATATACTTAACAAGACTGTATGGACATAACATAAGCTTTCTTTAGTGTTTTTTTAACTTGACTGACCGATATGGGGCAGTTCTCTTTAAATACTGACTATGATTGTATTATTTCTTTTGTAAAGTATATCATTTGTCTGATTTTAGTCCTGTTTCGGTTGTTGGTCAGACAATCAGTGAAGATTTTAGCCGTTCTGTGTCTGTCTGCTCTTCTATGTAGTGTGGCTTCTGACGCTAAGCCAAAAAGTGCAATTTCTTTGACTGTTTACACAATGTATATTTTTCTTCTTTCCTTTTATAACTAAGAGCACTATGTTAATACGCCAGTGGATGATTAACTTTATAGCAAAGGGACAAAGAAGAGTTATTTATCTATAGTTTGCATGACATGTAACCTTTGCCTGTCGCCTCTGATAATCCGCATTTGAAAAAAATAATATGAATAAAACCATCTAAAAGTTGCACTGTTACATTCGAACTGTGTGTTTAATCTGATTTTTGTTCTGTCTGTCCAGGAATTAAAACATTTTTCAGAGTGAGGCCTCCAAAATAATCAAAGTTGAGGATCTCCAATGCCAAATTAAAGGCCCATCGTGACCAAATCAACAACTCATGATCTCTCTGGGCGGAGTCTGCATGTTCTCTCTGTGTTTTTGTGGGTTCTTTCTGAGGCTTCCTTCCATTTCCATAACGAAGCACACGTGTTGTTTGATACATTTAGCTGGTAGGACTAATGTTTAACCTGCTAGCTTTCGAATTACTGTGCTGCTGTCAGATCTTGAGGCAAGAATAGTAACTAGAACAAAGTTATACCATGACAAGGATAAAATTGCCAGAAATTAGTTCCTTTAGTTATGTTTTTTCCATATTTATTCTCATCAAAGAGAGAGAGAGGGAACAAGATAGCTAGATGGATTAATAGATGGATAGATGATAGATGTAACGTAATGTAAAACTGAGAAAAATTGTACATCTTCTTGACTCCAACCAAAAAGTTCCACAGTGCACCTTTTATTCCCGCCAGAGAATGTGCTCATCTTCATCATGAACATAATAAAACCCTTTTGTCTGTGATTCAACCTCTTGTCCTGGATTGATGCAGCAGTGAGACTATAAAAGACCTGAATAAACAGTGCTATCTAGTGGCCCTGCCTTGTAAACTTCACACTTTTGTCCTTTAGCGGTGAGTCACAGGCAGCAAGATGGGCGAGCTGCTGCAGTCCAACCTTATTTTGTCCTTCACTGCTCGCTGTAGAAATGTGCCAAGGCTGTTTACAGTTTTGTGGTTTGCAGGATGATTCAGGGCGGGGGTTTTAACTTTGCCAAAATTGTACGTTTCCGTGTTCCTAGAGTCAAACATGTTCATTTAAGTTCATCTGTATCTCTGGAAACAATCATTTATGTCACAAGTAACTTTACAGACCCCCAAACATTCATCTTATATTAAAATGATAAAAAAAAAAAAAAAAACTTATCTGTAAATGCCTATGAATGATTTTTAGGATAATTTTGAATTTCACAGATTTTTAAGCTTACTGTATACTCTTTTAGGCCTACTAGAAACTGCTTTTAGCAGTAGAAAGCAACTAATTACTTATACTGACTGTTTTTGGCCTAGTCAGTTTACTACATGACAACATTATCCAATTGAAACTTAAACATGTTGTATCAGTTGTTAAACTTTATATTGGTATTCATAAGAGACTTGGTAAATTAGATCCCATCACATAAAGGCATTGTCAAAAGGCCAAAGATATGATACATATCACTATACAGGCTTATTCAATAGAAGTCCCTCAATACGACACATATCATAATATATTTAAAATATATATGTATCTATCTTAAAAGTTTGCAAAATTGGTATTTTTATCAAAAAAAAAAAAAAAAGAAAACACATTCAAATTGTATTTTTATTCCCAGTTATCAGCAAAACTGTTTAGAGTAATTTAACATTTCAACTTTGTACGTAAACAATACGTCAAATCTAACCTATAAACCACAATAAGATAATGTAGAAAAAGGATCAAAGGAATTCGTTATGAAATAGCCTATCTCTGTCAACAAAAAAATGTGCATCTCTGTCTACACTTAAAACTGCACCTTAAACTGTGGCTGAAGAAAATAGATGACAAGGATGTGTTGCTTTGTTTTGTCATTTATGTACCTAACCCTAACCCTTTTAACACCTGCCTATAGGGACAACATAGAAATTAGCATTTTTTTTGCCAGAACCTGGTAAATTTACATGTGTAATTTTCATATTTTCATAAATATGTACTGTTCCTATCAAAAAAAATATACAACTAAATACAAATAAATAAATTATGTACCATTATATATTAAAATCAAGGTGCAGCCATCTGAACTTTATTAAAAAAAAAAAAAAAGACTTCTATGCAAAAGTTATTATTGCTTTGTTTAATCAATTCAGATTGAAAACAAGTTCCGGATAACCAGTTTTAAAACATTGCCAAGATCACTGCTACTGAAGCATTTCTAAAAAAATCACTCCTGGATGTAAGGGACAACTCTCTGTCTGTCTGGTCTGTCTGGTCTGCCCATCCAACTAAGCTAAGAAACCAAAAGAAGTACACTGATTTCTTTGGTTTTGGATTGTTTTATTGGGTGTATTTACAAACAAGCACATGCAGGCAGAAGAGAGAGGGACAGTGACTAAAACACTACAGGGACACAACCTTATGCAATAGTTTTTCGGGGCTGGAGAACTGGGACAGCACAATACCAAAGAGAAGGAGAGGAGGAAGAGATAGTTATTTTTACACTTTCGCTCACACTCACACCCACAGTGAAAGTGCAGGACGTGCAGACTCCATTGCACAAAACCCCATCGCTGCTTTCACCCCACAAAACGCGACAAATAAAGTGCTCTCTCATTCAAGATCAATAAATATTACATCCAATAAATTAACAATTGTATCTCACATTTGGAATATACACAAAAATAACTCCATGTTTTATCTTAACCTGTATATCTACGATTTTGTCTTTCAGTGACAATGAAGATGCATTTTTTTGTTGTTTGTTATTACGCTCAGGGCTTTTTGGATGCTACTTGACTGAATCTCATGCTACATCGACATAACATGAGGAATCTTTGAAGAAGCTTAATTTTTCCCTGATTTAAAAATGCACATTGTAAACCTGATAACTTAAAAGAGGTCCTCCGGTCTGTCTTAAGTTACAGTAAAAGCTAAGACAGACGTTTCTGCATTGGCTGAGTAAGTTTCGGGTGAACATGCGTGGAAAACAAAACATGACCCAACACAAAGGCATGACGCGGATGCATAGTCGTTAAGATGTAATTGAATAAATATATAATAAATACATGTTAGTAAAAGCTATACTGCAGAAAATTTCAGATTGTGTGCCTCTACTAATGAGTAAATTAACTCCAAACCACTTCTTAACGTCACATTAGGGTTGCACAATATATTGCTAAAATATTGACATAGCAACGCAAAAATCACCATAGCAAAAACTTAATATATAGATAGCTTTAACACTCACTCACTGCTCAAAAATTA
Organism: Mugilogobius chulae; assembly: GCA_038363315.1. Taxonomy (NCBI): domain Eukaryota; kingdom Metazoa; phylum Chordata; class Actinopteri; order Gobiiformes; family Gobiidae; genus Mugilogobius; species Mugilogobius chulae. The sequence continues at coordinate 330,446 of JBBPFD010000457.1, forward strand.
CAACAACAAATGTGGACTTTGAGAAATATGTTGTTTCAAATATAGATATAAAGACATGGAGATGAATAAAGTGATTCAATAGTTTAGTTATGTAAATATATCTAACAATGCTAACAGTAGCTGCAAGCTAAATGCTAAGGTGATGCTAGCGTGCATTTAAACGTGGCTGTGACTGAACTTGAGTAAGTTGTACTAAAATGCACTTCATTTGCCAGAAAACATCTAAAAAGAGGTAAAAAGTTCAGCTTTCCACGTTTTAACATAGGATTTGTTCTCAATAGATACAGTCAACAGTACGTCATATTTGGGGCGTGGCCTGCTGGGGGGAAAGTCGCAGTAAAGTCCTATAGGTAAACTGAAAGTTTAGAGTTTTTTTTTTTTTTTTTTCTGTTGAATTAAGTGTATTTTTAGAACCACTAATTCAAGTTGAGTTAGAACAATGCATAAATAAGGTTGTTGAGTTATCTGAAAAAAGTAAACACAAGTTCTCTAGCATCACGTTAGCATTTTGCTCAGAACTATCATTAGCACTCTTGACTGGTTATATTTTTGGAACGTATTCCAAAATGATCACTTTATTCATCTCCATCTCTTTGGATATGTATTCTTAATATGTCTTCTAATTCCACATTGCTGTTGTAGTTATTGAGAAGTGAGTTTTGCACTGGTAAGCTACAGCTTTGAGAAAAAGTCTGCAAAAAGGTCTCTTAATAATAAATAATTAAATAAATTAAAAAGACCCACTGCTAAAATTATAGCAAAAACATTCAATTTTAAATATACATATATATAATTTAGATCTTATCTTTCCATCTTTGTTTTTAATACAACTAATTTGACATCAAGACAAGTATTTTATGCAACTAAAATTCTTATATTTTTCTGGCATACTGTGGCAATATTATCACATTTGTTATATTGTGCAGCCCCACAAAATGTTATCTTCATGGTTAATCAAAACATACAACAGAGTCTTAATCCAAAGCAGCTGCATCTCCATGGAGACGAGCAGATGGTGTTACGAGTCAAGTCTGTGGGAGGAGTGTGTAAAATCAGTCATATATGCAGTCTACGATAAGGATGCGTGTTTTCCAGTGTAATTTTCCACTCAGAAATAACCCGAAATGCTGTATGCTGGTTTACGCCTGAAATCTTCTGCAGTACAAGGCTTTAAAGTAAGATTCTTTAACGATTCTATATGATTCACTACGTCACATCCACTAGATCACTGATATGACAATGAAAGCGAACAAAATGAGGCTACAACCAGCAGCTAACGACACAGACTTCGCACTAGCACACACACACCACCAGGGCTATCCTACTCGATCCAACTTTATATACTGTTTAACAAGAGCAAGTCAGGTTTTACGGGGCATAAATTTAACCCACGCCAGACATGAGGGTACAATGATTGGCTACAGATCGCTGTTGGTTCCTACGTGGGAGGGATACATCTCTTTTATATACGTCTGGCACTCGTTCAAAGCACTCGAGCACATTACACAAAAGCATACAGTGGAAGTTATGAGGAAAAATGTAATAATATTGTAAGATGGACGATAATGTTTCCGTACGCCGACATAATTCGCTTGTAAAACAGCTCTCGTTAAACTTGGTTGCGATTTTACACTGCTTTATCCCGGTAATAATGTTTTTTTTTTGTAGTTATACTTTATATCTATGTATAGTCTATATATGTATATTTCTTTTTACAGTCAAATACAAGTCAAACACACATGAACCAGGCAATGGAATCAGGGGGTCAAAAAAAGGCTGCGTTCACACTCCAAAACTAGGACAAAACCTCCATATTTTAATACAGAGAATGTCCTATGGTTGCCCAAGTTTCAGTGGGCGTGATTATTCAGCCAATCAGGGACAAGCATACTCTGTCATATCATACTTTAAAATTGGAACAAAACCTCCATTATGACATACCTATTTTAATATTTAAATACAGAGAAATATTGTGTGGTTACTGAGTTTCTGTGGGCTTGATTGACAGATTATTCAGCCAATCAGGGACTAGCAAATAAACAAAAATGGCCGCCTATTTGAAAAAAACATCTCAGGCTTCTGCAGAATTATTGAGCGAAGCACTGATGGGCCTTAATTTGAGCTGAAATGTTAGATTACAGTAATCTAATTTGACTGCACTGTACCACAGTTATAATTTAACTTTCTTATAGTAATATATAATTTTAGGTATTTAAAGGAATACCTGTCATTTATGCCATTTTAACTAGATATTTTGGGCTTGACAAATCATATTTTAAGAGTCAATATATGGTCAAAACTAAATGTATACAACCTGTTTTAAAGCCCACATGACAGATTATCACATTTTTCTCATTTTAACTGAGCTTGGTGTAATTGATAGTCTTTGTGGTAAATATTTATCATAGTTTTACATCAGTTAAGTTGAACTTGAAGAATTTGACAAATAAAAGTTGAAAATTAAGGGACGTTATTTGAGATCTAAAACAGAATCCCTTCACATGTGTCGTCAAAATGCAAAGACAATTTACACACAACTGACTCACTTTCCTAAAAGTTTAAACCAGTGTTTCCCAATCAGGGGTACAGGGACTTGGAATTTTTTTTTAATTAAAACAGGGAAAAATTGGATTAAAATTGAAATTAAAATATGTGTTATGCAATAAATCTGTACATCTTTAAGTATACTTGGAGCACTTATTAAATACAAGAGACAATGACACTAATAATTGATAATATAATGCTAAAGTAAACAAATTTATTTGCCTAGTATCTAAGTTCGAGATGGTACTCAGAGTGTCAGTTAAAATAAAAAAATTGGATTCACTGGTTTAAACAATCATTTAAAGTGTTTCAAAATATTATCATTTGTTAAATCGTAACGTCTGTGTCATTTATGTAGATTTTGGTCCTTTTGTGCAATGTGGTTGCTAGGTAACAGTTGCAGAACTACTTCTACATGAAATCTTAAATATAATCATGTTCACCATGTTTTACTGAAAACTGTGGTCATAAACACTATAAGGACTTGTTGTTGTATTTAAAACAGTTAGCTGTGGATTTGATTTGAGTGTGAACGCAGCTTATGACTTGGATTTCAAGATAACATTGATCAACACACTAACAATACGCTAGGCTTAGTTTACAAGGGAAAAGACCCACAATTCCGTGTTTCTGCTATGTAAATTATTACTTTCTGACTCCCATTAGGCTGAGTGATCTGAGGGAGCCTGATACTGAAGAAGGATAATGTCTTCCAGTGCGATATGGAAGGAATTCAACTCGAGTGATCATCTCACACCATCTGCTGCTCAAACCCATTAGATTAATGTGACCAAACTGGATGGATCGTGCAGAAAAAAGGCCCAATGTTTGTAACAGGAGAGAGGGGCTGCAGCCTGTTCTCCAAACGCATAAAACTCGGGCAGATGGTGCGATGCGCTCAAATCAAACTCCGACCAAGCTGGTGTCTCCATTTCTCTGTTTACACATTGTGGGTCTCATAGGAAAATGCTTGGTCTTCACCTAAAATAAAGTCTTTTCTGTGTTTATTATTATTATTAATATTGGCTTAAGTGCAGTTGTAGTCGGAGTCACATGATCAGAGAGGTGTAGCCGATGGGTACCAGTCCCTCTGTGTTTCCGCGGCGACAGCGAATCCAGTCCTGGTCCACGCCCCCCAGAACCTGCAGCTCCTCGCCTTTGCAGAAGCTGAGCTGGGAGCCGGTGCCTCTGTGGTCGCACAGTGTTCGCACTGACCTGGAACAGTAGAATGTGGTGATTAATGTCGTTTGTGTGTGAGATGAATGATTTTGGCAAAAAAAATCTAATCTAATTATATTTCTTTCTTGCAAATGATGGTTTTGTTATTAATAGGTTGGTTTTGTAATTAATTTTTCAATCAAGGCTGGGTTCATGCTGCACATAACAAACACATCTAGGAGTACAAACCAGCCCCTTTCACATATTTATAATTCTAAACACAGGGCTCACTACAAGATATTTTGTTTCAGTCAAGGAGATTATACTTTAAATATGGCAAGATAAGAGAAACTTTATTTGTTTCACAAATGGGAAACTTGAATTCTGCAGTGCACAGTTCAAGAGCAGCAGAAGAGAAAAACTATGCAATTAGCTCACACTGTGCAGAGTATAAATGCAAGACTACAAAACTACTCTGTGCAATAAGTGCCTATGACTGTTTATTTAGGGTAGAATATGAACTGAATTAGGGCTGCAACTAACAATTATTTTGGTCATTGATTAGTTTGATTATTCTTACGATAATCGCTTAGTTGTTTAGAATGCAAAAGACACTTGAATAAATATTTTTGCAAATTTTGAGCTAAAGACAGACAAACTAGTTTTTACATCAAAAACACTATAATTACGCAATTTTATCGCTTGTCATCATAATTTCCTGTTCAATCTGAGGGGTTTCTCAGCTCAGACATGTTTTGAAACCTTTATATGAAAAAAAGAAAGTATCAAAAACGATATACTATTTGATGCTAAAGCTAGTTCATATTAATTTCATTTACTTTTTTTTGAAACATGTGTCATTGTTGTCTTCAGTCAATTAAATTCATCATGCATTCTAAACATAAAATGCCACATGATCTAAATGGAATAAGCAGAAGCAGAAGCTATTTACATCTAAGAATAATAACATGAACAATAAAGGCTCATTACAAAAGGGTATTATTGGTAGTAAAAACACTTAAAATGATCTACTACAAATACTATAACAAAAACAAAACATAAATTTGAAACTATTACTTTATGTTGAAATATCTTAGCATATTTGAATCAATTGGAGTACTGTCCTTGGTATGAAATTGAGTTTGAAATCATACACTAGTAATTTAAAATCGTGACAACACTACATTATTCGATTACTAAATTAATTGACAAAGATTTCAAAAATGGATTAGTTGCGATTAATCGATTAACTTGTTGCAGTCCTAAACTGACTAAACAGCAGGTGAAGTGACTTCTGTAAATCATACAAGTGATGATTCACATGTACAGTGTGTTAAAGACCAGAACTTAAAAAAAAAAAAAAAAAAAAAAGTTATTTGCTACCACATTTTAATTATTAATTCCAAAATTATTGTTGGTCAATTCACCAAGTCTCATGAAAGTAAGAAAAAAAGCTCGGAAGGACAATTTGCTCCTGAGTTATAGTGCAGACACATTAGGTACAGAGATACTCATGACTAACACTGCTGCAGCTTAGTAAGTTTTATCGGCCCAAGTTATGTTAAGTTAAGTTCTTTTAGATGCACTCAGAATGTCTAATGAGCACTGTGAGTTTTAAATGAATCGTTTCAGGGGTGATTCTGTATCTGTGTTTACCTGAGCGGTCTGGGTTGGTCCTTCATCTCCACTGCCTCGGCTTCTTCAGGTGAACTTTCCTCTTGTGACTCAGACATTTTCTTTAGCATTGGAGCTGTGCTGCTGCTCACCATTCTGGTCAAAACAGTCACGCCAGGAGCCAGCCACTGAGAGGGACGCCTAAACAAACGCAGGGACAATACTTTAACAGTGCAGTGTTAGAATGACACTGTTAAATACAACTGTTAGAGCACTAGTACATGATGTGTAAAAATTATAAGTCTTGATGATTGATAAGTAGAACTATTAAAAGGTTTATTGAAAGTTTAAGGACCTGGACCTCTCCCTCCTCCTAGATTAGTCTGTCCTTGTCCTGCTAACAAGTCGTTTCCCTCTGCTAATGGACTCTGGCTCTACAGACTTAAACTCTATAACTGCAATTAGATCTGCGTTAGTCTTAGTTACATCTACAGCCTGTTCGTCCATGGGAGTGGCTCTCTGCTTCACCTCAAGGATTCTCATTTTCCCTTTCGATTTTTTTTTTTTTTTAGTTTTTCCTTTCCGAGAAGGCGGGTCTAAGGACAGGGGCTGCTCTGGACAATTAGTTATTTGCTTATCTTTGACATGCTTGATCAATCATTGCTTCTGGTTGCTTATTGTTTTGTTGAACGCCTATTGTTTTATTTGCTACCATTGATGGTTGCTAAATTAACAATCTTTGGAAGTCCTCAGAGACAACCGTTGTTGTGATTTTGGGCTTTACAAAACTAAATTGATTTGATTAAATAACAAATGTTTATGGTACAAAGTTGTTCTCTGTGCTTGTTTGTTGAGTACATTTGCAATAAACAATTAAAATGTGATGCTATGTAAAATTGTCCAACAATTTAGGAATTGACTGTGTGCACAAGAGTATTTTATTTTCAAAAATGCTAACATCTTGCGGCAGGTTCATTTCCTGTTTAGTTCATTCTTATGAGGTTTTCACTACCTTAGCCTAAAATGAAAAATTCCTAAAGATTAGGGAGTGAACAGTAAGCAGTTGGTGATTTTCTCTGAAAACATTTTAAATACTTGACAAAAGAAGAGAATATTTCACCAAAGGACCACAGTGTGTTTAAAAAAAGATGTGTTTGTCTGTCAATGCTAATGCTAAAGTCTGACATTTGAAAATAAACAGCTTCAGTGCACAGAGTCTATTGTATTGTTGTTGAAATACCAGTGTTTTATATTGGGATGTATGTCACTGTATATGTGCTAGGCTAGGGCATCATTTTGCTTATCGATTGGTTGGACAATTATTTTTTCAATTAATCAATCACTAGCTTAGAACGCAACATTAAGATAAGAGATTTTTACACATTCTGACAAAGACAAAGCTCAAGTAATGTTGATTGAGGATGTCCTGGAGTTAAAAAAACAAACAATTTTTCACTTTTGGGTCATTATTTCTCATTCTTCTGTGCGCACCTTGTGATGGTAAAATGTGCTGTAGAAATAAAAATGGACTGGTGGATTGATTGCAGTATAAAATGTATAAATTCAGAACATAGCTTACCCTGCACTTGGTCAGCCATTTCATCAAATATTTAATGATTCAGAATTAGAGTGACTGTATTTTACAATAATCTTGATTAATAATATAAACAGTTACTCTGACTCTTGACCAAACATAAAGATACAACTTCTGATCTTGATTGAAGTAGTGAAAAAAGAGTATAATTATTTGTTACTACTGGCAAAGGAACTTGAATTACTCTTGACTGGATACGTTTTAAAAGGTCCTAGCAAGTTAACTGATTGGAAAGATTTTTCTGCTCACAGAAACAGTTATGTCTTGCTGTACAGTCACATTGTCTGCTTGTGAATAAGTTGTTTCAAATAAATTACCTAGTTATTAGAGAAGATGTACATAAACCTCTATAACAGGGCTGTCCAAGCTTTTTTCATCAGGGGTTTTATATTTTAAAAAAATGAATAAATGGAGGGCCTTATAAAGTGTCTGTAAGCAAAAATTAGGAAGAGAAAATGTGAGCCCATGACATTTATTCAAGCTTAAAAACGTAATATTAAGAAGTAAAATGCTTGATTTTGGCTTCAGAATAGCTTCAGCGCAGGAGCTAACAAACTTTCCAAAGTGTGGCCCTGGTCCATAGTTCCTGCTTTGTGTGAAGGCGCCTAAAATGGGGACTGAAACTAAAAAAGGACCATGAACTAAATGAAGTTTCTACAGTGGAACAATACCTTATACTGATGTAAACCGCACAACCTGGTTGGAGCAGTGTGGGCACTGGGACTGGTTAAGGATTTTGGAGCCCCAAACAGTCGGTTCAGACCCCAGAGCATCTGCACTCCTCCTCCACCAATACCACCTTCACCACCACCGGCTGCAGCTGCTGCTGTTGACAGGGACAAAGTCACTGTGGCCCTGGAGCTGCTCTGTCTTTAACTCCTCCTTCTTCACTGCAGCCAGACTCCAGCTCGGACAGGTTTCTGGCTGGAGTTCGGCCTCCCAGCGAACCATCACCTCCCATCCCTGCTGCATCACCTGCAAATAGAAAGACACGTTATTACCTGCAATGTCTGACAGAAAGAAAACAGTAAGTGGATAACTCCTGATGTAGAGCAAGACACTCTCTGAAACTCAGGGCCTAAAAACATCTCACTTGTTCAGAATAGGTTGCATTCATCCTACATGTTAATAATCTAGTATAGAGGGAGGGTAATTAAAATGAATATTGTTTAAATACAGCTTGTAGTTGTAATAATAGTCTGGTCACTAACAGAAATCACCAGACTGAAATTGGTGAATTGATAAGAAAAATTGGCATCATCTGGTCAAATAACATCGTCACATTCTGAATGAGAACGCAACCCGTTTCTATCACATAACGCCAGTTCTGACGTGGTCTACCAGATCATGTTATGGTTTTATTGTTCTTAAATGACAAAATTATGCATTTTTCTGTGTTGTCTCTCTCCTTTAAACCTGCTCCTGAACACCTCCACTTTGAAATCCCCTGTATTACAACCATTAAAAGTTTTCCACATTAAAAATTTAGTTATCTATCTACTGACTACAAACAGAGTAAACATCAAAGTGATCTTGCCTGAGTGTGGATTATTTATGGACTTAAAAACAGGACAGAAGATCTCAGAGATCTACCTATGACATCACAGATCAGAAACATTCAGAACAGTGTTTTGGGCTAACGAAAGCTATCTCACAGACAGAACTTCAGTAGTGTATTTAATAAGAAAGCAATTTAGAACAGAATTAAAACTATACTAAAATATGTTCAAGTCCATATGACAAATTATCACATGCTGCTAATTTCGACTTAGTTGGGTGTGAGTGTGTTTTACAGCTATGAAGAGAATGACTAATAAAAGTTGAAAATTACAGGGAAGAATCTATTTATGTAATCAAAAAGTGTCAACATGCAAAGACAATTCACACACAACTGACACAGTTTCTGGGAGTTTACAACCATTTAGCAAAATTAAAGTGTTACAAGCAGGGTTTGAATCTGAATAAGTCTGAATAACATCAGGAATTGGGGTGATCCGGCAACTGTTTTGTCCGATTTGGTAACGCATTCAAAGTCTGTGAGCTGTTTGTGTCTCTCTCCTACGGGATGTGGCTCTGCTCTCTTTTACGCAAATAGGCAAAACTTTGTTAAACTTATCAAAAGCCTTGACTTGGAACTGTAGACAAAGCTATGTACCGTTTACACAGTTTAGTGGCAGACATGTTCAGTGTTAAGTTCTTCTTTACTGTACTGCACATTTAAGAGCTAAAAATAAGTTATAAAGAACAGTTTAATGCGGTTACCTGTCCAGCCTGTTGTGCCAAACTGTCCTCTTCGAGCTGAGGAGGAGGCAAAGAGCTGATTTCCTTCTCTTTCACCCACCGCAGCTGAGGACTCGTCTCGAGCAGGTCCTCCTCTCTCGTGCTGCTGCTGCTGCTGCTTTCACACGATGTTTTCTGTGTGTTTGAATGAGACGCAGACCCACTCCCACTTTCTCCACTTTCAATGTCCTCTTCTGAGAGCGACTCCATGTACTTCTCCTCACATTTGTTGTTCTGACAGGGCTGGGGCGGTGCATCTTGGTTTGTTGCGTTGGGGAGTTTTGGGCTGTGGGGGTCGACGTGGTGGTGTTGAAAAGCAGGTCCAGGTTAACGTGAGCAGACTCAGAGGCTGAAGGACCAAGAGCAGCTCCTCGAAGTGAAAATGACAGGAGCTCAAAGACAAACGCATGAACGACGAGGGCTGGTAATATGTCTCCAGCACATCTGCGGGGAAAAGAAGAAGACAATGCAGTTAATATGTCAATCAGTCAAACAAACTGTATTTTTTAAGCGCTTTTCATACATAAAACTTTACACAGAGAGCGTTACAGGGCATTGAAACAATCCCACATGATCACAAAAATACCCCCACACACTGTATGATCATTTTTTTATAGAAAATATGGCAACATGATAAAATAAAAGGTGATTATTCTGGTCACAACATAATAAATAACATACACGACACAAGACATTACTTAAACAATGCCTAACTTTAGCTTGTATTTTGGATTTGCTAGAATAACTTGTAATGACATTGAATTCAACAGTAATTTAAATATTCGTTTTAACAAAACATAAATATTGCTAAAATATACTAATGCTAACAGCAAAGACCTGTAGAATAAATGATAATGTTTGTGAACATGATTTGAACATTCATTAGTAAAATGCACCAGAATAAGAGAATGACTAGAATCATTAGCCAGCCAGTATGGGTTTGACGATATTGAAATCAGCAGATCCTGAAAAATACATTTAAGTATATATTTTAGAGGGTGTTCTCTAGTCACTGTGCACACGTGTCAGTCCCAATTTGTTCTCAGAGCATCAATTTATTGTTTTAAAATGAAAGAGTAAAATTGAGATAAACAAACACTGAAGCAAAATATGTCTGCAAATTTATGTTTCAGATAATACACAGTTTTTTTTTCTAACTAAAGTGAAAATTAAGTTTGTGATCTTATGAGTCGTGCTATAGATTTCAAAATGTGCAAATATCAGTGTAGACAAATCACAAGAACTGCTGCTTGGATCAGGTCTAAACTGGTGTGACGGGCGTCTGGCTCTTGAAGATTGAGACAGTTTTTCTCTGTGTTATGAATTTATTCACAAATGTTGACTTAGTTAGTAGCATAACTTTTGTTTTCACACAGTGATAAACTCTTGTAGTTAGCTGACAACAGCGCTGGCTTGTTGCTGCTACAGCTTGTGTCAATCAGCCGCAGCTATTTATCCCTCTATGAGTAAACGTTTTACAGTATGTACGGGCTTTATAGTAAAATATTTAACACAAACAACCGGGAATAAATTTCATGCGATAAGAAGGTGGAAAGTGTATCAGATGTTCAGAAATTGCAGATACAGAGTGTGATTTATGTTTCTAAACTTGTGAAAAGGAAATTCGAGACACAGAATGGTTGCTATGTTTAATTTGAGTTGTTTTTAGACGTACTGTTATTTATGGCCACATTTAAAGCTAAAGATAAACCACAGAAGCTAAATCTCAAGCTTCTTTCCATTAGATTCAATGGTAACTCACTGCTGTAATGGCGGCCTTATTTCACATGAGTGCAGGAGCTCTATTGGTCAATAAAACAATAAATAACATACCGTTACTAGTGCGAAGGTGGGACAGCCAAACGTCGAGGTGCTTGATGCTGTAATAGAAGGTAAAGGGAGCATTAGAGAAACAGAGTCAGGTATTTCTAAACACGTGGAGCAGCAGATGCGCAGGACTTACTTAAGTAGGCCAAGGATAAATGCATTGAAGCGATGTTTGCTCTGCTTGAGCTGAGGCAGATCCCCGACTCGCGCTTGGAGGTTGAAAAGAGCTTGTGTTTTAGAGCCTAGATAAAGGGAGAAAGAAAGATTTGTACGATGAAAGCAGCCAACGGGAAATCATTTCTAAAATACTTGCTTTGGAAAGCTAATCAATATCTGTTTCCTGTTTACTCTATTCAGCATTTTAGACTGCGCATTGATTGAAGCGTAAGAAAAAGTCCAAGAATCATTGTTATCATAGAAAGCATGAATAATAATGTCATGACAAACTAATAATTGAATAGATGTAGAAATCTCAGAGTAATTATGTGTACCTGGTCTGGTGGAGGCTTGGACGAGGCTCCAGGCTGAGTTTGGCCTTCTGCCCGCGATTAGGTCACTCTGATGGGGTTTGAGGCCGTCAGTCAGCAGGCTGTGCAGGGCGGGGCACAGGCACTGCAGCACCAGGCGGCCAGAGATGGATTTACAGTGCTGTCTCCGGATAAGGCCTGAGAGAGCGAGAGAGAGAGAGAGAGAAAGAGAAAGAGAGAGGGAGTGAGAAGGAGAGAGAAAGGATACAGAGAGAGACAGAGGAAGAAGAGGGAGAGAAGGAGAAAGGGAGGAGAGAGAGAGAAAACAGCCCAGTTATGGAAATGATTGTAATGAATAGTGTTGCCACAGTATTAAAATCTTAACTCCATTCTGACACCAAAGAGGAGAGTTGTCAAGGTTTTAAAAAACATTCTAAACAGATTGATCAATAGTAAAACAAGTATCAAAATACACAAACATTTTGAAGTATCAATAATAATTTAAAAAAGCCCTGCTAACAGAACAGTAATCTTCAGTTTTATTTACGTAGCTTGCTGTGTGTGGCCATATCAGGTCAGCCTGAACTTATCTCAGAAGCTAAGCATGTTGGGCTTAGGCAGGACTCAGATGGGAAACCTCTGGTGCCACAGTGGGACAACTAGAGGAGTAAATGCTGTTATATCCTTAGGCATAACATTGCCTAAGCTTACTGCTACTGAATGTGAAATGAATGAATGAATGAATAATGCAGAAAATGTATTTGAACTGAATGTGGTTGGTTCATCACACAGGACCAGTTCAAACATATCAGCAGGAGTTGGAACAGATGGATTCTCAAGTAGAGCTGGGCAATATATTGAATTTTAGATAGTATCGTGATGAAAAATCAAAAATAGAATATCGAGTATGTCGATTATAGTAAAAAACCTTTTCAAAAATAGTTCTCTAAAGATACAAAAAGAAAATTACAATACAGTATTATACATTTTCAACTAAGTGTAGAAGGTTACATTTTAGTCAATTAATCACACATTGGTGAGAAATGTTTTATTAGTTAGAGAGTATATTACAAACTTATTCAGGATTTTGTTTTTTTAAATGAAAATTTCATTTAGCTGATTTTTTTTCTTTTCTGAATAGTAATTTAGCACCCAAACCTCTTGTGAGAGCAGTTTGGGTCAAAGGGAGAATTTTTAATCGACTAACAGTTGATAGCACATGTCTTAAGTCGACCATAAATTACTTTAGTCAACTGCAGCCTAATATTTCAGATCATTAAACTTCAACTAATACACTTAAATACTTGTTTGAACATTTTCCGGTTGGTTTGAAATAATATCTTCTGAATATTCTAGTAGAGATATCATTTTTGTCAAAATTGCACAATAGGATGAATGTATCTAAATGGCTTTTATTTGCTGAAATTACTACTTTTGTTGGTAGTTTTTACTATTGTTTAGTATCTGATTGTGTTTACTAATAACAACCCTACAACAGAAAAAGCTAACTGAAGTAATTAAACGAAGCTGACATGTTTGTGTTTAACTCACCTTCTGCACGACGGTCCGAGAAGTGCTAAATTGTGCTAAGATTGCTTCCACCGCCACACTGACCGCGCTGACCAAAGCTAAAGCAGAAAACCACAGTTCAAGGTTTTAGCATTTCCAGACTGTAAAGCAATAACCTGAGCAGTGAAGCGAGCAGACTTTACCTCTCTTCTCCTGCAGACACTGAGGGGACAGACCCGGCCCTCTCACCGCAGGCCCAACATCACGGGCCATAAACACATCTGCTCTGTGGACAGAGCCGGCGAACGACACACTGCGAACAGCTGCTCCACACAAAACAGAGTCAGTGTAAGTATAAACAAGACCAGAATATAACATGAGGGCTGCTTATTAATGAAAACAGTTTAGCGTTAAGCAATGACAAGTTTGCAGTAGGGATGTCACGATGTCAAATGTTAAGAGCTATGATTATTACAAGATAAAACATCATCATTTAGCGATTGGTCACAATTACTATCACTAGAACCAAACATTGAAATCTGCATTATTTTTTTTTTTCATTCAAACACGTAGCTTTTTGATGTGACATTTACTGTAACACATTTTTGTCATATGAATGTCTTTATTACACTAAATAATTAATTAAAATCCTTATCTTTTTTGGACAGACTTGGTCATAAAATGACTAGTATTTGGCTTGAAGAAGGGCCTGCACAGAAAAGCAGCTCCTTTAGCTGATTCTAAAATATTATTCTACACAAGTTATTTATCTCTATTCAGAAAGTCTCAAAGTATCGTTTTAATTTCTAGTTCTACTGGACTGTGTAAATGACTTTTCACCTACAGAGAGTTACACAGTGCACCTTTAATATAGACTGTAATAAAAACTTTCAAAGACAGAATTTTGATCTAAAATGACCATGTTAGGAGATTAATTCAATGGTTGAAAACTGATGCTGATACATGGAATTAACCCAGCAAAAGACTCACTTCTTTACAACTTTACTCTTCACACTAGCAAAAATAAAAATGCAAACAAAACGTATTTATCTGAAATAAACACATCTGCACCAAATATTGGCTCTCTTTTTTTTTCAATAAACTCATAATTTCGTTCATGCCCAGTTTCTATAGAGTTTTCTTTTGTTCTTACGATTACGATTATTTTATCACTTTTATCGATTATTTTTGTTAAATCGCTTGAGTAAAATAATCTAAAATTCAACTAGAAACTGTTTCTGATCCTTTGGAGCACAAACAATTGTCTGGACTTTGTGGAGCTGAGGCTTTGTAGTTTTAGCCTCTGATGTCTGACTGACTCTAGTTTTAAGTAAGAAGAAGCTCTGCACAAAAGAACATCAGGTTTTGAAGTCCACCTAAAATTTCTTTTGTAAACATAAGAAGCAGCTGGAGTCACTGACCTGCAATGACACTAGATTTGGTATAATTTGGGTTTGGGCGTTTCCTCTTCAAAAGCTGAAGCTATTAAAATTAAAATTTGTCTTAACATTACCACAAAAAAAAAAAGAAAAGAAAAAAAAAAGAAAAAGATTTGGCAGAGCTCATCAAAAATTCCTCTTGAATGTTAAAGAATTTTTGGGTTATTTTTATAAGCTTAGAGTCAAAACTGATTCTGATCCATCCCAGAATTGTTGATTTGACAGTAAATAACAAGGTTCCAATGTAATTTTTTATCTTTACCATGTCAGGGAGCTTTGATAGTTGATTTTTATTAGCTGGTGGGCTAAATTTGGGAGTGGAAGGGCTGATGGGGTTAATCTAATAATCAATGACATCCCTACTTAGCAGACGGCAAACCATGACAAAGACATTCATTAAGAGCCATTTTAAACTGTCGATGCACATCTGGAAACTGGACCGACTTCTGTGAGCAGACGACAAACTTAAAACATAACATGAGTTTGAGGGAGGTTTGTATAAATATGAAAACACTTCTATACATTTATATAAGAGTTGTTTATAAACGCAGACACAGACATACAGACTGAACCTTACACAAACACAGAACAAGTGGAATAAAAGAGGAGAGACCGTGCAATAACGTGAAACAAAATAATGACTGACATGGATGACACAAAGAAACTTGATTGACACAACGGTGGACAAAACACACGGTCACAGACATGTTTCTTTATCAAAGTTTTTGGCAGAGTTGAAAGAAAGAGATTTGACATTTGATAAACCTGGAGCTACAAGAGCTGCACATTGTGTCGCAAAAGTGTACATATCACAGTATTGACTAAAACACTGATGTTAAAACAGAGAAAAATTATTCCTGTTGAAATAAATGAACTATTCTTACTTGAAACAGGAAAAAACAAACAAACAAAAACTCTAACCTGATTTATTAAAAATTAACCATGACTTTTACTTTTGTTTATACTAAGCTTTTTTTTATTCTGTTGAATTTTGAACAACATATTGAAGTTTATTAGGTTAACAATCTATTTCGCACAGATATGTAATATGATTTGATGACATCCTAAAAAAACAAAAATATGTATTGCATATGTGACTCATGAAACCATTTATATTAGCCACATGTGATATTTAGCTTAAAGAAAATGTATGAAGAATCCAGATCAACTAACAATTGTTAGCTGTAGCATTGATTTGATTTGAAAAGTTTATTCCGAACATAACAGGTATTACTTTTTATATCCACAATCAGGCACTCAATGTAAGACATGTACATAATTGTTATAATAAAAATCTCCTACCATTTGTAGTCAGGGCACCAACCAGCCCGCTCTTTACATTTGTCTTTTCATTTGAGAACTTAAGTTTCATGTTTTAAATGTCCTAAAATATTCTTTTAAGATGCCTCATAGCAGTTTAACTGCATTAAATGAAATTACAAGTCACCAAATATCACCAATAACTATACGTCAGCATTAAACATTTTTTTCCATACAGCCTATGTGTGGACAAACCAGCCTGTGTTAATCCCATAAACCCAGGGCAGTGCTTCCTGGGGGGGCCTCAGAGGCTTTGCACGGGGCAAAGGTTATCCAGACAACAATCATAAAATCATCCTAAAAAAAAAATCACATCAATTAGTTGATTAATTTACTAATTTGTTTCTATTCTAAGTCCACTGACTTAGTATTAGTATTGTGAGTACCACTTCTTTGCATTTTATCTCAAAGGACAAACTTTCTGTATTATTTTGAATAAGTTTGAGTGTGAAATAGAATTGGGGGTCTGGTGCAAAGTTCAAGCCAGGATGAAACACTAAAATTATTGGGTAAGTTATTCAAATATTGTAATAATAATGCAGTAATTGACGGCCATATTGCAATATGTTCCAATGTGCAGTCCTTATAAGAAGCACCTTTAAATCCCAAAGCGATCTCTTCCTTTCAAAGCTGCAAATACCTTGCGCTTAACCTGGTCTGACATTAATCATCTTTATCTCCAGGAGACATCAAGGACGGACAAAGACACACATGCACAAACAAGATGTCTGACCAAGAAACGGCCTCATATCTAGAGAAGGAGAATAAGAGAGAGAAGAGTCTTACTGGCCACATGTGACGGCTCCTGGTAGAGTTTGGGGGGCAGAGGAGGGGGGTACAGATTGGGGTAGTACAGGGGGGCAGCCAGGGCGGGCAGCGTGTGTGAGCGAGGGAACAGCGGGGAAGTAAGACCCGACTGTGGAGCGCCCGGAGGAGGAAAACCGGAACGCTGAGGTGGAGACAGCGCACCTATGGGAGACAGGCGAGGAGGGGCGCCGCGGTGGAGGGGGCAGTTTTTCGGGTGGTACAAGTAAAAAGCAGGAAGCGGAGGAAGCTCTTTAGAAGCTTTATCTTTATGTGGAATGTGGCATTTTTCGGATTTGCTCTTGTGTTTCCTAATTACGTCAATGTTCTTATAAGGCGTTGGCGCTGCAGGTGACTCACTTTTGCACAAAGAGTCATAAATACACAAAGATTCAGTAAATTTCGCATCATGTTTTTGTTTCTGCGCTAATTCTGTGTTTGCATGTTCCAAGTTTCTGTAATCCCAAATTGAATCTAGTCCAAAATCATCCATGAACTCCTCATTTGTGTCGAAATCGTGTGTGTTATAACAAGCCGGATCGAGCAAATCATCCCAGCACGGAGAGATTTCTGGAGTTTTTTGAGGTCCGGCGTCCAAAAAGGGGTTACCGAAGTTAGGACCGAGGGTTTGGTCAGCAGAGTGGAGGAAGTAAGGAAGGGAGGAGCGGGTGGCGAAGGGAGGAGGAGGAGGAAAAGGAGGGGAGGAGGCTGCAAATTTGAGTAAAGCAAATTTGTGCAAGACAGGGGCGAGGACGAGAAGCATTACACAGCAGGCAGAATGGGATAAGCGGCACACAGATCACGGAGAGAACATTGAGTTGGGATGGATGGGTGAAAGAAATAAGGATTTGTTGAATGGATGGAAAAAAGGGAGAGAAAAAAGATGAGAGAGTTTTAGTGTGAATGTATTGTAGAACACCTTAACAGCACTGGAATGAGACAGGTTTTCATTAAGGCTGCGCAATTAATCAGAATTGAATTGATTTCTTAAATTAAAACAAACAACAAAATATTGTTTCTGCACAAAACTCCTGTAATTTAGATCTGCATAAATTGTTTCTATGGTATTATTTTTTACTTTGGGTTTATTGACATGTCTCATTTTGTCAGTTATACAGGATATGTTTAAGTCTGAACAGAATTCTAGTATTACAAACACTAATCGCAAATCAAATCAGAATCGAAAATTGTAAGCTGATGTTTTTCCCCAAATTGTGCAGCCTTAGTTTTCATCTTTGCTCATAGTATCACTTAGTTTCTTACAATATCTGCTGAAAATGATTCAGCAGTTAAACACCAGTTATGACCAGAGGTGGGAGTAAGTCACATATGTGCAAGTCTCAAGTAAGTCCAAGTCAGCGGGTCATCAGAGTCAAGTAAGTCAAGTCAAGTTGGTGCATTGGCATCAAGTTGGCATCAAGTTAAAGCGAGTCACCACAAAAAAAAAAAAAAAAAAAAAAAACAACATTAATTTAAAGATCATTAAAGTACGGCGCCCGGCAAAGGACATCGTGCGCGTTTATATTTTTCAATGTTTTGCGTTCCCTCGCAATGTTTTTGCGAGGGAACGCAAACTTTTGCGAGAGAACGCAAAACTTTTGCGAGGGAACGCAAAAGTATTGCGAGGGAACGCAAAACTTTTGCGAGGGAACGCAAAAACTTTTGCGAGGGAACGCAATGTTTTTGCGAGGGAACACAAAAAAGTATTGGGTAAATCGGGTCTGGAGGAACGTTGATTTAGGAGAACTGTAGGCTAATTTTAAGAAAATGCTTATGCTAAAAGGGTTTGCGTAAAGGAAGATAAATGTATAGGCTAATTAAGTCCGTTTAACAACAGTAATAACCTCGTTACCATGACAACCAGCTCAGCTTTGTCCATCCGGACCGGGGTCGGGCCGTGTTATGTAAGAGATGTTCCCCGACATTGCATAAAGAAAATCTTAATAGGCCTACAACATGCAGCCTAGTGTTATTTAATGGGACACGAAGAAAAAACAGGCACTAGCCTATGTAGGCCTATCCATTTATGCTCAAAAAGTGACGCGCACTAGCCAGGAAGCCTTTTTACCACAATCATGCCAAAACCAACGCGGTTTCTTCTTAAAAACGTAGCATTAGATGGACAAAAGAAAGTTTTACTCATATGCAGAGGTGTAGTTGACTACTCATTTTCATTTATTTAAGTAACTTTTTGGAGAAATTTTACTTTTCAGAATACATTTTAGCAGCTTCTTGAGCAATGATTTGTTTGAAACAGAACTCTTAGTTGCCAGAAAAGACATTGTTGACAGTTTTGCATAAGACCAATAATCTATGAGAAATCTACATCTAAACCTTGGACATCTTTTCTGACAGCTAAAATTTGCAAGTCGATTATAGAGATTGAGCAACATTAGGATGGGAATCTGATGATCTTCTGGTTTTTGGAACAGCCTGAGCAAATCCTCTGCCAATATTTCCAGTAGTTCCAGCAATACTAGACAAACTATATTATCTAAATTATGTGGCCTTTAATAGAACAGCAACAAAAGTGAGAGTCAATCATTGAATTAAGTTTTTACAAGTAAATACAGACATGGTTTACACAGACAGTATTTTGTCTAATGGGCTTGTCACGGTCATTCTTTGACAAATAAATGATTGACAAGACCTTTCTTTTTTCTTTAGTCAGCCAAGAATTTCTATGGTCGACTACAGCCCTAGTTAACAATATAAAATGATCTTAACTTTTGTGTTTTTTTGCATTGCTTTAGATGAATATGATGATTTTTAGTATCTATTCTTTGAAAAAACAAGACTTTGATATTTGTGCTAATTACGTCCATTCAAATTCGGGTTTCAATTTTCCTCTGAATAATCTTGGTGCTCTTTAAACTTTGTAAGTACTTCTGCAAAGCCTAAAACAAGATCCAGCTTTGCCAAAATATGTGGGAGATCATACTGTAGTTTAAAGGCCACTCATCTTATCTGCAACGAAACACAAAACATTACAGATCACTGCCTCTTCTGGTTAAACTTTGGACAGCACAATCATATTTGCTTTTGCTAAATATTATGATTTTGGCCCTGAATCGAGCAGACTTCTATCACCTCTCCTTCGCTGCGGCTAATTTACACTTTGCTGCAGTGTCAGTCTTGATTATCTGCATATATTTTCTGTTTTCTGAGCTAAACTATGCAGTCATTCCCTCACCACAGCAGCTCACACTTCAAGGTAATGCTGAGTCAGTCACAGTCAGAGAAAGAGAGAGAGAGAGTCCATTTTGGCTCAATCATTGCTTCTGTCTTAAAACACAAGCCAAGTGGACAATAAACAGATGGTCTTTGTCTCTTTTAGTTTTGTGAAATGAGCTCAAATGTGTCCATACCTGAGCGACTTTGGCAGCAGTGTAATAAGAACTCTACATGCTACTTCCTGTTGTTACTACAGAGGTTTATAGCCATTGGCCTCCGAACAAAGACACTCCCCTTTGGGTTTTAAAGGTACATACAAGCAAAGGCATATAGGTGAATAAAAGAATTACTATATCTTGATAAATGGTTAGTTAAGTAGCATTTGAGCTATAAAAAAAAGCAGGTTTAAAAGAGATTTACTGTGTTTTTTCCTTTGTATTTCTTAGTAAACTAGGGCAAATGTGTATCAGTAATTTACATTTTGTTTATTGTAGGAAACAAAAATAATCTTAAACAGCTCAGAAATACTACAAGCACTCAGTCATCAGCTGCTGGACAATACAAGATTACTCAAATGCGAATTAATCAATCCAAATATAACTTTGAATAAACTAATGATGAGAGACACTCTTATAACATTTTACAAATTCAGAAATGTGGATTTTACATATATCCCCCGTACAAAGCGAGTGATTTATCCTCTTTTTGTAACAAGCTATAAGCTCATACCTGTCAATCACAACTGTCTTATCAGAAAAAAATCATACGCTTATTAATTAAAGTAGAATTGATTTACCAATATCCCCTGTACATTTTTACAGTTTCTCAAACTGTGCCACAAGTATCACCAGTGGTATAATTTCTAAAGATAAACCGATATTATGGCTCGCTGATTTTTTGGGACTGATATTTAGATTTATTTGTGTATCAGCCATGTTGACTATCAGTCTCATTTTTGACCGTTATCTGATCAGGCAGTTGTTTGGGCTTTTCCTCCGTGAGAAAACTGCACTCACAGTTAGTTTGAAGAGAAATGCTAAGATTTCTTTTATCTCTCTCTTGATTCTTAAATCTGCAGTTTTGATTTTATCTTAAATGAATGACTAATTTTTTGTAAAACACAGTAAACATGATTATATGATTAAGATTTTACTAAACATTGAGCTTGTTTTTACCTAATTTGGTTGTTTTGGTGATGTTCATTATCATCCTTTGTGCCGTAAATATGACACATGTGGAGGGGAATACAACTGTTACCTAGCAACCATATTGTTAATCTGGGCCAAAATCAACATAAATAACACAGAAGTGACAAATTACGTTTTCACTCTAATTGTGTTAAATGATCCAAGGAAACTGTGTTGGTTGTGTGATGACACATGTGGAGGGATTCTCTAATAGAACTGACTGACAATTTCCTCATAATTTGCAACTTAACTGCTATAAACTATGATAAATATTTACCACAAAGACTATCACACCAAACTAAGTCAATATTAGAAAGATTGTAATCTGTCATATGGGCTTTAACATGTCTATAAGTTTTATTCTTGTTCTATGACTTGGCTGCAGCACAAGCTTTAATAAGTGCAGATTGTTTGTCAATATGAACTGTATGAGTGTGTTTTATGAAATGATTGTTTCTTGGACTAAAATACAATCGAGGGTCATTGTGTGTGATGTACTGTGGTGAAAAGAAGTTTAGACTGAAAGTTTTTTGGTTTTACTATCTCACCCCAGTTATGTTTTTAAAACTAAAACAAGAAAAGAACAACAATAGAGCAATTCGATATTAAACCTGTTTTATACCTATCTAGAACATTTTAGACTTGGTTTAGATCTGGTGGTACAAACAAAAATACAAACTAAAATTCTCTTCATGGTTTTGCCAGTGCCATTAACTAATAATCATGACACTGGGCTCATATAAACATGTCTTTTAAGTGAACAAGTTGTTTTACTGCTAAAAAGGGAAAGCTAGAATTTCAAGAATTAAAGACATTTTATTTTCAGCTAGCAAAAGATAAAAGTATGTACTACTTGAATTCAAGAAATTTTAACTTGCCTAAACATTACTTTTTAATGAGCAAATGTCATAAAAGTCTCGTACTGACCGGCCTTTTGTGACATAAACAACTAATCGATTAATTTAATGAAATAATCAATCATTTCAGCCCTAAAATAAACACTGTGATGGACATACAGTAAATTTAACTCTCAAAACAGCTTCAGTTTAGCTTCATCTGAGTGAAATCTTGTAAAAAATATTCTCTGTATGTGACTTTTAGAGTTCTAAACAACGAATCGATCAATCATAGAACAATAAATTAATCTATTATACCTAAAAATGATTAAACTGTGATTAAATTGTAGAAGAAAGTCTATAATTGAGTGAGCAGACAGGTTAGTTTAGAGTCAGAGCATGTTGCTAAGTGCACATCCTGGGTTTCTGGGCTGCAGCAGTGAGAGCTCAGTAACATGATCCTGTGGCTCTGGGGAGTTTGAAGGGCGGAGTGAGGGCGAGGATGAACTGTAGCAGGACGTTTCACCTCCTTTAGTTTACACACCAGACTGAACAAGTGCAGTCTGCCTTTTAGGACAGGGCTGTTCAACTTTATTTTTTAAGGGAAGTAGATTTTTAAGCGAGCAGTGGTATCTGGGCAGAAGGTATTTGTTTGGCATTAGATCTGTTTTAATACTGCTACTGCTGTATTCAATTTTTGGGGAAAAACTAAATTACAGAGAGCCTTCAAATACTTAACTACAACTAAAACAATACTACATAGGAAGGCCAGAGTTGTCAAGTCCACTTTTTTAGAGCGACTTTGGGCTTTGAAAAATTGCTTCTACGCTTTGACAATCATGAGCTGCGTTTGCTTTTATGTCATACACAAGCTGATTTTTGCCCATTTTTCCAGGCTTGATCTATGAAAATATATTCACTAATGACAGAAATTAAGTCTTTATTAATGAGAAATGCTATTAAAAATAAGTTCCAATCTACTGTGACACATATTGTTAAATTATTATTTTTTTTAAAGGATGAGGTCGCTTAGTAATTTTTTCTTCTCTGAAAATCTGGAAATCCAAACCAGCAAACCGTAATTTCAAATGTTTTGGCTTAATCGACTTGTGTAAGATTTTAACGATCACAATCAGGCGTTACTTTGCCTGTATCTCATCATGGAGACGAGGATGTAGCCAAGAAGTAAAAAGTCACATTTGTGGGGAGCTGCACCTGCTCATTGTAAAAAAAGCATTTTATTTTTTAGTAATAAAAATATCAGATTTTTTCCTAACTTGGCATTGGTGGCTATATAAGATTATATTTTAAAATATTTACTCCAGAAATCTGGCTAAAGTTAGGGAGGAAGATTAGAGTTAGCCTTAAGCTAAAGTTAATTTGGTTAAGTTTAGATATTTGGGAAAAATATGATAATCAGGTCATGCCATAACTGCGTTGGGAAAAAACAAAACACTAATAGTTGAAATGGCTAACTTCCTGTTAGCGGTGCCCAAACCTTATTCTTTGATGGGCCAAAATGTATAACATTGAACTATGCCATGGACCAAACATAATTTTGTTAAGCAATTAAAAAGTCTTTTGAAGATATTAGAAGATTAAATATTTTTTACATTGACATGTTTTAGGAGAATACACCTGGTTTGGTCTTTTTAACACAAAATTGAATAAAAAGATAGTCCTAACAAACCTGAGCACTCTGAACCCCCTGGTGGGACAAATTTGGGCACCACTGCTTTAACATTTAGACACAGACACATGTCTCTTTATAAACACACAGGTGCCTTTTGATTAAGTTTTCTCCTGATTTGTAAAGTCTTTAACATGTTTTCAGAAACATTCACTACAACTCACTGTTCACTGTTTGATTGTCCAATTATTTAATCATTTTAGACTGACAACGTGAAAAGCTCATTGAAATAAATAAGATGTACATAAGCTAGCTATTTTGAATATAAACAGGCTAAATGACGTTCTGCGCACAGAGCCGTTTCGCATTACACTTCATTTATATGTGGCTATTTTCAGCTTTTTTAGACAAACGAAAGAAGCCATTTGGAACACCTTATGTAAAATGTATTTTCTGTATTGTTATTGACTGTTTGTGAAATAGAATCAATTAAATTATAGAATAGTGGAAATTATTTTAAATACACATCGTCATCAGTTTTATTTCTGATATCTTTGCTGTTTCCATTCTAATTTGGCATATTAAACAGCTACTTTAATATTGGCTGGCAGACAATAATGGCCCACCTCTAATGACTATCTGGCAGGTTTCCATTGTGTCCTCTCGTGTTACGCTCTATCTCTCCTCACATTATCCATCACTTTCATTTCACTCCAACATAGTGGCTGCTTCCTTCTCTCTTTTTATCGTCTGAACAAATGTCGACCAAGAGCTGGCCAATACATCATATTTTAGATTATATTCAGTGTATTTTTTATAGTAAAAAGGCTTCAAAAAGAGCTGTTATAAAAATACTGTACATTGTGCATGGTCAAATAAAGCAGATTTTAATCAATAATCACTCATTAGTGTCTAGTTGAATATTTTTCTTATCTGTGAGAAAGCACACTGCAAATTTATATTCAACAGTTATTTAGCATGTAAACCTATGAGTTTGTGGTCTTGTGACTGCACATTGGGTCAAATGTTTGGTTGAGACACTCACTAGTTTTGAAAAGTCTTTTAATCGATTAATTGAATTGTGCAGCGCAAGTCGACCAAGAATGTCTTTAGTCAAATACAGCCCAATTTTTCTGATCATTCAACTTCAAATAATGTATTTAATTGTGCACTGCGTAGCTTTTTGACCAACAACAGACTTGAATGAAGTCATGTTTTTGTCATTTAGATGACTTTGTAGCAGTAAATGAATAATAAAAATATGTGTTTTTCTTTGAACGGTCTTACATGGTCACAAAACAGACAAATGTTTGGCCGGCAGGAGGGCATCTTCTTGTATCTTTCCATGGAAAAGATGTTCCCTTGGCAATGTATTTTCACACTGTGGCATAAAAGACATTTATCCCCATGCAGAATGTCCCGAGAGCATCTGGCTGCAGACATGTACAGACACTCCCTCTGCACACCTCATGCTACAGACTAGGGCAGGACATATTGTGATAAAAATCGAATTGTGAGCTCATCTCTGTGACAATACGCTTTTTTGGTGAAACCGTCATATTGTAATTTACTTTTTTTTCTATATGATGCATCTATATGTTCAAATACCCAATTTTTTCCAACCCATTACTCTAAGAGTTGCCAAATCCAAGTCTTTGGGCTTCTCTTACTGCGCGTTGAGTTCATAAAAGGAACAAATCTTAGCAATTTTCAGGTTTGATTTATGGAAATATATTTTTATGATTGAAACATTGATTTTTAGCATGTTTTCATGTCTAAAAGTCGCTATTAATGTGAGAAAAACACATACACTTGTTTTGCATCAACACACACAATGTTCTAATTAATCAATTATTTTATTAACTTTTTATTGAAGCTCTGAGTTTGCTTGTTTCTCTGAAAATCTAACAACACTGGTCGGATTTTGACAGCTGAATTTAGCTCTTGACAGTGAATTGTAATTATCTCAAAGACACTAGGAAAATAAACTGTCTACAAGAATCGTGATGTTACCGTAACCAGCTCTTCATACAGACCCACTAAAGTCACTATGCTAGCAAATGCAAATAACTGTCAACATTTATGCCCAAAAGCAGGTGAGGTTAGGGTTAGAATAGGTAATTTGATTAAGTTTACAAATATGGACGTCCGCTCTGTATGGCGAGCTTGTAGCGAGAGGTGGGCGGGACAAAAGAAGTCTACAACCAGATGCCCCAAAGTACATTTTAACTTGATCTTACTTTAGAATTGTGTAGTTTACTTTCACCTTCAGAGAGTTACACGGTGCACCTTTAAAAGTATGGATGGTACAATGTTGAAAATAGTAGAATTGTATCCCTCCATAGCTCTGTTTTGTCATTTTCATGCAATTAAAAAAAGGTTGATACCACTGTCATTTGTCAAAGAAGTACACAGCAGTTTTGTCATTTTGTCCCTTTTTGTTTCATGGAATTTGGCCCAGAAATGACTGAAATAATTACTTTTTGTAATATTATCTAAATCAATTCCTGACCTAATTCTCTAAAGACTACATTAAAGCAGTAATATTGTTATTTCATGAAAGATAATGTTTTATTTAGCTAACTCACAAAAAAAACGAATTAACAAAATTGAGAACATATCGAACACATGACCCATGTATCGAGACAAGAATCGCATCGTGACAAAACTGAATCATCCCTTTCCTAATTTAAAGACATTTTTGAACATTTTCCAGTTAATTTGAAATAAAAAAGAATTATATAATTTTTGTCAGTATCTCCCGACCCAGCCCTATGTCAGCCGCGTTTAGCTCATCAGCAGTGAGCCATCACAGTGCATCATCTCTGACTCACTACAGCCCACATCTTAACGCTCCCTTGTCCAATAAAATGTGTATTTCCCAAAGTCAAACTGACTCACTGTGTAATATGGGCTTCATGGAAACAAACAATATTATTTTATGTCTTTACCCACACGCTCCTCTTTAAAGTGGCCGCCTGAGAGAGAGGCGCTGGAACCAAACTGTGAGTGGGATTACGGTGGAAAAAGGTAGATTTACAACGGATCTTTATTTAGAGATGTGCAAATATTCACAAGGGCTATAGTCGCTAAAGAAATTCCTGTTTGACGAAGGCAGTGGTTCTCAACATGGGGATCACAAAAGGATTTCAGATGGTCCCCCTATGATGTGTGTCAGCTCAAACAAGACTTGGCACCTTTTAAATGCAGTGACAGATTCCTATTTGCTGGCCTAACAGACAACTACTAACTACTAACTAAAGACTATCATTTTGCCGGTAATCTGCATTTGTGTTTGAGTGTCATGACCAAAAAAGGTTGAGAAGCACTGGACAAGCTCTAACAATCTATCAGTGGACTAGAAAGGGACGACTAAGCCACTGACTTAGTAATCTGTAAGCTAGGTTTTCACAGGTAAAGAAGTTAGAATGAGATCACAGTTTTAGTAGTCATAAGAAATGAATAGAGTGTTTCTTTGTTTATCAACATGAGATAGCAGAAAGAGCCGCGGCTGATTGACAAAAGCTGTAGCAGCAACACAAGCCTGCGCTGTTGTCAGCTAACTACAAGAGTTTATCACTGTGTGAAAACAAAAGTTATGCTCATGAATCAACATTTGTCAATGAAATTCAACCCTATGACCCATAAACGTTACTTTTCAAGTGAGTGAAAATACAGTGAGAAAAACCCTGTCTCAAGCTTCAGGAGCTAGCGTTTGTCAGACCGGTTCTGACCTGATCCAAAAGCTAGCTCTCGTCCTGTTTTGTTATTTTTATCAAAGAAGTTTCTCCAGCCAACTAGACAGAGTAATTTTTTTTTGCAGGCGACATGAGCAGTAGAGCGTGGAAAGTAATGTCGACCGATAAATATGCATAGTGGGTAATAGGCATGTAATAAATAAAATAGATGAATTCAAATATTGGGATGTTTGATTGAAATCTTTTGGGAGGATACTTGTAAGATTGCGGAAAACAACGTGTGGCTCACAAGCTGCAAGTAGACCCTAAAGGGGACCTATTAGGTAAAATCCACTTTCTTCTCCACGTTTTATCATTGTCTCTCGTCATAGGTTTACTTACGCTTGTATTTGGATTCGTTCATGCATGTCTGAGTAATCTTGTATTGGTCTGAGTGCTTGTCATTTAAGATCTGCTACTTCTTAAAGTTACATTGTACAATGAAGAAGTCTATACTTAAGCCATGTTTGGTCAGTTTGGTGTTTTACAAAGAACAAATGTAAACCACTGATCTACATAAGTCATAGTTTATCACTTAAGACACAGAAAAAACACAACTTTTACCACATTTCATACACTCACCTGACGATCTAATTTCGGTCGTCCTTTCACCGTCTGCTTGACCTCTGACCTCCACCTGTGCTTCAATCTTCTCCTCCATCTCGTGGTCTTCCTGCTGCCACTGCGTTCCGAGGTTCCACAAGCTTGCGCTGTCACTCACCGAATATCCCAGTTTGCGCTGCGATGGACACATCTCGGACTTCTCGTTCTCCTCTTCGGCTCTTTGTAGCATTTCTTGAAGCGCAGCCATCGATGTGAGCGCGGGCGGAGGCTGCATGAACAGGGCCTGTGCTTGGGACGTGTATTCCCACTGTGTCCCGTCTCCGGCCTTGTCCCTCCTCCACTTCAAGTTGTACAACAAATCCGGATCAGGAGTTATGATATTTGGGTCCGGCTCGGGGTCTGTGATGACTTTAGTCGGCGGTGAGCTTGACTTGCGATTTCTAAGTTCTTTGAAAGTCGTAATTTTTGGAGCAGAGCTTGAACTTGCAGATTGTGACGATGCTGAAGAGGAAGAAGAAGTGAATTTCTTTGGAGTTTCTACGGCTCGTTTTCTCATCTCAAAGTGTGGCGGCGCATCTGAATCGGGCGTGAACGCTATGAGCCAATCAAAACGCTCTGGCTGCGCGGAGTTGGCTTTGAGCGTGCTGATTTTGGGAGTTGCACATGAAGGTATTGGGGGTAAAGGTCGTGGAGGTGGAGGAGGAGGTGGTGAGCTTGGTATTTGGGAGGTGTAATGTAGCATCTCGTATTCGTCTTCTTTCAAATGACTTGTATTGCTGAGGCCAGTGCTGTAATACGGAGCAGACATGTACGTTGTGTTCCTCCTCCGTCTTCTGGCCATTTCACCAAAAGATGTTGTTTTTAGGGTTTCTTTTCTTTCCTCTTTCTCACTACTCTCATCAGATTTTCTTTCTAACACACTCCTGTAGCACAACTATCGATAAGCCATTGTCAGAAAGCTTATCTTCACAATCTTCTATTGTGTAGTCACTCCTGGTCATAACGCTGTCTTCTTCTTCTTCTAAATCGGCCGCACAGTTTCCGAGCTCGGGACTGATTTTGAGGAGCTCCGCTTGGGTCAACCCAGCTAGCATCAGTAACTTCCTGATCTCTACGTCCAGAGCATGGAAAGAAGGGGGAGGAGGAAGAGCGGGAGGAGGCGGGATCGCGGGAGGAGATGACGAAGAAGTTACAGAAATCATAGGAGGAGGTGGTAGAGGCGGAGGGCGCGAGGTTGGTGGAGGCAAAGAATCCGGAGACTTTTCTTGCTCGGCCAGAAGAGCGGCACGTCTTTGCGCCTCTTTTCGTGCCAGGTGACGAGTGCGAGGAGGTGGGATGGGGGGAGTCGGGGTGGGGATAGTTGGAGAAGGAGCGGTGTAGAGAGTGAGGTATGGGACGGGCTTGGACATGGGTAACGGAGGGATGGACGGGGGTGTAACCGGAGTCGACTTTTCGCATCTGAACGTGGTAAAAGTTGGCGATGTTGTGTGGAGAGAGAAAGTGGACAGAGGTGTTGGGGAAGTGGCTACAGAAGTGGGTTCCCTGCTTATGTTGATGTACGTGTGGAGGTCAGAGGTCACGCTAGCATGGCGGACCGGCGGTTTGGGCGGGGCTTCGATTGGGGAAGGGGTGAGAGAATCAGGAGCTAGCGGGTCTTCGCAGTCAGATGGAGCAGTCAGGTCTACGCCAGCATCAGAAAATTCTTGCGAGTCTTGCATTTTTCCTTTGTGGTTTCTGTACAACTTCCAGGGAATATCTATATTTCCCATTTCATCCATTATGTCCGAGAGATCCTGCTCCTCCAAATCACTCAAATCAAACCCTTTCTCGTGTAACCTGGCGATGTATGCAAGTTTCACCTCTCTGTTCACCTTTTCCAAACGATCTAAGTGATCTATGCGATCCCTGAGCACATCCCAATGTTGTTCTCCTTCTAAATCCCAGCGTGCAACTTGGATCACCTGGCTAAATCGCTCCATTTTCCCAAACTCGCCAACAGACTCGAGAAAGTCTAGTAAGCTTAATTTGTTCATTTCCGAATCCTCTTTTATTCCTAAATAGTCAGGGGAGTCGAGAGCAGAGGGGTAACCTTCATCGGGGGAGGAAGGGGAGGCGGACGACAAGTAAAAGGGATTGTGAGAACGTGGAAGAGACGGAGGGGAGCGCGCCGGAGGTTTGGATTCGGGCGCTTTGAGGGGAGAGCAGATTTTGGGAGACAACATGAACGACAAATGATCTTGGTCATTGGAGGAGCTCATGGAGTAGGACTGATCTGCGCTGTCCGAGTCGAGATCGGAACAGGAGCTGATGGACGTGGAGGAAGAAGAGGAAGTCGACGAGGAGAGAGAAAAATCCAGGAGAGATGGAGGACAATCGCAACAGGACGGCACCAAAGTATCATCATCGTCATCTTCGTCATCGCCATAGTGATCTGGCTCTTCTTCCTCGTCAATATCAATGTCGCCGCTGCTGCTGTCATCCTCTTCCTCATCTACTTTAATAGAATTGTTCGAAATTTCTGGATCATTCTCACTTTTATTATTGTTATTTTCCAGACTTGCCGCAACAGAAGCAGCGTTGTTTTTCTGAGCAGCTTCCATATCTAGTTTAGCCTGTTCTTCCTTTGCTCTCATTTCTTCCCGCTTTTGGAACATGGGACCAGGTGGAGCCGGGAGTTGCATCTGCTGTCGGAGCGAGATGGTGTTGTTATTATTGTGGTTGTGGTTGAACATGCTGTTGTTGTCCTGAGGCGAGCGGCCATCGCAGCAGAGGCATGGCAAACTGGGCTCGTTGCAATTTGGGTCAAGAAGAGGAAGGTTAGACGGAAGAGAAGGGGGAGCAGGTGATGCGGAAAGTCGATTTGCAGCCGTACCAACACGTGCGTTTTTAGGTTTAGGTTTAACGGCTTTGAAGTTTGCAGAGGCTGGTTTTTGCGCGATAGATTTGGCTGGTACAGAGGAGGGCGCGGCTCTGCTCTCACTCTCGTCCTGGGTGAAGCAACGGGCGCTTTGGTGACCCGACGAGCAGCGGGATTGGGGATGGTGTTCATGTTTTTGTCCTCCTTGGGAGCGTTCGACTTTGGTACGGTGCGTTTGGCGGCGGCGTCAAAGCGGCGAGGTTTTGCAGGCTGAGAGGAGGACTGCATTGTGGGAATTTCAGGATTCTTGGATACTTCGGGTTGCTATAGAAACAGTGGTTGCTCAAGCTGGAAGGACCCAAACTATGACAAGCCGTGACGGTCACATCTTGGCTTCATTCCCGAGTTCCTGTAACATCAAAGAGACCGACAGAGAATAAAGACGGTTATTGATTTTGCACTGAAGCAGAGTCATTTAAGGTCAACTAATTGTATTCACTCTCTCCAGCTTTTAAAATTAATTTATGAGAAGACAGAGCTTGAGCTTGTGCTGTAAATCAACAAACATTATATGATACTAAATACTATGGCTGCACACTGCACAGTATACATATATCAAACATACTGACTCCACATGCAAAGAGAATTTTTTTTTTTTTTAAAGATGGTTAAGAATTAAGATTTGCCATGGGACAAATCATAAAAAAAAAAATCATTTTTTCATTAATTAAGAAAAAAATAAGCATTTTTCAATTTGAAATAAGCCAAAATACCACAAAATTAGTCAAAATACACTTGTTTTATTGGCAAATCTCATTTACATTTCAAGAACTTTAAAATGAATGGCTTATTTAAAGTTGGGGTAACTACTTTTCTAGTTGTAAATTAATAAACCTGTTTTCCACAAAAAAGTATATGATAAATGCAGTAAAGCAGTGTGAAAATCAGCTGAACCAACTTGTGATTCATCCCCAGTGTGACTCAGTGACCTAATAATAAATATTGCAAAAGAAATAAATATTTAAATACATATATCACAATAACACCAAGGTTCTCCATTATAACAAACAGACGTGTGTTTGAAAATGATATATTCAAATTTTTAAAGCAATAAATTATGATTTTGTCATTGTTAAGCTTCTGTTTTTATAGAGACAGACCAAATCAAGACCTGCACTATGTTTGTATCAAAGGAACTGAAATTCCTGAGTCAAAAAGAATATATTTCAATTAGGGTTGGGCGATACTGCACAATAGTATCACAATATTTTGATGTAACATGAGAAATGCGATATTCAGATGATACTTAGCCAATTCAAAACAAATCTCTCAGGGCGTCTACATGGAGGCCAGGAAAACCGGATAACTAGCCTAGTCCAATTTAAACCAGTGCATGTAACCCTGGCCAGACCTATTGAAGAGCTGTAAACCGGTTTTCGGAAAACCAGTTGGCGCATGTGGTCCCGACCAATTGTATTCTGATTTCAGACGCCATGTAAACAGACAATCAGCCTGCAGCCGGATAAATGTAACATGAGCATGCTCACAACTCCTGCCCACTGCAAAAAAGCGCCCTGCACAACGTAGAACACACTGTCACATATTTAACTACATCTTAACACAAGTCTTATATGTTTAAAACTGTCCCACTTGTCCCAAATAGATCAGTGTGTAATTTTACAGACAGTATTACAAACACTTATTAATAATAAACAATGTTCAGGTAAATCAACATAATGCAGTCTGAATCATGGAGTAGTGATTCTGAAACACCAGGACATGCTTCCTGGGTAAATGGTTTATTCTCCTGCATTTAAACAGGAGCAAAACTGGTCCAACCAGTTTGAGGGGAAAACCAAATACAGTCCGGTTTTCTAGGCTAGTCTGATCATGTAAACGCACTGAATGTGTGTTTAAACTTTAGTTGAGGTTTTGGTTTGGAAAATGCGAAATATTATATAAAATTTAGGAATGCACCAATTCGATACTAGGATCAAATATGGTACCGATCCAGGAATTTTGCAGGATCGGGTATCGGCTCCATTATTTCGGTTCAGCCAATACCATTGTTGTGCCAATGGGATAATGAGACTAGTATTTACTTACTGGTGTTGATCCAGAACGTCTCATAATGTTTGACATTTCATTCATATTAAGTTGCTTAGTTGTGACTTGCACTATAAATAAGTCACATAGCACAAAATGATAATTTGTTTCATGTTCTGAAAGGAAAGAAAAAGCTATTTCAGTCCTTACATTAGTATTGGTTGATATCGGGTATCAACAGATATTTATTTCTAAATATCAAGATCGGTATCTGAACTGAAAAAGCTGGATCTCTGCATCCTTAATAAAATGATTTCAGAAATATAACCTATACCCAAGTTTACAAAATATTGACATTACAACAATCATAACACTAATCGCTTTTCATGCAGCCATAAATACTGAGCTTATTTGTCATTCAGAAGTATGTTGACATTATAATTTGCTTTTTAACAGCAGGAGCTAAACAGCTCATCGGTTGTCCCACTGCTGTTTGTTTGTTTTTTGTAGCTCTGTAGACATTTGTCACATCTCAACAGAAGCATAATATTCAAGTTCATATCAAGCTCTATAGATCATCAAGATAAATTATAGTTTTTGTCTCAGAAGAAAAGTGGTTTTCTTTGTTTGGCCCATCCCTTTATAAGGAAGGAGCAGTGAGTGATCAAATTACACCAGGGACTCTCCTCTAAATCTTGTAGAAGTCGTTGTAGAAACTGCTGGTGGATAAACTTATAGTGCAATATTACAACAATGAATATCTAAAAATGTATTTAAATATTCAGATATTATCAATCAAATCAAATCAAATTTGATTTGATATTATGTTAATGCATCATAATTGTTTAAAAAATTCGTGTCATATGTTGACTAAGATTGAAATTACTGTATATATCACAAAAAGTGAATAACTGTAATATTAACCACAAAAGAAAAATGACTATACTCTCTGCAAGTTATAATTCTTTTATTAAACCATTTTTAATTTGCACTAATCATAGACAATAAAACTATTATTTTATTGCAGACACATTTGTATTTATTTTCTTGTTATTTTGCAACCTCATCTTCCTGGAAGCTTGCTGCTGTAGTGAAATGAGACAGTCAGCTATTGTTCTCTCTCTGTAGTAGGCTAGCCTATTTAATCTAATTTTGCTCACATTTATTTCATCTCGAGATAGTGTTGGGAAGAATACTTTGAAAATGTATTTTGCTGCAGAGACAAAATACCTGCGTTGAAATGCGTTTTGTGTATTCCCTTATTTCAAATCAAAAGCTATACTCTGAATTGTTTAATATTTAAATGTAAATGTGAAATAGGATTAAAGCTGATTTGTGCTTTTGGTTCAAAATTTGACATTTACAAGTGAAGAAAAACATTTAACACTAATTAGGGAAGTAAATATTGGACAGGCATCTCACTATGAAACAAGGATGGGTAATTATTTTTCCCCAAGGGCCATATTCGAGACCAGACTAGTGGCAGAGGGCCGGACCGAGACCTTTTGTAGCAAATTGTCGTTATTGGCCTTTTATATTTCTATAGGCTCTTTGATCTATTATTTTGTCAGATCATCTATAAAAGCGGTGCTTTAATTTTTTCTCGCTAAATCTCGTAAGATCAAAGCCTACATTGTCTTTTCAAATACACAAATGTATTACTCGGATTTTAAGTAACCGCATTCAACCAATAGAAAAAGTTAATTAACTGTGAAAATTCGTATTCTGAATGTGTATGCATGTGCATTAGGGCTGTACTCGATGTATCGGTATTGGGATATATTGTGACAAGCTTGTTGGCAATACATGTATCGATACAGGGAGGTGTATCAGGATGCGTATCAGGATGCTAAAGCTCATTATAAATTTTACATTTGAACCTTGACTGCTGCAAGGCTGAAACTAATGAGTTGGAAAATGACTTATTCATAGAACGTTTGTACTTGTATTAAAAGCAAAATGAAAAAATAATTCTTCTGCATTTTGTTATTCTACATAATCAAAGTTACATTCTTAACATTGATTTGAAGGGGTCTGTATTCAAAAACATTTTGAAAACAATATATTTCTATAGTTTTTATAAATTTTCTCATTTTGGTCAGTAAAATATATATTAATCTGTAGAATTGTATTGGGATAGACATGTATCGGGATGCGTATCGTCAGACGATTTTAGTCAATTCGTCACTCATTGGTCTTACTTAACCAAAATTTTATTGGTTAGAAAGTATTTGCACTTTTTATCAGAACTATTTAAATGAAAATCACATTTAAGTTTGCTTTCTGTTTTTCTGTATGGATAATTAATTAGCCTGCAAACATCTGAGCTTGTGGTCTTAATTCATTGAGACCAGTGCACTTTTTATTTAGTTGACTAATCGATTGTCAGCAGCACGTCGACTATGAAAGTCTCTAGTCAAACACAGTTCAATTTTTCTGATCATTAAGCTTCAACTAATACAATTAAAGACAAGCTTGATACGTGGTTTGAAATATTGTGTGAATATTGTAATTGAAAAATTATCAAGATATTCATTTTGTCAATATCGCCCAGCCATAATTATGAATCGATTTTTGCTTTAATAATTCAGAATTTACATTATAATAGGCTCTGTGCACGAAACTGCAATTGACTTGTTTATAATCAAAATAGCTAACTTCTGTACTTATGAGCATTTCCTGTTCAGTTCATTTCAATGAGGTTGAAATTGAGGTCAGTCTAATATTAATAATTATTTCTCTCAAGACACGTTAAAGGATTTACAAATCAGAAGAACATTTAACCAATAGACTCTTGTGTGTTTGTAAAAAGATGTGTTTGCGTCTGAATGCTAACGCTAACTGGAAATGCTCATAAGTACAGAAGTTAGCTACTTTGAATATAAACAAACCAACTGACGTTCTGTGCACAGAGCCTGCTATGTTTTATGGAGAACTGACAATGAAGTGATAAATTCATAAATAAATCACACATACGCTATTTAAAAACTAATTTAACTTTCAAGAATAAAGATTTGAAGTGAAAGATTTTTTAAAAATGCAGTCGTCAAGATAATTTCATTTCGATTTTGATCAATTGTACACCCCTAGTAGACTATGTACTGTATGTATCTAGTTACTTCCCAACACTGTCTGCAGATCCACAAAAATACAGAATAAAGCCGGTCTAACAACATAACAGAGTTAGGGTCAAATGAAATGATCAATAGGAATAAAATTACATGCTACTTTATAGGCAGAAGCCATAGAGTTTGTGTCCTTGCCCATCAGCTGCTATGTTCTTTAGATATTCATGAGTTTACAATCTCTCCATCTCCATCTGTTCATGCCAATCCAGCGCAAAAGACAAAAGAGGAGGTTTATAAAGACATTTCTTTCACATCTCCTCGAGCCAGTGTCCAGTGCACGGTTTTAACTGGAGCATGAAATGATTGTCCGGCTGCACAGTGCTTCTTTTTGCCTTTTTAGCATCCCATCGTGCACTGAAGGTTAGCGATCACTGGATATTTTCTCCAAGGCAGCACTTAACATTGTAGATTTGGGTGATTTTTACGCGCACGAGGGCCCAAAGCGTTATTTTTCGACTCAAATTTAAGCTTAACCCGTGTTTACCTTCGTGGATACAGTGGATTGTTATTGATCACATGAACCTGGCGGAGACTGGGAGGATGCAAAGAGCGAAAGGAGGAGGAGGAGGTGGTCCCTGAGTAGCTGCATCGGACTAACAAGGCCTTTAATCCCGCGAAATTACACATAAATTAGCCTTTATGGTGGTAAACGTAAACAAAAATCTAACACAACGCGTTTTATGGGGAAAATCACGATCAAACATGCTGCATCCTACAACAGTCATCACCAAAATCTACACCTAAAACGATAAAATCTGAATTCGCTGCGTAAATACTTGTCAGATTTCACATATTCAAGACATAATATAAATAAAATATCGGGTTAAACACTCACAGAGAGATTAAGGTGAGGAAAGATGCTGCTTTTCATCTTCTCGTCGGATGCACGAACATCTCCAGCCTGAAGCCTCCCGAATAATAGCAGGTCTCGGCGTTTCTCGCGAGATTTGCCGCCCCATCACTGTGAAAGACCTTCCCTGATCCAGTTTATCAGTCCTGTATCATCAGCCACACCTCTAATGTAACGGGACGTGTGCAGTTGAGTGGTCGTTATAGTGCAGTCCATCACACTGCTGTAAACTTGCATTAGGACTAAATGTGTTCAGTCTGCTTTACTGTCTTTACTATAGGTCTAATGTTTAGCCAAAGTCCAAACTAATATAGCCTACTTATAAGTGGTTTGTTAAATATAAAATAAGGTCCACTGTGTAATTTTCTGGTGGAAATTTTCCAAGATTATTGAAAGAATGTGTCACTGTACAGTATTAAAACAGTTTTGTCCATAAATGTGTCTTTTCTCCTTTAAAATATTGCAAATGTATGTATGTTTGAGAAATGTTTTATTGTTCCATATTTATAGGCTTAATTATTAAAAATGTTCTCATTTCACCTCTCACTTATCCCCAATTCATAAAGACCGCACCATATGATAAGTTTGCATGTGATGTGAGATATCGTAATGTAGGCTGTTTGTTGATGACGACATGGACAATGAAACGAGTGGCTGAGGGAAAACTTTTGGTGCTCCATCTCTCCACTCTC
Source organism: Mugilogobius chulae (assembly GCA_038363315.1). Classification (NCBI taxonomy): domain Eukaryota; kingdom Metazoa; phylum Chordata; class Actinopteri; order Gobiiformes; family Gobiidae; genus Mugilogobius; species Mugilogobius chulae. Next base: position 367,703 of record JBBPFD010000457.1, read on the forward strand.
CTTTTGTAGATGGTGAGGTCTTAAAGCTGGAGTACCAGATTTTGATGTTGCAAAGCAGGAGGTATGTATTCAAACTGTCCAACTATTTCACGCTCTCACAAATCCCTTGACACCAAGTCAATTTGTATTAACTGCTGGCTACAATTATGACATCTTTTCACAGACAGCAAATTGCAACTGGGGTGAACCATCCAAGTGCAGCCAATCAGAGCACCAGACCTAGGTCTAGACTAAATACTGACTGATGGTGCATTCGAGGGCTGCAGTTACATTGCTTTTCGATATGGACCCTTGGTTTATTGAGATCTGGGCCTGAAGAGAGTGCTACTTGTGTGAAATACAATGCTTTGTTATTATCACATGTGATTTTGTCACAAAGTGCTGCATTCACACAATTTTTGATGCAAAAGTTTACTGAATTTAACAACAAAAACTCGCACAACCCTGCTTTAAGGCTGAAGAACAAAACAGAGATGTGGAGAAGGAGGGTGGGATTGAGAGAGTGACAAATTGTCGGGATAATAACAGGGCTTCTGTGTAATTAGAATGTGGTTCAGGATGTGAGGTGTAGTTTGTCTCAAATAAAGCAAGAAGTGGCTAAATACAGCTGACGGTCAACGCCATGCCTATGCGACTTGGTTTAATATTTATTATCCATCCATAACCCCAACCTTTATCCTAACCGGACGTTAACCGTCTGACTATAAGAAACATATTAGTTATGGTATACGTTTGTATTACAGTAAGTGGAGCTAAACTCTGTAATCAGTGGCAGCAAACTTCCACCATGTCATATCAATACTACAGTAATGTGTTTGACTACTTTGACCTGATGTTGTCTTGTAGATTATGTAAACAACGATATTTACATACAGTATTATGGAGTTGGTAAAAAAGATGATTTAGTTTTAGTTCCTCTTTAAAGACAGCAGACACCATTACAGTCAGATCTGTTATGAGTAACTATTGAATCATCAAATCTTTTTAGCACCAAAATTTGAATAAGTGCTGGATAACGTAGAAAATCTCACACTTTTCCAGGCAAGCAGATCAGTTACATAATCCATATTTAAATTAAATTCTTCAGTTTTAGTTTTTTGTTTGATTTCATTCAGTTTTCTGTGCATAATGTAGTTTTTTTCTGTTTTCTCTGCTGCATAAATTGACTTAAAACAAACCAGATAACTTGTAATTTAGCATTTATTCTGAACTGACAACATACAACAACAGCAATATAAAAATATAGTTGGATAAAATAACTTTACAGTAGTCTTTTCTGTTTATAGCATTTGCCTCTTAATAAATTAACTATATTTGTCCAGGTATTGTTTGAACATGACATGAACCAGGAATTGAAAAGCTAGTCTTGTTTTTATCTAATAACCTTTGAATCACGGCTTAAATTAGACCAAATATAGATATACTGATTCACATTGTTCTTTGGGAAAATGTCCGTTATCTGTTTATTTGTTTCTCTTGTAGATCTTCTTGGCAAAGTTGAGAAAAACTGCGTGGGGAAGGTTTTCAGCGTGACGCGCGATGAGTTTCTGCAGGCGCTGGTAGCTCTCATCTTCATATTTTCGATAAAGTTCTGGCATTTGAAGAGTGTTGTACAGTGTCTTGACCTTTTCCACACTGGCTTCATCGTGACGACCGTAACACGCCTGAGGAGGAAGGAGAGAAAGTGTAAGACAAGTGTGGATGATATTATGATTTATCTTAAGGTCAGCTTTAGTGAAGTAACTGTGTGAATATTCAGATAAAGCAGATGTTTTCTCTAAGGCACTACTATTAAAATCCACTTGTTTTTGATTCCGTATTCATGTTAAGACAGCGTTTTCTCAGTTTTTTCTCACGCTGCACTAACAGGCAAGGAGGTTGTAAGTCTAAGCCGGTAGCTTTTTCGTTTACATTTTGATAAAGATAGAAGAGGCCAGTGGGTCTCAGACAGAAATCGAAAGAACTGGAATCCCTCTAAGTTGTTACAGATTTGCAGTGAACACTTTAAACAAGGTACTGTAAGTCAATGCAAAGAGAAAAAAAAATTATGATATTTGAAAAAAAAAAAAAAAGGTGCAATAAATATCTGAAACAGCCTGCATCATGTAAGGCTAACACTAGCCTCAAATAATATACTAAGTCTTGTTGCTTTTAAATCTGCTCCAGTGTAAGACAAAACCCTGTTTACCACAGAATGGTACAACTTATGTGGAGTAAAGTCAGGCAAACTTGTAAATTTTGTTAAATCGGCAAACATAGCAGGAGGAAGTACAGATCAGCTAGCATTCATTAGCTTTTCCAAATACTTTGCTTTGTGCGCGTCTAAAATTATGGGTCAAAAAAAGCAATGGACGTTCAGTATATTTCTCTATGAAAGTAAGATAACTCTTAGATAAATGTTTAGTAATAAAGTGAACTAAATATAAATTACTGATGTACTTATGCCATGGTTTTGTAATAAATGCATGCAAAAAACACAATAGGAGTTCTTTAAAGGTGCACTGTGTAACTTTCTGGAACACAATCGAGTAGAGATATAAAGCTAATACCATACTTTGCAATATTGTGAATAGTGATAATTGTGTGTAATATAGCTAAATGAACAGCTTCTCCATGGAAACAGAAAGAAGCTCTCCTCTAGGCCAAATAATGCTCCGTTTTGTGGTCATGCAACCCTGTTCAAAGTAAAAACGCACAAATCTAATATTTCTTTAGAGCAGGGCAGGGGTATATAACTAGTCAAGGGCCAAGAGTCAAAATTTTCAGCTGTCATCTTTAAGGAGCCGCACCATGAGTCGACCTACTGCAACCACCAGGGGGCGAAATGTATTTATACTGTATTTACCGGGACCCTCATCCATGAGCCCTTAAAGGGACTGTACCTAATTTTTCATCCTTAAAAATGTAAACAAACAGAAATATTTAATTTTAAGCTTCTTACTTCAGTCTACATGATTTGCTCACTTAGTTAAGGCATTGTGAGCTTCAGAATTGTTCATCCTAATGTATTTTAATGTTTTTTCACAGCTGTTAGTGGCGAGGTGAGTCTCCATGCTAACAACAGTTAGCCACAATGCTAAAAACAACTGTAGAAAAAGTTGGACACAGACGGAATTTTATTAGACATAGACAGGACTTTGCCGACTAATTTCCACCTGAATAGATACAATAACAGTAACAACATAGTAGTGCTAGGGGGAAATTGTTTTTAAGTTATATTGTTGTAAAAAAAAATCGGGTATAGTCCCTTTAAATACAAGTCTATTTTAATACAAGAGGATTTGTATGTAATTTTGGAGCGTCTGGGGTGAGAATTTTTAAAATTTTATTGAAATTTTCTGTATTTTGATGTGCTTTGGATGCAAAAGTCTTAATTTGTGATGATATTTTACTATATTTAAAAACATTACTCAGAGTCAGGACTGTTCTGTGTGATCAGAACAAAGAAAACACTGCAGCACAAAATTTAGTCAGAGCTGTGACTAAACTTCTGTTTCATGTCACATTCATGTAAATGTTAAAACTGTAAAGAACAGTTTAAAAAGTTCAGTATTGTGCCATTTTGCGCTGTGCCGCTGTTACTCTGTATGTTTTGGACCTTTTTTTGATAGATATAAAGGGTACTTGTAAAAAATAAGGATCAATATAAAGCTCCAGTTTCACAGAATGTCACTGAAAGTTCAAAACGTGTCTTTCAAGAAGCCATCTGTCTACTCTGCTTTGACACAGCACTGACAGTTGCACACAGCTTCTCGAGGGAGAGAAAAAGAGAGAGAGAGCATGTGGAGGCGCAAATGTTTCTGAATGAGCCAAAGAGCCGCACTCGGACCGACCAAGAACCGCCTCGCGTTCGCCACCTCCACTTTAGTGAAACAAAGACTTCTAAATTACAAAAACTCTAGTCTAAAAGTCTATTTTTTCAAAAAGTTACACATTGCACCTTTAAAGTAAATCGATTAAATTGTAAGGAAAAATGTCTGGGTAGACTATAAAGCAAACAAAAAATGTAATTCTGTCAAATGGACAAAAGTAGCTGACATTAATTACAAAACACGACTTCCACAATATTGTTGACTAAAAAATCCAGATGATATATAAAAAACATATTGCCATCGTGTCCCTCTTTAAAATGTGACAGATTAACTAGCCAATCAGGGACTGCCTTGTCTCCCATATGAAAACCAACATGGCGGCTTATGACAAAAAAAAAACACATGGAAAAATATCAGGTGGAACTGAAAAACATCATGGATTTCTGCAGAATCAATGAACAAAGCAAAAAAAACAATTTTAAAGTGAGACATGCTTTGCCTGCTTTAATAATGAACTATATTTTTCATTGTAAAATACACCTTTTATAAATAAATAATGTCTGTACAGCACAAGTTTAGAGGAAATCTAACAGAGCTACATAAAGCAAGCGTTGAGCAAGCAACAGTACAGTTTTTATATATGTGTGTAAAAAAAGAAATAAGAACAAAGACCCCACCTCCAGCTCGGCTCTCTGCTCAGGGGTCATGACCTCCAGTGCCGTCACCACCAGCCAGCTGCATTTGTTGTCTTGGATGTCGGTGCCAATTTTTCCAGTAACAGCAGGGTCTCCGTAACAGTCCAGGTAGTCGTCCTGCCAGGTACGTGTCATTATCTACTATGTACATGGTATAACAAACATGGCCACATAATGAGGACAGAAATATACCTGTATCTGAAAGAACTCTCCCATCTCCAGTAATATGTGTTTGGCATTATTGTGCTCCTCTTCACTTGTGATTCCAGCCTGAAATATAATGCATTTTACATTTATATGCTCACCAGAAAAAAAAACAATAACTGGTCAATTTAAACAGGATTTACATAAAGCATATGATAGTAAACAGCTTCTTGCAATAATAATCGAAATGAAGACAGTTCATATTTGTTAAAGGTCTAAAATCTTTATCTTGTAGATGATATTGCTTTGTCTATAAAATATCACCACTATGGCTTTAAGCTTAGTTATCTCCAAGTAATGAGTATTTAGTGCTACAAGGCAAAGGTAAAAGTCAGATGTGTGGAGATGCGTGTCTTACAAGCATTTTAAGCAAAAAAAAAAAAGCCGATAGTGAAATACAATCAAGATATATTTTAATGCCATGTCCAAACTGCAGCCTGGGGGCCAAAAGCAGCCTTGTTTTTTTGCAGTCAGATTCTACTAACACAGTTGCATAATTGATTAATGTCCAAATTGAAGAATTCTAGTTAACACATTTTGTTGCCTTTGAAACACAAAATTAATGTTTAATGCCTTTTAAAAGTGTTTTGGTTCTTTAAAATTAGATAAAATGCAAGCTTTGAAAGATTCACAAGTTTTACTATGTGGTACACCACTGTGAGAAAGTTTGGACACCCCTGCTGTAGGCAAAGCAATTACATCACCAGGGTCAGGGAAATGACACTGCATCTAGGTAGACTACTGAACTCCATCCAAAAATATTTCAAACTAAACTTTCTGCTGGAAAAGCATGAGGAAAAGATGAAAGAAGGGCTGAGAGTGGAAAGCAGCAGTATGATTGGTCTGACAGCAGGTGTTTTTCATCAGCACACAGTTTTGAGTGAAAAAAATTAATGCTGATGTCACATTGAGTCTAGAAATTACGTTGGCTTTTGCAGTTTGTAACAATTTTGAAACTTTTTCATTTTCTCAGTTTGCACAAAAATGACTAAGAATAGAAGGCAATGCTTTTTGAACACCAAGTAAACAGCCAAAAAGTGTCTAGCTTCACATTAAAGAACAGAATCATTGAAACACTCACCATGTACATAGCAGAAGCCACCGGCAGATAAAACGAATAAAATGCAGTTTTATATTTTACAATTGCTCTGTATCTGAAAGAGAAAATACAATCTATAAACTGACTGCAAGACGCTGCATTGGTTTTGCCTTGACAAAAGAAATTCTCCATTTAACCTTTGAATGGTGAATCTGTTGAGGTCAATATGACCCGGAGGAGCCGTTATTAGGTCCAGAGTTTGACCGAGCTCAGTCTGAAAAGATGTCTGCAACACAGACAAGAGTTTGTGTAAATGTGCTTAGGTCGTTTTGACAAAAAACTAAATATCAACCAAATGTATTACCTCTGTAAAAAGCTCCAGGAGGTTAACGTAATATGGCTGATCTCTGCAGTATTTTCTGAGAAGCCTGTAGATTGATCCCTCCAAGAGAAATGAATCATTTATGCATCAAGACCAATTCCATCCTTTAGCGAGAAAACAAATGTGACATATTGAACTCAATTAACTTCAATTGTTTGATAAATGAGTAAATAAACGAACCTTCTTGTACCAGCACGGCTGTCCTCTTCGAGTGACTGATCCATCCATAATATCGTCAGCCACAAGGAAAAACGCCTGGAGCTGTAATCAAAAGAACAAACAGAACTTGTTAGATCAGTGCTTTGTTTACACGTGCAAAAGAAATCTGATTCAAAAGGTCCAAAAACGTCTGACAATGTGTGTCTTATTAATTAGGAGATGTTCAGAGAGGTTAAAGGTTATGTTTATTAGAACAAATTACAACTATGTTAAGAACAATGGCAGAGATGCTTGAACCAGATTCTGGGGAGTTTGAATTTGGATGACAAAATACAAATAATTTTATGAAATGCTATGAAATTACATCTGTACAAGAACCATTTTGAGCTCTGATGATGTCTTGAGGCCAGGCGACGGACAAGAGCAAGATTTATTTATTGGAAAAGTAAAGTGCATTACAAATACAATGTATTATTATTATAAGATTTTAAACAATATTAACTTACTGAGTGAATACAATATAACTTATAGCATGTTGTGATTCATGTGTGACCTATTTTTACCTTTTCCACATAAGTTTGCATTTTTTCATACTTTTCTTGCAAAAATACACTTTGAAGAGTGAAAAGGAAATCGGATTATCTTGTATGTATAAATGTAAGAAGTAAAGTAAAAAGTGTCCAGATTTTTTTCAGACTCAAGTAAAGTACAGATGCTAAAAAAAAAAAAAAAAAAAAAAAAAAAGTACAGTACTTGAGTAACAATATTTAAATACTTAGTTACTTTCATCTCTGTTAGAGAGATTTATGGATGTTTGAGCTGCTGCTCTTTCTGCATCATTCTAAATATTATTTTCCAAAGCAACAGACAGACACATAGAAGCTGTCATTGATTCATTACAGAGCTGTAATTATAATATGTATTTCTTCTCAATAATAACAAAATGGCACATAGGTTGATTAGGAAGAGCCCCAAACTTAAGATTGCCCCCAATATCCAGCTCCACCACTGCTGTAAAGTTTAAGTGATATGCAGGTATAAATCAGATGGAGTACTCACAAGTTCTATGCACCATCCCACCAAAAGAGCGCGCTGTACCAAGTCCTGCGTGAGCTCAGGGGGCGGGACAAGCTCTCGCAACGAGCCAATCACAGACAATCCCCTGTTCCGTTTACCTCCGGGTGCATTGTACACCAAAACCTGCACGAAGACAACATTATAACACACTTGTAACAATCACCTCGAGCACATATTACCTCCACTCACCTCTCTGAGCCGCTGCAGCGCATCTTTGAGCGCGGGGTCGGTAAAATCCTTCTCCGTCAACTCCGTCACGAGCTCCTCAAACTGCACTTCAAACAGCTGAGAATCCGAAAGCGACAGAAGCGCCTTTTTGCCGTGAACTCCGTTGCAAAGCTTGTCTCCCTGAAACGCAGAAGAACACAGGACAAACGTGCGCTTTAGATCGTGATGCTGCGTCGCCCACCGCGCTGTTTTACGCACGGTTTGGATCAAAAGTCCTCTCATGCCCGCCGCGCCTCGCCATAAACAACTTGATGATGTCGAGTGAGTGCGCCAGCCGGTTTTGTCAGCTTCGCAGTCGCATCATCCCACAAAAAATGTCGATAACTCGTTTTATTGGCTGATATATACACTGCGGATTAAGAACCAAGGCTAAGCAAAAGACGCACTATTCTTAGCGCATCCTTAAGTAAAAAAGCGCATTAGCTCGTATTGAATTTCACACAAAGCCGACATCAAGTGCAGAATGAATAAAAAAGTATTTCTCTCAAGATTCAATATTTCTTCAATAGCTGTCACTTACCATATCGTTATAACACGCGTATTCCACCTGTTTAAATAGAAATGTGTCAATACAACTCTATTCTGCTGCGCGTCTTGCTGTCAAACTTGAAGTAAGTGAACGTCTCGTAGAAACCAGGACGTGTAACTTGTAGTCCGCACACCCAGCTAGCCTCTCTTTATCCAAAACTAACGAACTAGATCTCCCAGGGTTCTTTGCGAGTGGTTAAAGGGGCGGGAACTTCCAAGGCTCCATCTGACATCCAGCGCTGTGACTGGACCGAGGCATCGCACCAGGATGGGCTTTCACTGCGGCCGGCCAATGAGAAACAGAGAAGGGCCCGGCTCAGAGTGGAGTGAAAACATGAAGAGCGTCTTATTTGAGATTTATGCGCCTCTAAAAGTGGGAGAACTACGAGGCAAAGGTTAAAATATGATACAAAAGAAAGGGCAGACTCCGCTACTCAATAGTCAATTTATTAATACTGTGAAATACATCATTTGCATTTTAATTTAGCTTTTAAAATCTTAAACTTGGCATATTTATTTATACATTTACAGAATTTAAGCCTGCCATACATATTAATAATAAATATTATTTTTGCAAGACAGGAGGTAGAAACACATCTCAGTGCGATACTTAAGTGTCTGTACAACTGTGTTCATGTTCATTTTACACAAATCCAGTCTAAATCTGCATATCATTCCAAAGTAAAACTTCACATCTTAAAAACAGATGTTACTGTGAGCTTTAGTCACTGTAACAGAGGCTGCACCTGTACATTTATTGCAAGAATCACCAGTCGAACAAGACGTCTTTACTATTGTCTGAACCTTCAGAAGGCTTTGTAGGTGAATATTTATTATTATTGTCCAAACACCGTCTGAATCTATTACAGATGCAGATGTCCAGAGCCATCTGGTCACGCTCAAAACTCTTCAAAGTGACCTTGGCCACTTTTTAAATGGTCAGCGTCACCACCAATGTCGAGAGCACAGAATATAAATAGTGTATTTAACATTTTGAAAACATGCAGGCTGTCAAATAACATCTTAAGTTGCAGTTACAAAGACATTTGGGAGCTAATGCACAAGGTGCCAGTGTTTATAGCAGAACATGCACAGAGAATACCATCATCACAGCCCTGGAACAGCACAAACTGTGAGTCTATTTGTAATTGTGTGTCTCAAATCAATGCGTCTCTAACTCTTGAGTTGGTGAAATAATGTAGACGATGATACAATGAGACTTTATAGCTTTGTGTAGCTGATTTGTTAAGATGATCAAAATGGAAGACAAAACTTGATTTACAAATAATCTGTGCCATGCTCTAAAAGCCATTTAAAAGCATTTGACTGTTTGAGTGTCTTATTCCAGTCTGTCTGCAGCTGATCAAAAACTTAAGAGGCTGGTAAGATTAGCACGTTCAGTTTCTTCTGGTTTGACCTTATCCAGTGACGGCGAGTGGAAAAACATGAGTGATTCAGTGATGATGAAGCATGTGACATGGTCACTGCTGGAGCACCGCTTCATAAGGCTGTCAGCTTTACAAAATGACCAGGAGGCATCAGTGGTATGTCCTTCCATTGCTCTAAAGTCCTGTCTTTGTCCTTCCTTCACTTTCACAGGGCAGACTCCGAGTACAGAGCTCCAGACGACCCATGGGGAGTCACTAGTCGCCGTAACGATGCGAAGGAGGAGGAGCTTAGGTCTCCACAGCTGCGCAGGTGGATTCCCTCGGGGCGTGGCTGCTGTAGGTGCGGTTATGTCGACTGTCGCTGTGGGAGTGATGGTGTCCGCGGTGATGACCCTGACGCTGATGAGGTCGAGTGTTGCTCCAGGGGGCTCGGGACACCTTTTAACACAGACTTTTGTAAAGATTAAACATTAAACACAGATGGTCTCAGTTCTGCTCAGGACTCACCTGCTCTGGAGGGCCGTGGTTCGGGTTGGTTCCTTCAGACCCTCCCTCCTCTTTGGTCCTTGTGTGTTGTTCACCGTGTGCTCAGAGGAGGGCGCTAAGTTACGTTTGGAGCGTTGAAGAAAGCGAGCCATCAAAACTCGAGTCACCTGGAAAAGCAACGTAAAGGTAAAGTAACTGATTTTTACAATACAACACACAATTTAGGTTTTAAATCTGACAATTTCCTTTTCGACGCATGGTTAATATCAACATGTATTCATTTTTGGTTGCAATTATGGCCTAAAAACACTTTTTTACAAACAACAAAGTGAAACTGAAAGGGTTCTTCCAAGCACACCCAATCAGAACGCAACATTTGACTGATGAAAGCTAAAATTCTTTATTATTCAACTCAAGAGTACTCAGTGGTCTCATTTTTTCACAAAGTGCTGCAGTTATCATATACGTTTTAGTAGAAAAGACAAAGGTTAGTAATTCATACCTAAAAAAGTGAGCTACCCCAACTTTATGTGTTTAACTCATAAACAGATCATTATTTTACCTTTTGTTCACTGTAATGTCGCTCTAAAACAACTTGGCTATACATTTTTTACTTAATGTAAAATAAGTAATGCATTAAATATAGCATTAGACCTGCAAAAATTTATCAAAATGTCAAAAAAAAAGCTCAAGCTGCTTCTGATATTCGATCAGTAGCACACTTAATTCTCTAACTGTGCTTGAACACCATGTTTGAAGCTTTATTTGTCTAAAAATATATAAAATGAATAAAAATGTGCTTGATATTGCTGACTGCTCAACTCCTAAAATCATCCTCAGTTGCAGTCTTATATAAATTTAATTAATTTAATTGACCTTTATTTAACCAAGGAAGTCCCACTGAGATTCAGAATCTCTTTGCAGAGGAGCCCTGGGGAAGGGTCAGGGGAGGCATTAATGGACATGTTTTTAGTTGTGGAGGAAACCGGAGTACCCGGAGGAAACCTACGCAGACACGGGGAGAACATGCAAACTCCACATAGAAAGGCCCCGGGCGGCCCAGGAGTCAAACCCAGGACCTTCTAAATAGCATGATCTGTCTCTTATAAGTTGCATTTGTCTTGTTTCTACCTTCAGGTCCCCCAGAGAGCGGTGGCAGTCTTTGGGGAGGCGTCGTGGGGAGGTGGGTGACGGCTTGGCGGGTACGTTCCCTCCTGTGGACACGGCTTTGACGCTGCCTTTTCGGGGCAGAGCAGCAGTGGGAGGGAGAGATGTCCGAGGCAACAGGCAGGCTTCAGACCCCGGAGCTGCACCAACATGGAAAAGAAGTTTTGAAGAGGTGTTTTTATGTAAGTCTCAAGTCTTTAGCCTCAAGTCTGAGTCAAGTCCCAAGTCCAGGTCAAGACCAGTCTAAGAAAGACAAGTCCGAGTCAAGTCCCAAGTCAAATAGACACAAGTCCAAATAGGGACATTATCCAGTTTGTTAATGTAAAATTACACTATTATATTTTTTGAAGAGAGGTATCAAGTCATCTCAAATCACAAGATTTCAAGTCTGAGCCTGATCTATTTTATCAATTTAAGTCTCAAGTCATCTAAATAGTGACTTAAGTATGACTCAAGTCCAAGTCATGACCTGCAAGTCCACACTTCTGCTTGTGATTGAGTAAAAAGATGGGAAATCAGTTCTCAATATATTGCAGTTCTCATGTAAGTGTCAAGTCTTTGGCGTCAAGTTCAATTCCTCTGTCTTTGGTTTCAAGTCTTTGCACAAAAATATTGAACAGAGCCTATGTGTTTAGCTCTTTTTTTTCATGTTGTAGTCATAAATAATAAAATGGGTGGGGCCTTCTTTCTGTGTGTGTTTGACCTTAGTAGAAATGGCCAGATAGAAAACTTGTTGAATTAACTTTTAGATATTTTAAACCAAGTACAATGGAAATAACTAACAATCTGATCAATACAATCCCATATCTTTTGGATGGTTTGATTGTGTTGATCCTGATTAAAATGAGTTTATAAGAAATGCCATTTACCTGTGTCAGTCGATGTGTGAAAAGCTTCCTTACTGCTTCCAGATTCAAAATCAACTGGTAAAGAGAAAGATTATAAAACTAGGCATATTTAAAGATAGAATCTAGAAAAAACAATAAGTTATAACTGCATTTACAACACTGATTCAGTTTAAAACAACATAAAATAGAAATAGTTGAGAGTTATAACATTTACGAATAGGCAAGATTATGATTCTCATTACTATCTTGCAGTAATAAAGTATCATCTTTCAAAGTGAGTCAGAATGTGTAGGCTCATGTGTGTATAATATGCTCCATTTATTATATTGTCTGTTTTTACCTGTGTCTGTAGAAGAGGCAATGCCAGGTTCACTATGAGACCTCACCAGACCCAGAAACCCTTCATTCTCTCTCCTCCTGCCTCCATCTCCGTCAGCTTTCCCTGCTCTCCGGCGCAGATACAGAGGCTGGTTATGAAGCGCTGCCCCTTGGCTTAGGTGGATCTGTTTACTGTCCGAAGTGGATGTGTTTTGTCCTGCTGCAGAGGGCGTAGAGGGCCGGACCTGGATTTCTGGGACATTAGACGTCTGTGGACCATTGGAGGTGGTCATGGCCTCCAACTGAGAGCAGCTGCTGGTTAACAAAGCCTGGCGACGCAGCACAGGAGACCTGCAGATTTTGGATGACAAACTTTAGTGTAACGATTACTGTGAGAGGAAGAAAACGTTTTATGAATCTCTCATTTGACTCCAATGGCCTAAAAATAGATTACTATTCCTCTATTGTGAAGATTTTGTCCAGTTTGAATAGTCATTACTCTCAATATATACTCAGTCTTCCAGTTTGCAAAACTATTTTAGCCGCTTATTGAGTTTTTTTGTATAAAAGATTGTTTTCAATGTCTAACATTAAATACAGTGTCCTACTTTAGTTCACGTGTTGCAATTATTAGTTTGCTCTAATGAAATTTTTTAACCCACTTCTATGTTTGCTTTCCTTTCCCTTTGGGTGCCCAATGCAGAATGGTCTTATTGGAATTGCTGAACAGAAATACCAAAGTCTGATGAAACCTTTGTCAGGGCAAACAGCCTCGTGTTTTGTGTGGTTTCAGAAAGAATCTTACAAAAATAGGCAGAATTGTGTCATATTTTGCAACAGTATTTTGCGTGAGTAAATCTGCAGACAAATTTGTTCCTTGGCTGTTTATTCTCGTAACTTGACTAATACGTGTCTTTTTGACTTTGTGCTAAGAATGATTAGATGAATCTACTTCAGTATGGGACACAACGAGCAGCTGCACCTCTTCTGCTCTACCCGGGCCCTTTTGAAAATATGTTATAAGCATTAGGTCTATTCAAGTTTGTGACTTTGGTCTGCTGTTGGCTCCCGGGCAGCTCTTCAATGATGCCTCTGGAGCCCTAATGTCATGTGTACTTCATTATTTGCTTCATGGGTGGGGCAGCAATTATTTAGGACTGCAACAAGTTAATTGATTATTTGTAACTAATCGATTATTGTAATAATTGGTGTCTAATTTGTAAATCGGATAATTGTTAACTGGTCTTTACAGTTTCCCAAGATGCATGAACTTTTTTTTTTTTAACTTCAGTTGAGCAAAAAAAAAAAAAAAAAAAAAAAAGTGAATTTGCTGTTTTTACTAGAAAAAATATAATTTTAAAAAAGGCCAGTGTTACAAGTTTGAAATTAATTTAAGTAAATGTGACCAAGCCAATTATTATGGAAATTCTCCAAATGAAATTACAATAGCTATTTTTTGCTATTTTCAATTGAGAAAATGCTTGTCCTTCTCTAGATAAACAGTATATTTTATAATTGTTCCATTGGCATCTTTTTCATGGCAGTAAAAAGCTTAATTTAGTCAGTTAAAAACTCATCGTCTTAGTCTCGATTAGTGCGGTCTTGACAAATACACTACTAAAAGCAGTCACTAGAGCCTTGTGACTGCATAGACTGAAAGGAAGTTGTGGGTTTTACTATTTTTGTCATAGTCAATAAATTTAAAAAAAAGGGAAATTGTAGCGCTTCTTCTTCCCACAATAACCATCCCCCTTTGGTCTGTTATGCGTGTTTGGTCTATTATCAGTATTTGAGTTGTGGCTGACTTGTGTTACCTGTAGGTGATGGTGGCTGTGCTGGGAGACGAGCAAGAGTTGGACCTCTCTGACCTCAGGAACCTCCTCGCTCTGGGTCCTCCTGCCAGCGGACTCTCGGGCGTTTGGGATGGAGGTCCTCGGAAGCTGATGTAGGTGCTGCCCTCCCCCGTGTCCCCTCACTGGTGCTCCTCACCCCTCGCTCGCCCTGCGTCCTCAGGCCCACCTCCATCAGGCAGGAGTCCTCTGAGGGAGAAGAGTCGTCCGGGATGTCCACGATCTCCGACATGAGCAGAGAGCCACTGTCCATCGAGACTTCAAGGACAAGAGAGAAAGTAGTGTGTAATCATTTAAAGGGACATACTGTATTATGTAAACTGTCTCAAGTACATCTCAAGTATTTTGCTTCAAGTCCAAGTCAAAGAGAGACAAGTCCAAGTCAAGTTCCAAGTAAAAGTGAGGCAAGTCCAAGTCAAGTCAAGTGAAGAGTGATGTGAGATCTGATTTGGCATGATTCGGGATGATTTATGATGTTCAATTATGCAAACTGTTAATATTGTAAATGGATAAAAAGGTTGTGTTAAATTTTACTTTCATTACAAAGGCACGGCTGCACAGGACATTTTCTGACATCTCATGCATTTACTTTGTGTCTATCTGGAAGAAAGAGAAGGATTGAGACGAGGACAGGATAATATTTTTGTTTTGGTCACATTTACTGTAGAATTGTGCTTTTGGAGCGAGGTGCAGGATAATTCTGACACTGTTTGGATCAGACAGTAATGTATGTTTGGCTAGATGTGGATTTATTACTGAACAGCAGATTTGTTCAGGCAGTGCTCAGTCTGTAATTACAGTACTTGCGATTTCTCCAAAAATTCAAATTGCCAGTAAAACATGGTTCAAAATTGTCATCAACGAACTTTTCAACAATAAACTATAAAAATCTGCTGCTCATTAAAGCTACATTTTACAACAAAGAGGCAGGACTAATCAGTTTTGCAGTTTTGAATAGAAAGTCAATGAGGGCGTTTACATGGAGGCCAGGAAAACCAAATAACTAGCCTAGTCTGATTTAAAGAAGCAGTTTTCCACTGCACATGTAACCTTGGGCAGAAAACCAGTTTTCGGAAATCCAATTGACACACGTGGTCCCAACCGATGGTAGTCCGATTAAGGACATAATGTAAACAGACATTAAGTCTGCAGGATTAATGTAACTGAGCATACCCTTGCCCGCTCCACAACAATAAAGTTAACATATTTACAACTAAAAAGTTCAAAGTGGCACACACAGCCACATTTTTAACTACATGTTACACTAAATGTTTAAAGCAGTCGTACGTGTTCTAGAAAGACCAGTGTGTCATAATGCAGCTTGAATCGTGCAGTAGTGAAACTGACCCAGCAGGACCAAAACTCTCCAGGGTAATCGGTTTACTTTCTTACATGCAAACAGGAGCAAAACTGGTCTGACCAATTCAGGGGAAAACCAAATAGGATTTTTTTTAGCTTAGTCTGTTTTGTTTTATATCAATTTGTGTTTTATAATGAAGAAAATGTAGCCAGTGTTTCACACCACACCGCACGAGGCCCTTCAGGGAGAAACAGACGCTTTTCAAATGATTTTTTAATCATTTTGGACATATATTTCTTTAATCAAGAACATAGTAATCATTGACAATATCAGTACGCTTAGGGTTGTGAGACTAAACTTAAAGGCACTTGGAACAAAAAAGGTTAGGAAGCAATCATCAATGTATTACTGACCGTAAATGGGTTTAAGTCTCTTCAAACTTAGTTCTGTTCTTGTTTAGAGCTGACTGAATTTCAAAAAGCATAGTGATATATTTCTTACCTTCTCCACTAAAGGCTGTAGATGTCGCTCTCTCTCCAGAAACCTCAGCACCATTTGCATCAAACATGGTTCCCTTCAGAAGAAACCCAAACTGTTATAAACACATAGAACTGTTTATGTGTATGTTTTTGTTTAGACTGAGGGTCAAACCTGGCTGGCCGCTCTCTGTCCCATCACGGCTTCGTACGGAGGAGGACAGTCTGTGGGATACAGAGGAACCGGACTCTCCATGGATCCATTATAAGTGATGCTTCAGATCAATACAGATGATAAAAATGTGTTTAGTCAGCAGCAAGGTTTATGCAAAATCAAAGAGGTTGGACGCTGTTGGTTCACAAAGTTCACATTGTAAACACTTTCAAGAGCATTAACATTAGAAAGAAGAAAGCGATGGAACAATTTAGTTTTGTCACAATTCGATTATTGTGTCAATATTTGGGTCACAATTCTGGTAATAATTCATTTATTTTATATAGTTATTGTGTTAAATAATCTCAGCATTTAGACAAAGTTTAAATCTTGTTTCCAGCTTCACCTCTGTGCGTCCGTCTCCGAGCTGCAGGTGTATTCGGGGGGATAGTACGGCGGCGGAGGGATTGGAGGCACAAACTCCTCAAAGTCCATGATGTTGGTGAGAAAGGCGTCCTGCGGAGTGGTGCATTCTGGGTTGACGGAGCGAGTGCG
The DNA here is from genome assembly GCA_038363315.1 of Mugilogobius chulae. NCBI lineage: Eukaryota > Metazoa > Chordata > Actinopteri > Gobiiformes > Gobiidae > Mugilogobius > Mugilogobius chulae. Next base: position 384,369 of record JBBPFD010000457.1, read on the forward strand.
ATGTGGAGCCAGCTGCAAGTAAAGAAGAGAGGTAAAAACAGCAATTTTTGGACAGGTTCTTCATATTTTCTCATGTAAGAGCTCAAAGCTACTACACCGAGGAGAAGCAAATAACAACTCTGCTGAACACTGAGTTTGAATCTGATATGTACAAGTAGAAAATCAGTCAAATAATAGTTTAAAACCAAATAAACAACAGCAACAACACAGAGGCTTCTCTCACACATCTAACTCATATAATAATGAACTATTTAAACATATATTTTTGGTATTAAAAAAAAAAAAGATTTATCCTGAGGAGTCTGCTTTAGCTACATATTAATAAGCACACAATATGTTAAAGCAACTTGTGGGAGCGTTTAACCTGTTCACTTTTGTGTTTACTAAAAATTCATTTTCCATTTAATAAAAGAAAAATTTGGCTTGCACTTTTGCTTTGCTAAATACTAGTTAAAAGGTGCTTTGGGGTACCCCATCCACCTAGTGCTGCTGCTCAATTTACTTCAACAGTCTCTGAATAAACTGTAGATATACAATGACCCGTCAATATGTTACGAAAAGCCATGTGACGACATTTTGGCTTAAAATTTTATTCAAGTTACTAAAATGGGTAAGGCGTGCTCATCATAAATTTTTGACGTTTTATTTGTAATATCTACATTTTCTTCGGAGACTGGTTTAATTTCACTCCAGCTACAAGGTGAAGTATCCCAAAACTGCAGACGCTTCTCGAAAATCAGGAAGTATTTTTTGGCCAATCAGCGAACAGAGATGAAGCATGTGTTGGCCTGAACCAACCTGATTTGAGATGGCAAACTGAATACATTCTACTTTTTTTATCTATTCACCTTAATCTGCCCGCCCACTTTTGTTGGCAGTGCACTTCCTGTTTAGCTCTGTTAAATTAGCTAACATGTTAGCTCAAATAGATATAATGTCAGTTAAAATAAACTCAGCAACTGAATTCTACTGATTAACCGCAGCTAAAGCGGTTAGTCATGAAAGTGAGTGGATAGAATAAGGTGAATATTGGCTTACAATATGATATTGTACCTTGAAATTGTAAGTTTATCTCACAGAAACAGCATCGATCACTGCCGCACATGTTTATGCTTTACTTGCAGGACAAAATGACCAAAAAGCAGCGATTGGTTAAAGCAGGAGCACCCAAACTTTTTTCTTGGTGGGCCAAAGTTAGCAGTTTTTTTCCCTTGACAAGCTAAAATGTATTATGTTGAAGCGTGCCAAGGACCAAACATAATTTCGTTTTGAAAACACAAAACTGGATCAAATATACAGTCCTAAAACACCTGCCACACTTTTGTGGGCCAAACTGAACCGACTGACCGGCTGAGTTTGACCCTCGCGTCCCACTTTTGACACCACTAGGTTAAAGCAAAAAGTCCCCAACTACCGTGAAGCAAGCGAACCCCAATGATGTGATTTAAGATAGTTTTAACAAAGTGAAATGAAACCAGCATCTGGCTAGTAGTAAATCACTTTTGGACCAAAACTATGCTTGAATGAAAGCGTGTTTTTGTCTTTTAGATGTTTTTGTTGCACCAAATAAATAATAAAATCTGTGTTTTTACTTTGAACTGATCACAACATGAACTATTATTTGCACTAGATGTTGTAAAGTAAGATTCTGGCTTTCTATTTCTGTTGATTTGTGTAGTTGGGTTTTCACCTCCAGAAAGTTGCACAGTGCACTATTAATGCTGTTTCAGTCTTGCCTGGTCCTAGTTTACTATGACTTAAAGTAAATGAAGTGCTGTTGCTGCTCTCACCAGGTGCACCAGGTCCAGGGAGAAGATGTGAATGCTACAGGTCACAGTGGAGAGCGTGCAGATGACGGTGGAGAGGATACTGAGGCCACACGCGCTGAACAACAGGTCCTGACAACAAATACATCAGACACAGCAATGAGGTCAGAGTTCAACTGCACAAAATATACAATCACAGAGGCAGAGGTGAGTAGAGAAAGCAAACTTTACCTGACACTTTACATAATTTGGCATAAAAACAAATGTATGCAATTTGAGGCTGACATACTTAGAAGGACAACAACATATTTTAGGACATGTCTGAATTACTGAAGAAGTGATGCAAGATACAAATGTTCAACTGATTTAGCATTACCAACGTAAAGTCTTTGTCCTTTTTAGGCTTAAAGCATGTTACATAAAATGAAATATTACTCAAAAAGAAGTAAAGGTATGCTAATAGAGTAGTTTATGTAATCTGAGAATTTATCTTTCCTTCAGTGTAATTCTACGGTGACCCTGAAGAGCAAAAGACAAAAGCACATTCAAAAACACGCACTGAAATTCATTGTGTTTTTAAATTTTGGTGCTGTTTTCAAATTTGCATCTGTGTTTTTGAATTTGCGTGTGTGTGTTTGAAGTTGTATTTTTGAATTTTTGTGTCTTTTTGAATTTGCAATTGTATTTTTTTAGTTTTTTTAAATTTGCCATTTTGAATTTTGGGGCATGTTTTTAAATTTGTGTTTTTGAATTTGCGTTTGTGCTTTCAAAAATGAACTAAGTGTATTTCTTACGCAACTGATTCAAGTGGAGTCACTAAAAAAAGAAAAGTAAACAGAAAGTTTGAAAAAGATGCTTAAACACGCCAGACGGAGCTTGCGTCAAGTTAGCATTCAGCTTGCAGCTACTGTTAGCATTGTTAGATATGTTGATATTGTTGGAAGGGTAGATCACTTTATTTATCTTCATGTTTTTGTATTGACACAATATATTTCCTTAGGCCCACATTTGCAGTTGTAGTTGTTGAGCAGTGAGTGATAAAACTGTTATTCTGATTCACTCTCAGTTTACAGATTCTTAGATTCAGTTAACTTTCTCCCACGGAGGTTCGTTGGTGGGCGTGGCCTCTCCTCTGATGCTGACTGTATCTATTGACTGCTTTGATATATAACTAACTAATTTGGTCGCCGCTGTTGTGACTTTGAGAGTTCAGTTGAATTTGAATTAAACACCTGCGTATCAACAGTAGGTAAATGTAGGAACTTTCCACCTCTGATTAGTGAGAATAAAAAATAACTGACTTTGAGCTGATGTCGCACAGAGTGACAGTCTGCGTTCAGATACAGGACTAACGTTTCCTCCTCTGTGATGGAACAGGAGTGAGTCGGTGCACAGCAGACACACAGGCCGTTCTCCACCTACAAAAAAACACGAGTTCGTTATGGGATGATTCCTAAAATTATATCGAAACATATCTGATTGTTGATTCTGTGTTGTAACCATTGTGTGTAGTTAGGAATGGGGTTTTCACAGTCAGAGGAAGTAAACAGAAGCTTTATGTTTGCTATTTTCTAACAGAGCAGGGTTTAATCTTTGTGTCACTTTTGGTTTATAAAAATAGACCCAGGAAAGACTAAAATACCAACTTTTCAAAACTTTAGTTCACTTTTGGCTTCACGATTCAATAAAAGCACTCAAAATGTACAGGTGATAAAAGCATACCAAAATAAATAAGGTTTTTTACTTCCAAATACTTTTCAAACCTAATAAAACAAGTTACTGAAAAGATTGATTGACTGTCCTTGTCCTGCTAGATGAATTGTTTCCCTCTGCCATCAGATTCCACTGACTTAGAGGAAAGCTCACCCCCTGAACTCCACCCACAAACAAAACAAACTCATTGGGGAAAAGGGAAAGGAGGGGCTTAGAGAGGTGAGCAGCAGTGTGATTGGATTGACAGCAACTGTTTGCAATTAGTTTCTTGATTTTGATTGGACAAAACACGCTGAGGTCACATAGAGACAAGAACTGACATGAGTCTTTGCAGTGAGACACAGCCACTGCAAAAAAAAAAAAAAAGACTTAAAACAGTAGACAATGCTATTTAAACACCAGTTTAACAGCAAAAAAAAAAAGTTATTTTAGGATTTAGCTTCACTTTAAAGATGAATTGCATCAGATATGCATCAGTCCTGGTCACAGTGAAGGAGAGGTTCATGGGAGTGGATTCTCCTTCACTGTGGTTCTCCTCGAGGGTTCTTTTTTCATCTTGGGTTTTTTGATAACAGAAGATGCTCTGGGACAATTATCTATTTGCCTGTTTGTTGTTGAACAGTTTGTCTCTGTGTTTCTGATTTTCTATTTGTTTTGTTTTTGTTTGACTTTTCTGACAATTCAGCAAATTACCTGTTAATTAATTGTTCTTCTGAGGCTCAATAAAACTGAAAATATAGCAAAATCGTGATCAGTGTATTGAGACAAGAAGTGAACCCTCACATAAATCATCCCTTTCCTATCAGATATGTATTTTTAGACCCTTTTTGGACAATTCTTAGAGACGCAAACAGGACGCAAGTGGATCTTTGCTGAAAAATGTTGGAGTATACTCACACTACACACAATAATTCACAACTAACCTTACCTTAAGCAGGATCAATCCAGGCCTATGTCAGAACTAAACTGGACTATGAATCAGAACTAGTACAAGGCGTCTTGATGAGATTGTATTTTTTAAAAACGATAATATACTGTCTACAGCGATTAGCAAACGTTCAATGAATTCTGTCATTTGGACAAATGTGAATCTTCATTTCACAGACACTAAAATATGTAAAAACAAAACATTGAGGATATGAAATAGGAATTGAAATGGACTGAAATGCCCTTTCCTTTGTGTTGAAATGAGTATGATTGACTACCACTTTGACTAATATTTCAGCAATTTGCACATTAATATCTTTACCCAGTTCATTTGTCACTTTGTTGGCAAATATTTAGACATTTAGATTAAAGAGTGAGTGAGCACTTTGAGCACATTCATTTCCACCTATCACCATTTTAATAAGAAGCACCTCATATTCAAGTTGTCTTGTAGACATGATGAAGGAGAGTGGTTTGTACCTGGCAGGTGAGCATGTTCTTGACCATCTGAGCGTTTTGACAGGAGAGCATCGACCCGGCCAAACTCAGGATCACACACACGGCAGACAGCAGCATGAACAGAGACACCTGACGACCACAGACACAAACAAATCTTCAAACCAGAGAAACATTTAAATGTACTAAACTTTTGGACTAATTAGACGTTTTAACACAATAATTCTACTTGAGAACAATTAGTTTGAAGAAACAATACTCTTACTTAACAGTTTAACTGTTAGTGACAAAAGCTTTGTCTTTACAGCTTCCTTCACACTTTCAGATATGATTTGTTTTGGCAAATTTGAGTCTATTTTTTGGAAACACAAGATCTATGCATTATTTGATGTTGAGTCTTTCTGATTAGATAAGTAGATTTTTCGAAGACTATAACTATTTATATAACTACTTAAAAGTTAATAAACAAATGCAGAATTTGTTCAGCACTTACCACTAAAGTCAGTGGTCTCCTCCAAGATATAACTCCAACAATTCCTGATGCAACCACCTGAAAGAGACAGACTTTCAGTGAACATCTGTTGTTTACACTGTCAGTGGTGATGATGATACTTACAAAGAATCCTGCCCAGAAAGGACAGGACTGTCGGACTCGGGCTGAGGAGGTGAAGGCCATGCTGGTGAAGGAGAAGGCTAACACCATGGCCCCCAGACCCAGGTGACACAGCCCCAGGTAGAGCAGCAGACGAGCACTGCCCCGGGCCGACATGCCCCTGCGGCTGTCGGACCAGCCTCTGGAGCCTGAGGCCACACTGCTGGATTCAGATGGAGAGGGCATGGTGCTGGAGGAGGATGTTTAGAGAGAGAGGTACTCAGCTCATAAAGTTCAATACTCTGACAGATGAAGTGTTGGCATAGAGCTGCACTCAGTCACTCTTATGCCTCAGGCTGCTGCCATAGGTTCTCCGCAATGCCCCATGGAGAGGTGTCCAGCACCAGCAGTCAGTCCAAGAACACAGTCAGCAAAAGAAAAGAGCAGTGACTCCAGTGAACTCAGCTCCTCATGTAGTGTTTGTGAAGCTGGACTTCACAGACATGTCACAGAAACATGTGTGCTCCTGGCATGTACAAGGCTAATACATGAGGTAAGTTTAATACTACTTGTGTTGTTACAGACGATAAACAGAAGTAAGAGTGACACTTTCTAACATCTTCTCCAGCGCTTCTCTTTCACGCCTCCAGGTCGTGGCATTGCGGTAATGCCAGGACTAGGCCGCGGTTCCTGCAGCATCACAGCGCTGAACATCGTGATGTTTTACTCTCTCATTCACGTCCCACGGCCAAAGACACGAGGCAGAGTCTGACCGCTGTCACTGCCCGGACATGTGCTGCCCTTTCACCTTTAGCTCTTTAGCATCTTGTCAGTCTGAGCTCTTGGACCGCATCATCGCGAAGATCCGCTCCGTGACTAAATCCAAACATAACATCCAGTCGATCTTGAGTGCCAAAAGTAGAAAGTTGAGAACCTAAAAGCTCGTGAGCGAGCGGCCTGCGATGCTTTTGCAGTGATCCACTTCAAACCCGAGCCTCCTCTCTCTCTCTCTGCCTCTCCCTGCAGTCACGCGGGTGTCCCGTCCAACCCGTGTGGTAAGTAACACTCTATATGTATCAGGCTATACACTCGCCTATATGATCCAGGCTTACCACAGGCCTACGTCTCGCGCTCACGTCATCCGAAAACAGGCTCTTGTTTCCGGACAAAACAGTTATATTTGATCCATCTTCTTTGCTTTTCCCGAGCCTCGCAACGCTGTGAACGCCGAGTATCGTGTTTGCAAACTGAAACCTGCCCTGCGTGATGACAAGGCACGCACAACGTGGAGGCCGCTGGAAGATGCGGCACAGCGCGCGCACCGCCGTGGTGCTGATGCTGCGGGAGGGGTGGTTGCCTAGCGACGGCTCCGGCTCAAGGCTGCAGCATTTAAACACAGTGAACCTGAGAGAGGTGATGGTATAAGAGTATAAGTGTGAGATAAATATTAACTTTATCATCACCATCATCATCATCATCATCACAACTGAGAATGTGCAATTGTTTATTTGCAGGTTTGTTCTTGTTTCGTGACATTGTTGTACATTTCATTCAGCAGGTGTGTGACGTGTGCAAATACACACAAAGTAACTGAAACATCAGATCATTACATTGCTCCGCTCTTCCTTAACACCAAACCAAATGTATCCTTTCACACTCGTGCCTTGTATTAACAACATCCTTTATCCATTATACATCACAGACTCCCACTCATCTCATGTTACACTTCTCTATTCTCTCTTCACTTTCATGCACACCTCTGGTTTCATTCATCTGTGTTCAGTTGGCTATAGTATTAAAAAAAGACCTCTACATTTATTTGTCATTCTCACTGTGAACAGAATAGTAAACTTTAAATGCATGTTTATGTTTAAAGCCCACCCATGATCACGTTTTTCTCATTTTGACTTAGTTTGATGTGATAGTCTTTGTGGCAATATATTTATCATGGTTTTACAGCAGTAGAGTTGCAAATTATGAAGAAATTGACGAAGAAAAGTTGAAAAATACAGGAAGAAATTTGCGTTTTTAACCAGAATCTCTCCACATATGTCGTCAAAAAAGCAACAAAATGCAAATACAGTTTTCTGAGAGTTGTTACAAGGTAGTATCAATTTCTAATTTTTGTGTCATTTAGGTAGATTTTGGCCCATATTTGCAATGTGGTTGCTAGGTAACGATTGTGGAATTGACTCTACACACAGTATGTCATATTTACTGGACAAAAGGCAAATATAAACCTCATCAAAACAGACAAACTGGGTGAAAACAAGCTAAATGTTGGTCAAATCTAAAATATACTCACTAAAAGCTGTGTTTTCTTTCCGTCTAAGCACTTTACAGTTTCTCTGCATCTTAAAAAAAAAGTGTACCAAACATTTGCACGCAGCCACCAGATGGAGCCAAACACGTGATGCATGTTTTAAGCAAAAGTGTAGCGTCCTTAAAATGCAGTTTAATGTCTAAAGAAGAGCACATTTTGAAGTTTTTTTCTCTGTGCTGCTGGTGATTTTGACCTCTCGACCGGCCGGACCCTGTGAGACAAAAGAAGACGTGTTACATTAGATATTCTGATCACAAACTGGGACGTGATGTGATTAAAACAAACATGATCGTACTGTTCTCTTGTTGGATTTTTGAAGAATGTCACTCGCCAAAGCCAGAAAAGACTGCAAAATGAAAAGCAAACACAAGATTGTTTTATTTATTTTTTTATTAGATACTGAAAAATGTTTTTTTTTTTTTTGCAGTGATGGACGAAGCGCTGACCCTCCAAAATGTTCACCATGATGTGTTTTTAAGCTTTTTTCACAGCTTTTAGGAGCAACAACAACAGTTAAAAAGGGACTATACCCTAGACGTTTAAAATAAAACTTAAAATCTATTTTACCTTAGCACAGATATTTTTAACATGGATTTATTCAGGTGAAAATTAGTCTGCAAAGTTGTAACTAACTAATAACAATTTTCACCCAACTTTACCAGAGATGGCAAAAGTACTGAAGTTTACTACTTAAGTAGAAGTACAGTTACTTGTATGCAAACTAACGTGTGCAAATTTACTAACAGTAAAAAAGTAAAACTATAAAGTTGGTATTAGGTGTATCATAAAATGGGCTTTACAGTGAGACAATTATACAAAATGTTCATTTAACCATGTGGCAATTGAGAAAATGTTAGAAAGTTTTGGTGATTTTTATATTGATCAACGGGAAAAAAGTCGCAATATATATTCATCACCGCTAGTCTGCATCGCTTTTAAGAAGGAAAAAACTGACAATGGACTTAAAAAAATAATTAACTTGTTTTAAATTCGTATGAAGTAGAATTTTTGTGAAAAATGTAAGAAGTAAAAGGTTGCCAGATTTTTTTATACTCAAGTAAAGTGCAGAAAACCTACTTAAGTACAGTACTTGAGTAAAAAATACTTCGTGTTGTTGTTAGCATTGTGGCTAATAGTGGTTAGCCTATTGACATGCCTCACTTCTGTGAAAAAAGCTTAAAACGCTCCATGGTGAACTATTCAGTGGCTCAGAATGCATTAGGTAAGTGAGCAAAACATGTAGACTGATGTAGGAAGTTTAAAATGTATTATTTCTGTTTGTTTAGAGAAGCAATGGTATAGCACCTTTAAAGTCAAAGCATAGAACACTCTTGGAAAAGCTGACAATGTTATGGACAAGTGGCGTATCTTACAAAGTACCATTACGTTTGACTTTTGTGTGTAGCTATTTTCCACCACTGGTTTTAGCTCACCTCGTCTACGTTGATGCTTGACTTTGCACTTGTCTCGAAGAATCGGATGCCGTGATCTTTCGCCAACTGTAGAGAAAAGAGAAGTTGTGAAAATGTAAAACTGTATGCTAAAAAACTGTACGTTAAATCTGCATGTTTTTGGTGTCGTACCTTCTCTCCCGTCTCCTTGGGAACTTTCCGTTTGGCTTCAATGTCACATTTGTTCCCGAGTAACATCCGACTGACTCCGGCCGACGCATTCTACAAAACAGAAGAGTTTCAAAAGTCAATCACAGCAACAATCTCAAGATAAATCTACAGTTACAGTACCTCATGTTTGCTGCAGGAGTGTTAAAGTTGGGATAGCTAAATATTCTAGTCATAAATTCATAAACTTTGTATTTTCCACTTAAAAGTATGCCATAAAAGCAGCACATTGTGAAAAAAATTAGACCACCGTGTATTGTCTAATTAAAAAAGAAAAGCATTTTATTTTTCTTTGAGAGCCAAATACTGTGCTCTGATTGGCTGTGTTGGAGTGGTCACCTCCAGTCTCACTTTGGTGTCTGTTCAAATATGTTTTTAAGACTTTTAAAACAAACAAACAAAAAAATAAAATAAAAATTAGACTTGTGGATATTGAATGAATACATAATAGCACCATGAAAATGAATAAATAAATAATAGCACAAACATGATAAACCATATTTTAATAAACGTGCATAAGGTAAGGTAATGTTTATTATTGCCCAATGGCAGAGATGCTTGTACCAGAGCTTTACAGCTAATTTCCATCTGTAGTCCTGGAGAGGGGAGAGGGGGAGGCACATTGGACATGTTTTTAGTTGTAGGAGGAAACCAGAGCACCTGGAGGAAACCTATGCAGACACGGGGATAACATTTTTCCCACATAGAAACCCCCCCCGGGACTACAAATGAATACAATTTGATATTAACCATGTGTCGAAGAATTTAGGAGAGGAAGTTGACAGATTTAAAACTTAAAATTATGTTTGCAGTGTGAAAATCAGCTCCCGCACCTTTAAGCAAAGAAACAGTAATTCAATATATTGTGACAACTCCCAATATCATTGTGAAATATTTGATGATGTGATTTCACAATATTTCAGTGAAATCTCTACAAACTGACAAACCGGCAAAGGGAGCAATTCAAATCCTTAAACTGAGTTAACACAAACACAGTATTTAGCAACACTCAGAAAACAATTGAATAATTACTTCTAAGACTTTTCCTATTAAAATTATCTAAAAAATAAAGTCACGATTGTTGAATTAATTATTGACTTAACTCTAAATCTGGCTAACTAACAAAAACATTCTGCATTTTAACCATTTTGATTCTAGTTGCAGCTCAAAAACACACAAGGGAAAAAGGGAAATTTCACATTGACTTGCTTCACATTTGTTGATTGTTAAAAAATATAGATATATCTTTCATTGTTTTTACAGGCCCCTGCTCTTCTCCATCTAAATGTTCCACCACAAACTAAGCTCTGCCTGGAATAAACTGGAAGACTTAACTACCTCCAGGAAATCACAGCGAAACATTAGTCACCCGCTTAAACAGAAACCACTTTGGAGCTCATTGTTTAAGCCTCGTGTGTAACCATGGCAACCACAACCCACCAGGAATAATCATGAGCAGACTATTATAAAGAATAATAGTAGATAAATTTTGACTGTAGATCTGTAGTTATAATCTGAACTATACGTTCTGAGATGCATAGGAATATATAAATGCATGTTTGATAATTGCTAATAGGTTGTGTTCTCATTATAACCTTCTGTAAGTAGGGCTGGGCAATCTGGGAAAAAATATAATCACGTTTTTGTCCTCATGAAGATTAATCACAATTTTTGATTCAGTTTTAAATAAAGGTATCACTTTTTGACCAAAATAGACTTGAATAAAAGCATTTGGTTTTAATTGTTGTACTTAATAAGTAATACAAATCATCATCTTTACTTTATGCTGGCTTGATTACACATAATTAACTGTTATTTGACGTAGACGAGGGCCTCTTCTTACACGTTTCTATAAAAAAAGCAGTTCCTTAAGCAGTTATTTTTCACATTAGGTTATAAAATGTTTTCTTTGACATTCAGAATGTCCCAGTGTATGGTTTTAACTTTCTATTTCTACTGAATTTGGTAGATGATTTCACCTCAGGAAAGTTACTAATTGTTATCAACATAAACAATAATACTTTTAATGTGTTTTATTTACAATAAATAAATAAATAATAGCATTATTCTAAATCAAAGTTTGACTTCTGCTCCAAACATTTTTACTGACAATGTATTGATTGTCAATCTTTTGATTCAAAACGAACAACCAAATAATTGATTTATTAGAACAATCTACAATTACATTAAGTGCAATGGAAAAAATTGGAAACAGAAAACCAGATTCTAGCTTTACAGCTAATTTGTTGAGCCTTTTGTACAATGTTTTAGTGGGGACAACCGGAGCACCTGGTGCACCAATGTGAAGATTCAACATGACTGAATCTATGTCTGAATTTTTCGATTACAGTAGTTAGTCCTATCTACAAGCCAATAATATTTAATACAGTCGAGTGGCCGCTAAAATAAATATTTAATAAGGTGAGTTTCAACTAAAATTAGCTTTGTTTAAATTTTGTTTTCATTGCAAAAAAATAGATTTCAAGACAAGCTAAAGTTGTTTGATTCTAGGATTTGAATCACAAATGTAATCTAGATTTATTGTAGAAACATAGAATATTTTCTTGTTTCAAAGTGTTTCAAACTGATTCAAAATATTGTGTCTTATTTTGAGTCAAGTTATTTGCCAATGGGTCAAGAAACTTGTTCTTACTCCATTGGCAAATTTTTGTTCTTATTTTAAGCCAAATTCTCTTATAACCAGTTAAAAATGTTTTGAAACCAGTGAAATATTCTACATGACACAAGCAATTAAATCTTATCCAGTTAAAACAGCTCAAATCTGGATTAAAATTCTCGTTCCATGTCATTTTAAGGAAGTCTAGGTAAATAGTTTTTCCAGTGTTCATGCCTGAAAAATGCACATGAACGCTCGAGCAGCTCAGAGCAACTGTTGAAAACTCTGGACAAACGGAACTGTCTGAGCTCAGCCCCTGACGCCAGTTTTCGCAGAAAAGATGCAGAAACAAGACGCTTTGTCAATGTTAAGGTTTGTTTGAACTGTTTAGAGAGACACTTTGCAATGTATAAGCAAAGACATTAATTTATTCGAACCCTTTGCACCCGGCGTAACAACTTCTGTGTCAATTGTTTCCGAGAACCACATGAACGCAGCATTAATAGGGAAGACTGTCTCTTATTTACCATCTGGCCTCATGACATCATCACATTTTATAAACACAACGACACCTATTACAGCCACATGTGCAACCATTTCTTTTAAACTACCCTTTAAGTCTCTTACTTCTTTGATGCTCTTCATCCAGTTCTGAATGTTTTCGAAGGATTTCTCGTCCGTGATGTCGTAGACCAGGATGATGCCCTACAGGGTGGTGACAAGAGCCCGGGGTAGTTACAGGTACAACACAAAAGCCCCAGCGATAAAGTCAGTGTAATTATCCTTTTAGCTTGTCTTGCGGGGCTCCTGAACTCACCATGGCGCCTCTGTAGTACGCTGTCGTGATGGTCTTAAACCTCTCCTGACCCGCTGTGTCCCTGAATAAAAAAACACAACAATAAACACACAGGATTAAAGGAAATGAACACGTTAAAACTGCCGGCTTATGTGCTTTTAATGGCAGCTACACAGATACAAACATAAACAATAAACATACAGTAGTCATAGGTTCTTACTGCAGTAAACTAGCCTTGAACAATGTATATTTTACTATCAGTACGCCTTTTTTTAGCCTAATGATGCATCATTTCATTTTGTGGAAACTGTCTGGCATCGCATCCTTGGGGTTTGTTCGCTCCACGGTAGTCGGTCCACCAAGGGGTTTAATTTGGCCCATGAAGAGGTCCTAAGATTTGTTGAGAATGTCAATCTGAGTTTAAAAGATTGTTAAAGTCCACAAAAACTATTTTATTCTGTCAATGAAATCACTCTCTTATTGCAAATGATTATTTTAGATGCAACATAAAAGTAGGTTTGCAAAATTATTCAAGTTGGCCCTTCCAGAAAAAAATAACATTCATTTTGTTTGTGCACAACGCTGCTTTTTGGTTGTTTTGTAGTCCAGGAAACAGAGCGTAAACATGTGTGTCGTTGTTTCTGTGAGGTAAACTTATAAACTAAAAGTGAAAAAAATCATATTTTAGGTAAATATTGGAAACAAGGTCAAAGGAGGAACACAAACACAGTCTGCTATCTCAACTTGATTGGTCAACATACAGCATAGCTCCAGTTCACTGATTGGACGATCGTACTTTCTGCTTTTTGGGAACCGCCTGCAGTCCTGCGATACCTGAACTAGCAGCTGGAGTGAAATAAATGCAAAAGTGAAGCTTAAGCGCACTTTGTTGTCCTCATAAGATCTGACCCATCCTTAAACCTCAGACAAAGAAGATGATTGTAGACCAGGGCTGAGTCATTTATTAATTTTTTTTTGTTTTTTTTTGACCAAAACAATGTAGCAAATTGTCATTATTATAAAGCTAGAGGAGAGAGAAACATACATGAGTTTATTTGACAGAAAACCTTCAGGCAGAATCTGTACTTGCAGTTAATTACCCTTTACTTTTACAGTGTAATATGATGTTGATCATACAAGCAAGCACCAGAAAGGTTCCCTAGAGCACATATGAGCCAACTATTTATAATAAAGAATAGGGAGGACAATCGATCGAGAACGTCCAAAATTGATCCAAGTATGCAGCAAACAAATCGAAAGGTCAGAATCGATTTGTTTTGTTCACTGTAGTTGTATATTACACACAATAATACAAGAATAGTCACTATGTTTGGAGAAACAAAGTGTGAACTTGTGCAAGACCTGACTGACTGTGCTTTATTACGTTGCGTCAGCCTGTTCTCCATGAGAACGCGTTGCTTGCGTTAACAACTAATGGGTAGATGGACCTCTAAATATGGACACTACTGTTTACTGTTTGAATGTTGACAAAAACACTAGTTCTATGCTCTAACAACATTGGCTTTGTTTTTGTGTTAAATATTATGGTTCATTTTGTGTCTTAAGATAAAAAAAAGTTAATATAGATATACTAACAAAATCAAACAAAATCAAACAAAATCGAAAATTGTGGCAGTAAAATCACAAACTGAATAGAATCGTAACTTAAGTGGAATATTCCATCCCTAATAAAGAATCATGTAATGCACAAAGCAGCCAAAGTTGAGCTACAACCAGTGCTGTAGTCCTTTAGTCGTTTAGTTGATTCATTGGTCGATGCATTCTCAGTCGACCAACATTAGTTGACCAATTCTTTTATTTAGACAATAAGGATTTACACAGAAATATATGATTATATTAAATTAGATAAGTGACAATGTGCCTGAAATAAGCAGTATAACAGATTTTGACTTGCTTAAAATAAAACAAGCATAAATATGAAAAATGTACCTTTATTCTAACTTGAAATCAGCAAAAATGCTTCTACACTTACAATAATACCTTAACATACGTGTTCTATTTACAAATGGTCATAAAAGATAGTCAAAACAATCTCATACATAAATCATGGTAGATACTTAATTGAACCCCTTTTTTTTAACTTATTAGCATTATAAGTTTGTTTTTTTTCTAGTGTAGAAAGTAGTGAATTAGCTAAAGATTTTGGGATCAAATCATTGGTCTAACCTGCATTTTATGATATAAACACAATGTCCTGTTCCTTTTCTGCATATATATATATTTTTTGCATGAACTCCAAAACAATGTAGTCATTCTGAGCACGGTTTGGGTCAAATACATAATCAGATTAAAAGATTTAGCTTCTGAGCATTGGCCACAACCCCATTTAGTCGATTATTGGGTTGATGGGACAGGATTTTAGTCGACCAATAATTTCTACAGCCCTGGTTACAAGTATATTTACAGTCTGAAGTCTGATGTTTTACAAGGGAGTGCGGAAACCAGAACAAGACGCTTTATCTTATCAACAACAGTGTAATTGTTATCAGATTTGATCTCTGTTCTTACCAGACTTGCAGTTTCACTTTCTTCCCATCCACATCAATAGTTTTCACTTTAAAGTCAATGCCTGAAAGAAACGTAAAAGTGAAAATAGCAAAGGCGTGAGAAATTTAGCAAAAACAGCAAAAAAATGCACCATACACACACACCCACCCACTCCACACATGGCCCATTCATCTGTATATAGGTCAGCTCCGGACCATATTTGGGTTTTCTGCATTTTTACTACATTCTTTTAACACACACATGCATCGGCTACTGTTTGAGACGTTTGTTTTGGTTCTTTTGGACAAAAGTCAAAGCCAATGAGCAACAAGGAGAAGCATTTTCTTTCGGTAGTGTCTAGTAAATAAATTCAGTATGTTGACAGCTCTTCTAGTCCTGATTTGACCGAGGTAATACTTTATAAGATGAATCTGAATGTTGCTGTAGTCTGGGATTACATTTTAAACTCCAGCCCTGGTGTAGTTCTTGTTTACTGATTAAATTACCTGATTTTCACACTGCAAAAACAAGAAGTATTTAAATGTGTCAAATGACTTCCTCTCACAAATCTTTTAGTACATGGTTATTATTCAGATGCATTCATTTTTTATTACAATAATGTTTATCTTTTGGATATCTATGGGAACTATACTTTACTACAAACAGCATACACAACAGCAGCCTGATTTGAGACAAAGTGGTATGTTTACACTTCCACATGTTGGAAAAGACACAGTCTACTAATTCACAACAAAAAAGTCAAGTATCTTAATTCTAATTCAGTTCTGGTAAAATGTAATTTCAACTTTTTTAAATCATTATTTTTAGTATTAATACTTAACAAGTCAAGAACAAGTTTGTGGTGAAAAGTTTGAAAATTTAAAAAACAGAGAGTCTAGTGACAATACATTTTTATTAGCCCTAAGACATGTTAAAAGTTTTAACCCTGGTTCAAAGTTCTGGATAGTCTATGTTTATACTTTGGGCTACTTTTTCTTGATTTATTCTTGGCCCTGTAGTTTTTGTCTATTGCTTATTCTAACAGCTGGGGTCCATTCATGGTTTAAACCTGGTAAAGGCCTGGTTTACAGATTAATTCTACGTTAAGTGTCTGAGAATACCTGTTTTAGGCAGTGATCTTAATACTTATTCTATTTTAATCTGGGTTTAGTTCTCTTTAATCACAATACTAAGTAAGCATTCACATATTTGTTTATACATAGAGCCACTTTAAGTAGACTTGGTTTGATCTAGGGCCGCAACAAATAATTATTTTGGTAATCGATTAGTTGGCCAAGTACTCTATTGATTAATCGATTAGTTGTTTAGAAGGCAAAAGTGACTTGAACTCAAGATTTTTGGCAAAGGTACAGTAGCTGTGGTAACATCGCTTGGGACAACATAGATACTTTTAAGTTTGTCAAAAGAATCAAAAATCAGATTCTCATCAACACTAAAACTGGCAACTAAAAACTCAGTTGAAAAAGCATTAATTCTTAAAAAAAAGTTGTTAACAGGACAAAATTTACATTTTCTGATGAGTTTTAGAACAATCCTGGGCCTATTGAAAACTAGTTTAAAACCAAAATGTTAAATAAAGAAGGTATTCGTACTTTGTGCTGAAAATGTTAGTTTATGAAAAGAACTTTGGCGTAGAAAGAGCATTTTAATCATCATTGTATCACCATATTTAGTCTATTTTAAAATTTTGTCTCATAAAACTTGGTGTAGGCAAACTGGTTTTGGACTGTTTGGAACATATATAAAGACCAGTTAATGATTATTCGATTACTATATTAGTTGATGATTATTTAATTAATCGATTAACTTGTTGTAGCCCTAGTTTGATCCTGTTATATTCTTTTTTACTTATACTTAAGTCCTACTTTAGATCCAGGTTCATTGCAGTGAGTGAGCAAGTGTGAATAACACAGGCTGTGTCCAAACTTGTCATTATTTGGTCCAAAATATGAGCTCATTTTAGTCCTAATGTGAACTGGTCCTGTTGCAGTCCTAATTTTGTTAAGTCTTGGTATTTAGTGATTTTAAACCCAATTATGTGAGTAATATGCAAAAGTGAACTGTGAATCCAGATAATTCATGTTTTAGACTCAACCTCTCGTTTACAACTGCTTTGGTAATTGTTTAGTCTTGTCCTAGCTCTTTTTTTTTTTTAGTTTTCAAATGCACAGAACTTCTTGCCATAGATAGTCCTCACTTCTGTCTGCAGGCAATGAGATGGTTAACACAGATAGGAATGAGGGTGGGTGGACCCTTTCAGAGCCAGACAGAGGAATGAGATCACAGGCAGAGATGGGAGAGGGTCAGGGAAGATACTACAAAAGAGAAAAAAAAAACTTGATTTAAGACAGTAACAGTGATAGATTGTGGTAATGCACTGACAAGTTGGGACATGACAGCAACCAAAGCACCCACAGAAAATAAGAAACCAGTTTGTGAGTTTTTTTCAAGCAAAGAATAACAGAAGAAAGGTACAATCTGATCTGGCTGCGAGCAAAAATCAAAATACGTTTGTTGTTTTAGTATTATGACACAGTAACAACTACCAATGGTTGAAATGTAGGTAGAGTTGAAATTATCTTCTGCAAAGCGAATGATAAGACACGTTTTCCCTACTCCACTGTCTCCAATGAGAAGAAGTTTGTACAGAAAATCGTACTTTTTGCCATGGCGGATTGCACAAGTCACTTCTGGGGAAAAATGGCTTACATATGAAGTTTTACGGTGATTTAAAAGGTTTGATCCATGTGGTTGGCAGTTTTTTTCGCTTTCACCGGTAAATTCCGATCCCCCTCAGTGTCTCTGCTGCGCTGCTGTGTTCTTGGATCAAACTGATCTCCAATCCATCCAAAAAAAAAAAAGAAAAGAAAAGAAAGAAAAAAAGTACAAAGACAACCGCAGAAACGTGCTCTACGCCAACTTTATCCAAAGAGCAGTATTTTACATTCCTCTGACAGGCAAGTCTTCAGCAGTTTACAAACATTCCGGGATGGCTACGTGCTTTTTTTCAGTCTCCAAAAAACTTTGCTTCCACCCGGATCTACTGGGGTCTACGTAAGTTCTCTGTGGATCATCTGACACAGACACCAAACTAGACACTGGAATCGGCGCTGGTCTCACTGTTTTAGGAGCAGTTTTAGCACTTCTGTTGTGGAAGTCTACGTTTTGTTTTTGGTTTTTTGTAAAAAATAACTCCAAGTCCAAAATTTAGTTATTTTCTCTGTTATACACTCGTTAGCAAATAATTGACACAAGTAGGCATAAAAAAAAAAAAATAATACACAATAAAAATATATTTATTATAATAATTAATTTTTTTTTTTTTTTTTTTTTTTTTTAAAAAATAATAAAATAATAATAAATAATAATAATAATAATAATAATAATAATAATAATAATAATAAGAAGAAGAAGAAGAAGAAGAAGAAGAAGAAGAAGAAGAAGAAGAAGAAGAAGAAAATAAATAAATTAAAATATATGCTACGACAATAAAATAAAACAAGCAATATTTATTATGATAATAAGATATATTACAATAATAATAACAACCTGACAAATGCGATATGACCACGAACAGGAATAAAGTATGCATAAATCAGAAAATAAGATGAAAATATGTAGAAACATTTTGTTTATTTTTTTGTACCGCTCACTTCCGGATTCTAGTGGGGGTGACTTCCGGTTTGAGTCGATACGCGCAGAGATGCCAGTAAGTAGAAAAAATGCTAATATAGTTACACTCAAGCTGTGAAAAGTGGTTATTACACAAGATGATAGTCAGAATAGTATCATATTTTGCAGCAGTGGTGCTTTTTCACGTTATATGTGATTTTCTGGGCTTACAAACCGTGCTTTCGCGTAATGGCGAAGCACGTGCAGGAAAGATGTCCACGTTGCGAAAATTGGAGATGTAAAAACATTAGTTTTGGTTTGACAGCACGTTACTATCGTAGTTTTTACTATTACATGTGATATTTATCCATTGTGCGTTTATGGCAATGTAGTTTATTATTGTTTTTTTTTATTTCACAACGGTCACGTGGCCACCCACCTTTGAAATTGTTCCTTTTGTTCCTTCCTGCCTTGAATTATCAGAAATATTGCTTTCTGACATGTTTTTTATTGACGGTAATAAACTAAAACTTATTGATGTTGTTGTTCAGCTTGCAAAGGATCTCCTAAATCCATCTCCAGAAGAAGAAAAGAGGAGACACAAGAAGAAACGTCTTGTCCAGTGTCCCAACTCTTATTTTATGGATGTCAAATGTCCTGGTCAGTATGATCTGTGCAGCATATGGCATAAAGTTGTTATAGCAATTACTATATTGACTCATCAGTCAATAAATACAATACGCTTGGGGCTTATTATTTTCTGCTATACATTTGCATAAGTGAGTTAGGCCTACTCCTGAAATGTTTCAACCGTTGCACAGCATAAGGTGGAATGATAATATTGATTACCTGTTTTTCTTGTATTGATCAGTCTTGTTGATTGTGCTCATTATTTTTTTTTTCTAAAACACTATATTGTGTTTATCTATTCTTAAACAATAGACTGTTAGTTACCCATTAACACACACAAACACAACAAACAAATTAAAATTGGATGAATAGAAGAAGGCTGGGAGTGCCCACTGGATCCCGATGATGTAGAAGCATATATCAGGTGCTCATCAGACACCAAGCGAGCATCAAAATTTCTAGCAAAGGGAAAAATAAATTAATAAATCACAGCTAATCAGACGTGCTTAAGATACCCTTCATTCTCTTTGCTTACACAGCCTTATTACAGACAAGTATGTCAATAAAAACACAAGAATCAACCTGGTTTCTAGTATCACTGGTTAGGAAAACTGTCTGACGTGCCAAGATGTATATAGTATTGTTGCCTTTATGTGTTGCCCTATCATTACTTCTTCAGTGACTGGGGTGTCAAACAAGGCATACAGAAAACCGTGCGGCTGTTAAATTGAGTGGCAAACAGCCCCTTATGTCAACACCTGCACAAACACATCAGTTTTCAGTGTTTATCAAAAGTCAATGATTCACACGTCGCTGCTTTTTTCGACGCTCACTCTTTTGTTTGTTTTGAAGGTTGCTACAAAATCACCACAGTGTTCAGTCATGCTCAGACCGTAGTGTTGTGCGTCGGCTGCTCCACAGTCCTCTGTCAGCCCACAGGAGGGAAGGCCCGGCTCACAGAAGGTACAGAAACATGCTAAACTAGTATTTCTAACACTTTTCTGATATTTTGGGGTGAAATGTCTGACTTTGACATCGCTGTATGTGCAAACAACTCTCTACATATTTCCACGTTAACTTCAAGGTGATAGCTACTACGCTCACAAAGTTCTGTGAACTTCATAAGCATAAATGAACTGAAATGAACTTGTCATTTACCATTCACCATGCACTGTTCTGTTAAATTTCCCATCTACTTTTCTGATGGTTAGCCCTTTGTCATGCTTGTTACCTGAATTTAACCAGTCACAGTGAAGTGTCATCTTTCTGAAAAAACAAGGTGCCTAACAGGTTGAACTAGTTAAGATTTTGCTAAACACTAATTTAAGATTTTGCTAAACATTTTACATTTTTCATTTCGGTTTAGCCTGTTTTGGGGGATTAATTTACTTCCTGTTCATAAATGATGACATCATACTAGGAAGTAATAAATTGGCCAAGTCTCCATTTTAACAGACGTTTTTTTTTTTTTGTTTGTTTTTTTATTTTAGAAAAAAAAAATGTTTCCAAAGAATTTAAATCTTGTTAAGTGTTGTTAATTCTGCTTTCAGAGACATAAAATTGCATCTCTCATGTGTACATTTTACATGCTTTTGTCTCCCTGTTTCTTTCAACATATTTTCAAACTTTTCTCCTCAAACTTGTTTTTGATTCATATACAACTATCTTGGACAGCTATACCAAATTAAGTTAAGTAGAAATTTGTAAAAACTTGCCATGCACACTTCAATCATGTTAGAAAAGCGAAATCTGGTTTGACCCATATTCATAATTCGTAATGTTGAATAAAACTCTTTGGGGGCATAATAATACAGCTGTTATGCTCACCCTCTGTAAGATAAAAATGGAACAAAGTATTAAAAAGCATTTCAATTGCTTCCTGATGTTGTGGTGAACAGCAAAACTAGAACAAAATAATCTTGTTTCATGTTCCCAACAATTTAAGCCAACACCCACTCTCACAAAGGTGTGTGGTTCAAAACTAAAACACCTGCCTGACTGTAATGTATTGATTAGTTATGTATCATTAAAGACTTGTCGAGCAGTTGTTTTCAGTCTGTGGCTGTACAAAATGTCAGTCAGGTGTATTGTGTGTGATCTTCTGTAACTCTTCTGCCTTTGTGTTGCCCTTTCATTGTTTGCTTTGTGAAAAGGGTGTCTATCGAGGCGCACAGTAACTCTGGTAACAGATGTGGACGCAGCTGAAGGACATCTGACGTGATTCTTTCAGCTCCTCATCTCCCAGAACAAAATGTTTGCAAACTCTGCAAACATCATTAGTGATTTTATGATGGCACTTTCACATCTTTGTACGTTCGGTATAAATCTAATGTTTTCAATTTGTTTGTAAATGATTTGAGCTTAATAGTCAAGGTTGCCGGCTGCCAATAATGGCTACCATGGAAACAGAAAGATGGCTCTCAGAGTTTTGGTAATTAACAGCTCTCGTTTTATTTATGAACATTTGTAACAACCCACTGCAATTAGGCAAAAAATATATATATATTATTACAGGTTTTAAATGGACAAGGATCCTCTCAAAATCGTTCAATGTTTGCACAGATCCTAATTTTTTAAATGAAGCATTTTCTGCCAGATTTCCCGATCTATTTCACACTACTGCAGCTCTGTCGGAAAATTGTCAATTCTCAATGATATAACACAATCAATGTGTTTTTTCTATTTTCATTTGGTTGATAGATAGGAGGTTATATCCTTGATCGTTGTATAGATTGCATTCTTTGTTATTTCATTTGACTTTTCATATTTGCAGCAAAATAAGCAATTATCTTTTAAGAAGCCCTCTGGAAAAGCAGGAGCATTGTGAAATACTATACTACTGTACTCACGAATAGGTCTTAAAGGAGACCTATTGTGATTTTTCTGTATGTTTTAGGAAGAAACTGTATCATATGCAAATCAATAATTCACATTTTGTCCATTGTAAAACCCAAAAATGATCTAAAAAGGCTCAGAAAAAGAAACAGGTCCATTGACTTCCTGTTGAAAACTACAGAATTGATAATTGTAAAAATTTCTGATGAGAGACAATGGTGAGAGAACACTTGGTTACATGGATTTTGTATGTTTTGTGTTACCTTTGACTTTTGGATTCCTGCAGAAATCCTGAATTGTAAACTTGTTCAACCCTATTGTTAGCTTCTTGTTAACCATATTTTCTCCTCTTTGCTGTTGTCCTAGGTTGTTCGTTCAGGAGGAAACAGCACTAGATGGAAGGAGAGCTGTCGGACATGTTTGAGGAGGAGGTTGACCATGTCTTTGGTCTTTGGGGCGACACTGCCTTAGAGCTGAGGCTCGCGTGGAGAGCTGGAGTGGATCATGTACTCGAAGAACATCTGTGTTTTAAATCTGCAGAAGAGCGACGCATTCAACAAGTCTTAATAAATGTAGGTTGTGTTTGGTAAAAGGGTCTAAAGCGGGATTTCACTCTGGCTTCTCATTAAAACACTTTACTCTTGTGAAAACCAATTACCATTATAATGATTGGATTTTGTGTGAATATGGGAAAGGAACTCAATTATTTACAATGGATGTATGGCTTTGTGGTGAAAATAGTACAAAATGAAGACAAGCTAGCTAGGATATTGTAAAAGCTGATTTGTGGATAAAAAGCTCTTGATTATTGCTTAAGTAAATGGCAAAGCTAAAACATTTCAATACATGTTTCTTCTTGCACTTATATCATCAAAGATTTAATATACTGCAATCAAACGTTTGGATAAAGAAATCTTTCATTATTAAAACAATTAAACAGACTTGAAACTTGAGCATTTGTTTGCTGTTGTGAATGCCAAATTTCTTTTTTACTGTTTAATAAAAATACATTTATGATGGACAAACTGTCTGGATGGCAATGTTATTTATTTTATAGCTAATGCAAATGTTTTGGGTTTGAAAAAGAGAAATTGGGCAAGTGCAGCTGCTACTTTATTGATTCTGAAGGAAATTAGGCTGCAGTCATTTGTTCTCATTCACACATTGCATCATATAGAAATTATTTTCACTCGACGCCATATCCAAACCCAGAATAGTGGTGAAGGGCTTGACTGTCATTACTGAGAATATTACTTATTTCTTCGACAGACTGTAAAAGACCAGTTCAAATAAAAGGTTTGCTTTGCGATAATAAACATTTCAAAATTAAGCTAAAAAATGTATGTAAATAAAGTCAAAGTTAAAAAACGTATGATTTTACTAGAAAAAAAACAAACTCATTAATATGAGAACAAAATTAAAGACATAAAAAGAAGTTGAAGTTTTAGCTGATTAAAATCATAATTTGACACTAAATATTATCAGGACTTGGACTAGGATGAGTCAAATGTTTGCATAAAAACACAATGACCTGAATTACAATTTGTATCGTAAAACAAGTTTAATATTGAAAAATAGCTTTTTATGGTTTTGACTTTATTCTCATAACGTTGTGAATTTAGTCTTGAAATATTACAAGTTCATTATTGTAGCCTTTTTTTTTTTTTTTTTTTTCTCCTGTTGAAAGTTGTCATTTTCTCATTCTTGTAGAAATCAATTAAGCATAAAATATTGTATTTTAGGCCATATTTATTATTAAGTCTCCTAAAATTTCGTCCATGGCATTTCTGTTTCTCAAGAAACATGACATTTTTTCTAGCGTGGTTTCATTATCAAACAAACATTTGTCAAATTATTCACAAAAGGCAACAATCTCCCATTATAAACACATTTTCCTGAATTGGTTTATTACAAAATGTCAAATTTGTAATGAGCTCTTTTATAACATGTTTTTACTGGACAATACATACTCGATGTTTCATTTTTGCAGATCTTCAAATCAACATTGACGATATCTAAAATTCCATATCTTGCCCAGCTCTAGTCCAATGTTTTATGTCTTGTAAATATGTGTTTAATACAGTGTGTGGGCAATTATTTTATTATTACAGTATCAGTTATGGCAGTAGATCTGTGACAGTGAACTTTGACCTGTCTTATCTTAATTGTGTCCTGACATATCAGTGTGTGTACTGTATCTAAAAAAACAAAACATTTCAAACCATTAAAAAAAAAAAAGAAATGTACATGACATGACATGACATGAGTGCATTGTAAAGGGTCCACCACCTACTCGTTACTAAAATCTGTGTTTTTACCTTTACATTACTGACCCACTATAATATAAAGAAGCTGAAAGTAGAAGTAGCATTTCTTATTCCTTATGGTTACACAACCTGCACACCTCGTTTTTGTGTAAGTCATTAGCTGAGCTTTGGCTGCGTGACCCGAGGTGTTGCCATAGCGATGACCTCTGCAGAAGACAGCGGTGTATCTATGGGAACGCACATTTTGTACATTTTCTTCAATTCGTAATAGCATGGACAAAACAGTTGAATGTTTTAGGTCACAAGAACTCTTATAAGCAAACATAATATTCTACTTGGTGTTGATCTGAGTCAGTGATATGGTTTTAAATCAGCACACACCTAATGTTGTCTTTACAGTGTCTGTGTGAGGCGCAAATATCAGTTATGTCAGGTTTTTGCTCCCCTTATTAACCTATATTGTGTGTGATTAATAAGGTGTAAAGTTGGATGGCTTTAGTGACCTCTAGTGGACCTCAAAACCTTTTCCATATTTATTTATTTTTTTAACCCAGGACCTTCTTGCTATGAGGCCAGAGCGCTAACCGCTGCGCCACCGTGTAGCCTGTCGAGTTGAATAATGGTGGAAATGAGATGATTATTTGAAGTGACATGTACTTAATCATGTACTTCTATCAAGCCTGTCTTCAGTGATTATTATTACATAGAAATAGGCCTACTGTATGTATAAGAAAAAAAAAAAAAAACGTTGAAAGCAATTATAAATGAATAACCTTTGAAATGCCCTTTTCAATTATTTGCTGATATTGATATAGTCATGTGTTTCCTGCATCAAGAATTGAGTTAGAGCTCCACCTACTGACTACAAAAGAAATAACACAGGGAGAACAATCAAAGTGATCTTGCTGTTATGCTAATGTTGTAGAACTGCTCAAAGCAAGTGTGGACATTTATGGAACCTAAAAACATTCAGAACTGTGTTGGGGAATGAAAGATATCTCACAAACAAAACTTCAGCTGTGTGTTTTAGGAGGAAACAATGTTAGAACAGGAATAAAATTAAAAAAAAGTCCATTTTGCATAATATGAACCCTTTAATAATCCACACTCAATTAATGAATTAATTTATTTATTAATTCATGAAGTAGGTTACAAAATGTCCTAGACTACGAGAACGATCTATTATGTCAAATGAGAGTTTGGAAATCAAAATCAAATCAATAATCATTTTATAATTGTTTTTAGGGGCATGTTTTGTGAGGATGTGTTAAAATGTAATAGAGCAAACAGGAAATGCTTGTATGTACAGAAGTCAGCTATTCTGAACAAAAACAGGCCAACTGAAGTTCGGTGCATAACCAGTATCTTTATAAGAAACAATGAATGTTCCGTTTCTCCAGCTGTGTCTTGTGTAAATGTCGTTTTGAACACAGATCTGTGAGAGGATCCAGAGTCACTGATGAATGCAGCTTCTGAAACGGCCCAGAGCATTTCAGGAAAATACATCCGTCATTGTGTCAGAGCTTCAAGTTAATCTTCTCTGAGTCTCCCATCATTTCCTGCATTAATTATTTTGCTGGAGGATCTTAAATAGCCTGCTGCCCACTCGTCAGGAGCAGAACAGGGCTGTCACGTTCTCAGGTGAAAATGACAGTACAGTTTAACAGTAAACTCTTTTCAAAGTCATTACAGTCATGGAAAACCTGAGTTAAAATCAGGTTAAAAATTTGTACAAAACTACTCATATCTCTACATGTTTACATTTTGCAGATCCTGAAAGAATAATTTTGGGCATTTTTTTTCCACACAAAATGCTTTATTTCTGTTTAAAAACATGACATGATAAAAACTTTCATTTGTGTGACTAAACTACAGCAGAAGTTTGGCAGCTTTAAACTCAAATGAAGCTGATCAGTGTCAGAGTTGGTCGGGGGCAATCCGCTCATGTTACATTCTATATAAATATATAACTATTGCCCTAAGTGTATATATAGCATGCACAATAACATGTTCATCATTTATATTGTTGGGTTGTACAAATTAAAGGACTACATTGCAGAGCAGAGGCCTTTAAGTGAATAAAAAAGTAAATAAAGTGAGTATCAGGATCAGGTTGCTGCCCAGAAAGAAACTGGGCAAATTAAATAATTCATTACTGTCTAGTGCAGGCGTGTTCAAACTGTGGTCCAAGGGCTGAATGTAGCCCTCAGTGGCAGATCTAGAAACGGGCCATGAATCTTACAAGGGTGGCACAAAAATTGGTTCTTTGTATCATTATAGTTTATGTGGATTTTTCGTTTGTAAAATCATCAACAACAAAAGACAAAACAAAACTGCTAAATACAAGAGAAAACATAAACTTAAAAAGTGCCTATTCCAGTTAAGTTTTACTGAACAAACTGCTGGCCATAGGGATGGCCAGCAGTTAGATCCGCCACTGGTAGCTCTTAAACCAGTTTTTGTTGGCCCTCAGAGACTTCCTTCTAAATTGACAAAGCTTACAAAAAGTCAGCTTTTTACTGTCAAATCTGAACAATTCTGGCATCGTTATCCAAATAACATTTTGCCAGAAACGAGTTCTCATTGAAGAACTGAAGGTTTGACAAAAACAACCAAGGTAAAATATAATTTTGGCCGTGTATTATGTGGTAATTTGTTTCAAAATGTGTTTTTTTGTGAAAAAGTTGGACACCTCTGATTTAGAGTATTTTGTACTGCACTGTGGGGCCTGTATGCACATTTTATCTCTATTCTGCAGGCTGCATAAATTCATCTTGAGGGCCACACTTGGCCCCCAGGCTGCAAGTTTGAGACCCTGGGTTAGATACAATTTTCAGTAAAACACACTGAACACAGATATAGAGGGATTTTTTGTTTATCAACACAGGTGATGCACGCGCCACGCCCGGCGCCGCTCATAGACACAAACAGTGGAAACAAGTCAAAAAAGCTCTGTTGTCAGCTAACTACAAGACTTTATCACTGTTAGAAAACAAAAGTTATGCTGATAATTCAACATTTTGAATAAAATTCGACCCTTAAAAATTACATTCAGATGAGTGAAAAACAGTCTCAGATGTCTGTCAGACCGGTTCAGACCTGATGAAAATAGCCTTTGTTCCGTTTTGTAGTTTTATTCGAAAAATGTTCCTCACATAATCAGTTGTTTCTGCTTTCTATTGTATGTAAATTGTCTTTGCATTTTTCTTTTTGATGACATATGGAGAGTTTTTCTTCATAAATTGTAACTTAACTTCTATAAAACTACTTAGTCAAAATTAGTAAATGTGTAATCTATCATATAGGTTTACAAAGTCTACAAAGTATAGGCTATTATGTATATTGAGTGATTTGTCTCAATAGTTTTAAAAGCACTCATTCTTGTCTCTCATGTAGTGTCTTCTGAAACATCTCTGAATCCATTGAGCACATAAAAACACAAACATTGTCTAGAATAGGCAATTTTCTCTCTGCCTCTCTCTGACCTACATCCATTTTTCAAATCGAAGGAGCTCCTCCGCGCGAGACAAAACAAACAGAGTAAAAGGCTGTGGAGGGCAGGAGACAGATGACAAATCACAAAATGTAAATCTGTCTCCACGCAGCATAAATAAAGCGCTTGATGCAATATTCAGTTATGCTAAACAACATCAAACCCCAGCTCCAGACTGTCCCACGTCGCTCCTAATTGCGAGGCCATTACTGTGTCATCGATAATGGCTCTCCAATGTGACAAAATCTCAAAGTTATCGCTTCCCCGTTTTACACATCGGATCATGAACCTCTAAATGAATTCGGTTTGAGTCGTCGTTAGTGTTATTGCTCTCAGCCAATCAGCAGCTTTCACGGGTCTCATTAAAACAAACAGGCCGAGTGAAGAAGCGGCTGATTGCTAATCAACGTTTTACAAAAGAAAAACCTCTTAACAGAGAGAGAGAGTCAGAATCTGAGAGAGAGGGGGGCAGAGAGAAAGAGAAAGAGAGAGGGGGGGAAAGAGAGAGAGAGAATGAAAGAGAGAAAGACACAGAGAGAAACCATTCTCCTTTCACTCGCTCCTCTGCACTTTCTCCCTCTCTCCATCTCTTTCTTTCTCCCTCCCTCCCTGTCCTCCCTCTCCCTCCCTCTTTCTCTTTTCTACCCTCTCTCTATCTTCTCTCATTCTCTCTTTTCCTTCCCCTCTCTTGTTCTCCTCTATCTTTCACTCTCTTTGTCTTCCACCCCTTCTCTCCTCCTCTCCCTGCCTCACTTTCTCTGTCCCGCTCTCTCCTTCTCCTTTTCTTCCCTTCTCTCTCTTCTGCCTCTCTCCATCCTTCTCTCTCTTCTCTGTCCCTCCCCCCTCTCCCTTTCTTTCTATCTCTCACTCCTTCTCTCTCTCTCTCTCTCTCTCTCTCTCTCTCTCTCTCTCGCTTTTATCTCTTTCCTTCCTCTTCTCCCTCTCTCTCCCTTTCTTTTCCTCTCTCCTTTGCTCTCTCTCCTCCTTCTCTCTCTCCCTCTCTTTCTCTCTCTTTTTCTCCTCTCTCTCCCCCTCTCTCTTTCCTCTCTCTCCTCTCCCTTCTCTCTCTTTCTCTCTCTCTCCTCTCTTTCTCTCTCTCTCCTTCCTCCCTCTCCCTCTTTCTCTCTATTTTTTCCTCTCTCTCCCCCTTCTCTCTCTCTCCTTTCTCTCTCTCTCTCTCTGTCTGTCTCTCTCTCCTTCCTCCCTTCTCTCTCTCTCTCTCTCTTTTTCTCCTCTCTCTCCCCCTTCTCTCTCTCTCCTTTCTCTCTCTTCTCTCTGTCTGTCTCTCTCTCCCTCCTTCTCCTCTCTCTCCTCTCTCTCTCCTCTCTCTCTCTCATTGGGGATCCTTTCACTCTTGGAAATTCCCCTCACTCGCTGCAGACGGTTGTCAGGGAAACCAGCATCACTTCACAGCCGGAGAGAGTGAAGAGGACGGCCGCTTCAAATGAAAATATAATATAATTCTGCTCCTGTGGATTTGTGTCAAGACTTTTTGGGCGTCAAACATTTCATCATAGACTTAAAATAAATCCATAAGTCATGTGTACGTTTAGAGCAGCTAGAGCTCAAATTAAATGTTGTTCTTTTTCTCTTGTGTAAACAAATAGTGAGTGGTACCTAATAGAAATCACCAGATTGAACATTTGGGGAATTATATTTTAGATATTTCACGGCAAAGTACAAACTGCTAAGAAGACATGTAGCTACTGTAAATTAGAGACAGGAGACTCTGGATGTCAGACAGAAACACGTTGTGTTAACAGCAAAGAAGACATTCAACTTCTACGTTAGCGGCTACGGCTACATCCAGCCACAAGAGTGACAGCCAAGAGAAGACAGTGTGGACTTTCACTTCAGAAGATGAGAGGAGGACTGGGCATTTCGTTCCAAATGCCCAGAGTAAAACGTAACAAAAAAGTTCACCTATTTAACAAAATCTGGCTCTGACTGGTCTGTCATCTGCTCACTTAGCTGTATAACTAAATATTAAATGAATATAGACTATATTTTCTGCAGTAATGTAAGCTGCAGTGTACTTTCTCTCGTTTGCTTCTACTTAAAGAGAAACTAAATTCAGAATCAACCTTTTTTCCACAGTCAAAATTGAAATTATCTACTGTTTCCAGGCCTTTTTTGGACATTTTTGTGCAAACTTGCTCATTTTGCAGTTATCTGTGCAAAAACTGTGGCTGTAGTCACAGTGAGTTGACGCGGCAGACGAGCCGCTCAGGTGGTTTATATAAACTCCTCCCTCTGACATCGCTGCTGTGGAAGTTGGAAAGCCGTCACCCCGTGTGTAATGACATCAGTCGTCATTTGGCTCAGGTTGTTGAGCGAGTGGCGTGTTGTGCCACCACTAGTTCAACGAACCGCTGGTTCGAAACTCGGGCCTGTGACAGGTCTATAATTGTTGTTTTTTCATTTTCATTTTTAGAAAATACTCGCGTTATAAACGCATGTGCTTATGTAAGCTAAAGCAAAGATTTAAAACATTTTGTAAAGTAAATATAAAAAGAAATCTTGACGTGCTAGTAAGCAAAGATTGCTGTGCAGCTTCCTCATCTGCAAATCTCACGTCAGGACCAGGGCGGCTCCGACACAAAACTCACATCATTTACCAAGCTCGCTGTTCATATTTGGTGCTGTCAATCAATGTCTGTTCACACCCACTGGGCGTCTTTTAAAAGGCCTCCAGGCATCTCCCACTTTTGCGAGTCTGTTTGAGGTTCAGTTTGAGTAAGTCTCTGAAAGCGCGTTTAGCCTCACTTTAAGATTTATCTCTGTTATTTTTATAAACAACGGGAGAAAACAGTGACATACGGTCCTGTGATCATAATGAATTCTATCCGAATCATCCCCCGTCCTTCTCCTTTTACTTTCATGTGTTTTGCCTATTATTTGTCTCATTATTGATCTCACACATGACTTTGTTTTGATTCTAAGCCTCACGTACGTCTCAGCGTGGATCACGTCAGTGTTCACTTCTTGGTTTTGTTTTGTTTCGCTCTCTGTCAGGTTTGCGTTCACAAAACAAATGAGTTTGTTAATGTTTTCATAATTACTCAATCGGACCGAACTATCCAGGCAAACAAATCCTGATCCGAATCAAAAGTGTATTGTGAATGCACGCTAAAGCTCAGAGAGGAGAAATTCAGTCATATTGGACATTTAATTGTACTTACAGTATATGTAACCTGTGGACCCTTCTTTTTATCACATAGGCCTATAGCTGTTCTCTGCTTTCTATTTGAAATATGGTCTTTAGTGTCGGTGTCACAAGAGTAGCCTCGAGTGTCAGTGCTTATTTTGTGTCTCTTCTTTTGGTAATAACTGAGATCCTTTTCAAGTTTGCCGCAGGATTGTCCAAGTCACTCGAATGAAAGACGAAAGGTCTCAAACAGCACATAAACCACACACAGGTGACATGTCTCTAACCTTATTATGACTGAAAAATGGTTCAAACGCCGAGATTAAAGCAAAACGCTCGAGCCAGCTGTTGAAAGGCGGGTATATTTCTTAAGGGACAGAAAAGACAACGCGCTTTATCACTGGCAAAGAAGAAGAACGTAATGCGATCATGCTGCAGGAGGTTATAAAACAGCTGCTGAGCGGAGCTGTGGCTGCACAAATAAGAGATCTGAAGCACAGAACACCTGATCTTCTGGTCCCACCTGGATATATTTGGACATTTGTTCTCTCATGGCCTCCCACAACAGGTCAAAGGTCACGTCCAATGAGGCAGGACACTGACAGAGACTGAAGCTTGTCACTGCGGCTCAAATCAGGTTGAACTGAGCTAAACCAGCTTTTCTTTTATATAACATTCTAATAAACTATGCAGTGTTGCTAGATTTTCAAAGAGCAATATGTGACCAAGTCTTTGAAAAAAAAAAAGCCCAATACAAGACACCTCAGCATTTCAATTAAACTTATTGCGTTTTTTTTTTTTTTTTTTTTTTGTATATATATATATATATATTATATATATATATATATATATATATATATATATATATATATGCAAAACTACAGAACTGACAAGATCTGGCTCTTTTTAATTATAGTTCAAACTCGAGGTGTAAATTCTGGCGCAAACGGGCTTCCATAGAAAACGCTTGATTATATAACGTTTTCTGCATTAGCACATTTCATTTTGTCTGTGCTTTGCTGAATCATAAATCTGAAGTTATAAATCACTTTCTCCAGATCAGAAGTTTTTTTTTTTTTTTTATCTCCACATCACACAGGTAGAGTTTCCATCAGACACAGCAGTAGCCGTCCTGTCAGAGCAAAGCGGTGCTATGACGTCCCCTGTGGCATAATTAAAATCTCCATCGTCTCTTGCTTCATCCCAATTCAACTGAACGCTGAAAAATAGGTCAATTAGAAACCTCTGCTCTCCTCCATCACCTTGTGTTTGTGTGAGGAAGTGCTGCTGCTGCAATAGGGTTGTGACATAACATCTTAAAGGTCTGTTTAAAGGAATCTGGATGTAAGGCAGGTTCAAAGCATCCTCGTATAGCATCCAATGAATCTTTTACATCAAAAATGACCTGAACTTTTTCCAATGGCAGCCACGGTATCTTAAACAGTCAGAATGTGAGTTGGAGTAGATTCTGGACTCAGACTCCTCTCAGTTCAGCTCTTATTTTGATGCAGTCCTCGTGGAGAAGACAGCTCAGACAGTCCTCAGGTGCTGCTGCTGTCACCTTCTTGGATCCCCCGTGTGGAGGAGTTTGGCTGTTGCCTGGGATCCAGAGCCCACGCTTGTCACCACTGTCATTTAGACCAAAAGTCTCCGAAGAGTAGATACAAAGAAAAACATATAAGCACGTTTTCATGCCTTTTTTAGGTAAATATGTTACAAAAAGCCAAAACGTAAAAAAAACACAGATTGTGGTTGAAGCCACGTGAAGATATTTTCTTCGAAAATTAGTAATCTTATAGCGTACCTGAAGTTCCAGTCCTTTAAGTTTTAGTACCTTGAAGCCTAAACTTACCCGTTATACCCAAAGAAAATGTCAACACGTGGCTTCAAACACAATTTGTGGTTATTTTACTTGTTGTTTTTTTCATAACGTATAGATGTAAAAAAAAAAGTGTGAAAACGTGCTCATCATGCGTTATACTGTATATACAGTACGTTTAGTTTGGGAACTGGGCTGAAAAACTTCACTTTCCTTACTTCCTTAATATTGTTTTATGCTTTGCTCATTGATTCTGCAGAAATCTGCAATGATTGTCAGTTCTATGTGATTTATTTATTTATTTTTCCATGTATTTTTTTTGTCCTAAACAGCCATGTTGGTTTTCAAAAAGGAGATGATGCATGTTTCTGATTGGCTAATTAATCTGTCAATCATGCCCACTGAAATTCGGAAGAGGTAGTCAGATGATATTGTTTTTATATATATCGTCTGGATTTTCTAGGCAAGTCTGGCAGCCCGGTGAAAGTTCCTCTCAACAATTTAAAGAAACAGAAAGTCAGCAGTGACGGCACCAGATCTGGACCGGAGCTCGAGTGGATGCAGTCTGACCCCAGGGTCATGAAGAACAGCATTAAAATGACAGCGACAAATGAGTTCTTCTGTTTCTTTTGCACCAAGCGAAATAACACTTGATTAGAGTTGTATGTTGTGGATTTAACCCGAGACACAGTGGAGGGACGTAATTACGTATCTATAAATACTGGGTCTATGCACATCAAACAAAAACGTAACCAAGGCTCCATATCTTCTTACAACACAGATTAAAGCCGGTCCTTGTGCTTCATCTGAGAACATGACATTTAATTATGAAAGTGTGACTGGTATGATTTTTGAATTCTGTACATCATCAACACAGCCCATACGGCGCCTTCACAAAGTTTGGCCTTGATTACTTATGCATGCAGCATTTAAAAGTTAAAATGTAGGAAACACTTAACCTCTACTTAATAATTGATCAGTCTGAAGGCTGAAGTTCAAAAGAAGATTTCTGTATGTAATGTTTTAGACATTAATGTATTCAGAAAAGAGCAGATTATAAAGTCACTGTGAGGCAGATGACT
This sequence comes from Mugilogobius chulae, assembly GCA_038363315.1. Lineage (NCBI taxonomy): Eukaryota > Metazoa > Chordata > Actinopteri > Gobiiformes > Gobiidae > Mugilogobius > Mugilogobius chulae. Next base: position 418,593 of record JBBPFD010000457.1, read on the forward strand.
TTGTGAAGCCTGCAAAGGTTTGATGTTTTCTGGATTTTTCTGAAGACATTTAAGACATCTGTTCTCTCATGTGTTTGTCTCAGTTTATTTTAAAAAGTCTGACATAAGGTCTACTAATTTGCCAATCGTTTGTAATCTTTCAACAATAAAATGGCGTTACATTTTTTTGTGACAAGCTACCCAAGTGATCCCCACTTTCCTGACCAGCCAGTCTCTACACGCTTTGACAGACACTTTACAAACCGTGAGGGTCTGGGAGCGGAGCGCAGAGAATCAATTTTGTGGGCGGTCTTTCCGAGCGCTGAGTCAGCCAATCACTTTTTTTCAATCTGAAGCCTCTCAACACGGTTTGCTGCTCAAGTTTTAAGGAGTTGATACATTCATTGTTCAAAACCGAAGCACGAGCCGAATCAGCTACATCATCGTCTTGAATGTTTTGAAATGGGGTTTGCAAGCAACTTCCGACTTTCCAGTGTCACGTGTCAGAATCGCCGTGCTTGATTGGATCGTCTTAACTTTGGGAGACGACTTTATTGGCTAACCGTCAGGTCCCAGACCCTTCTGCATTCAAACAGAATGTAACAGAATGTAGGAGGGGCTGACTGGTCAGGCAAGATTGCCACAGTGAACAAAAGATCTACAACAGTGTTTCTCTGTTCATGGTTTTGCCCTCTGAGGTATGGATTAGTCTCATTCAAGCCTTCATGTGCTTTAACAGAAGGCCTGATAAACTTTTGCCTCTCGTACATTGACTGGGGTGCACGGTAGCAGAGTGGTTAGAGCTCTGGCTTCCCAATAAGGAGGTCGTGGGTTCGACTCCCGGGTCGGACCATATCAACATCTCACGATCTCTCTGGGTGGAGTTTGCATGTTCTCCCCGTGTCACCGTGGGTTTCTCCGGGTACTCCGGTTTCCTCCCACCTCCAAAAACATGCATGTTTAGGTTAATTGGGCATCACTGTAAATTTGCCTTAGTCAGTGAATGAGAGAGTGATGGTTGTCTGTCTAACCCTGCGACGAGTTGGCCACTGTCCAGGGTGTTCCCCGCCTAAGGCCAAGTCACTGGGATAGGCTCCAGTCACCCGCGACCCCTAACGGGATTAAGCGGTAGAAAATGAATGAATGAATGAATGAATGAATGAATGAACATTGACTGGGAGGTAAGTTCGGCCCGAGATGTGTCCGAGTTTCTTGCAATGTGCCTTGTACACCAGCAGCGGTTCACTCGTTTTATGACTTGAAAGTCGCATCAGACCGCTGCAACCTCCGACAAAAATAAACAGATTCTTTCCGTACACTCCAGCGACTCTCGAACGTGCGCTCGCACTGCACTGAGGCACATTGGTTTTAAACACTTTCTAAGTCTGGTGGGAGTCGTGCGCACCGAACTCGAACTCGGTGTACGGCAGGGGTTTGAGTTTAGCTCTTGTGAGACTTGGATAGCCAAATATTGTGTCAAGAGTACCTGATCTGGAAAGTCTGGAAATCTCTGACCTACTAGAAAATATATACAAATGGTCCAACTGAAAAACACACCTTTGTCTTGAGCTCAAACTGAAATTTTGCTCATGTTTCTATTCACCTTATTCTGCCCCGCCCACTTGTCTTGGCAAGGTGCTTCCTGTTTAGCTGTTTTTAATCTGAAGAATTCAGTTGCCGGGTTTATTTTAACTATCATTTTTATTTGAGGTAGACCTGCAAGAAAGACAAGCAAACATGTTAGCTACCTTAACATGGTCTGAACTGGTCTGACAACATTGGCCGACAGGCGGCTCTCGTGTGTTTGGTGTGATTGGGGCTGTCGGGGGTCAGCGTCGCGGAGATGAGATTTTAAAGTCTTGTCTGTGTCACCACCGGTCGCAGTTGCCGCATATGCAGCTGTTTGATTGGCCTGGAGAACCAACGAATCAGTACGCAGGAATATTGTGCATAAAACCAAAATGACACATACGGAAAAACATATTTAGCCAAGCCTAGATAGTTGTTACTCGGGTTTAAAAAGGACGTAAGTACAAAGAAGAATGGCTAATATTTGGTCCAAGGAGTTGCAGCAACTGCAGTACGAAGACTGAACTGTGGAGGGAAACAGAAGTTGAACTCAAGAGGTAAGATTAGGAACATCAGTTCTTCGTCAGAGTTTGACAACTACTCGCGCGCAGCTTATGTTTCGTCATTTTCGTCAAGTGTTACATCACACACACATTGTTTGGCGACTGTTGGTTTGGATGTCTTTGTGTGACAAATTTTGTTTGCATAGATGCACCTCAAAGAGACTTGAACAGACGCAGCGTCACTCCTCTCTACTGACAGCGTCCGGGAGTTGTATTGGGTGAAAGACTCTTAACAGAGCTAAACAGGAAGTGCACAGCCAAAAAATAGGGGTGGGGCAAAATAAGGTGAATAGAATAAACTAAAAAAAATTTGCTTCTAAAATGGTCACAATTTTTATTCTTGTGTTCTAGGGCTTGAATAATCACGCTTAACAATTAACCTAATAATCTTGACATCAGTTGCGCTTACTCAACTCTCTTTCCTCCTAAATAATTCACACTCCCTGCAGAGACTTAGACTTAATAAGAAAGTGGAGTATATATAACTGTAGCAGGAGGTTTCCATGTCCTCAGAGTGTGATGATCTCTTTCCCTCTGAGTCTGGCATGCAAAAACACTTCTGCTGCGTGAGAGGGCTGTCCCGGTTACCACGGAAACAGCCTGGCAGCGCTGCGAGGCTGCTGGGTCAGAAATACAACACAACCACCACCACGACGACATCAGAGCAAAGCCAAAAACCTGACAGAAGCATGCATGAAAAGAGTAAAAACAGGACGCACTGACATTCAGGCTGCTCTTAACCACCCTGACATTTGATTTGACAAGAGAGTCACAAGCAGATGGCATTTGAGAATCATATTATCTGACGTGTTTTATTAAGTAAGAGTCATTTGTCCTGGATATGAGTGGACGAATGTTTCATATATTATTCAATTTAATCCGCATTAGCAAGCTACAATGTCTGCTTTTTTTACTTAAGAAAAGATAAAAGTATGGGAATAGCATTAGTTATTTAAGAGGCTCGAATTGTCTTCACTTTCTCACTCATGAAAGCAATCTTGTTAAATGACTTTGGGATTACTTGTGTGTAACTGTGTACTTGTGTTACTGTGAATAATATTGCATAAATCGATCAATTTAGACAAAGTTAAAACATGTTTTAACAAAGATAAACAATGAACTACAAGAGTAATGAGTTCTACTGGGTCGATACAATCAGGTGCTCATCAAACATAAAAACATTCTTACAAAATTAAAGAGATAAAACGCTTTTTCATATCGTGCTAAATGTATGGCGTAACATAAGTACGCAAAAAAAGTCTGAAATCGTGCTCATAATATGCTGTTTTTGTGTCGTGGTAAATGTACGCTTTTTTGTGTTGGTGTGTCTGTTTGTACTTAAATGGACGATTCTTGCTTCTATAAAAATGTAAACAAACAAAAATAATTAATTTTAAACTTCCTACATCAGATTGTACGTTTTGTTCACTTACATAATGCATTCTGAGGCTCCGAATTGTTCATGTGTTTTTAGCTTTATCCAGATGCTAGGAACCATTAGCAGTTACGTTAGCAGATACTTATCCAAGTCACTTACCGAAATTGAGTCAATCATGCTAGTTGTAGCTTGACTATATTTTCATTGTTAAAACTGCCAGAAACAGTTAAAAACGTTGTCAGCTGTAACTTTGGATCGCCTATTGTATGAGATACTTTTTTTTTTTTTTTTTGTTAAAGTCACGTAAACTCTCGTACTTTCTACACTCATAAAAAACATTTCACTGCTCCAAGCTGTTTAAGTTTATAAACTGTTAAATATTATGTTTTCACAAACATTAAGCTCACATGTAACCTAAAATTAAAGTAAATGATAAATATAGAGTATTCTATATTGTTTGTCCTCGTAGGTGTTGCCGTAGTCAAACACTAACGTTTATGCACCTGCGCACCTGGACATGCGCACACCAACTTTTGACTCCAATTCGGCACTGACTCCGATTAGGGAATGATAGGCAGTTAGCCACAATGCTAACAACAACAACAAAAAAACTTTGTAGGTTTTGGTGAACTAATGGGACATTATTGGCTATAAACAAGATATTGAGGACAAATTTCGACCTGATTAAATACATTAACACAATATTTGTGCAGAGGGAAATTGATTTTAAGTTACTTTGTTGTAAAAAAAAATATAATAATATAATCAGGCATAGTCCCTTAAGTTTATATATAACATGATCCAAGGTGTTGTTGTCAAGACATTTAAAAGAAAAACATATCTACTGTTATGTTTAAAATAAAAAACACCATAATGTTACATACCTACTTACAGCTATTATTACTTTATTACTGCATGACTTTAGAGTTTTACTGCTTTTAATGTGCATATCCCAAAGTCCACTAACACATTTCCCTTCCAAAAAACATGACTGACAACAAACAAACATAGGCTCTGTGTTGTAATAGATATATACTTTATTAATTCTCTCTGATAAAATAAAATTACAAAATCATTTCAACCTGAAACGGCACTTTCCTTGTTCATAATTAAGATATCATAATACATATATTAGAATCGAAATGACGCATGAGAAGAATACTAGTTTAGTAATATTTGCTATGACTGCGTTTAATCATAATGGTAAAAAAACTAAGCATTACAAAGCTAAATTTCATTAATAGCATACTGTACATTTTTTTCCAAGCGTAGATACGTTTTCGGCCACAGCGTGTCACTATTGGACAGTGTGAGAGTGCCTCCACAGCAAAGGTATGGGCTTTTTTCTTTGCATTCACCCCATTTCTAGCACTGATAGATCTTATAGTCTTGTGTTGGTTATTTTGTGAACAACTGTTCCTTCATGGCCATTCTCCTTTATAAGGTTTATGTGTGTTTCCTCGGGCAGACTCGCTCCATTGGTAGGATCCATGCACAGTCCAGGGTTTCACAGTTTTCCCTCTGAAATATTGTCAGGATTTGCTCGCCGCCCCCTGCTCTGCGTCCCCAGTGACAGCGGCGTTCCCTGCCTTTTATTGAAATCCATTTAAAAGAGAGCACTTTGGTTGTTGGAGTGTGTGTGTGTGTGTTTGTGCATTAGTGTGACTGGGATCGTGGGCTAAATGCGTGGCAGTATTTTATTCTATTATTTTTTTTTCCAGGGAGGGAGCTAGAAGCAGAGTGTGTATTTCTATACACGGAATACATTCATGAAGTTGATTTGAGACCGCAAACTCCAAGAAGTACGGCAGTGAGGCTTACTCCCTTTTTTATCCACAAACACAGGAACAAACAAAAGAATAGGCTGCGTTCATGGACACATTTTGAACTTTGTCTATTCAGGGTTTTCTAATTTAAAGGTTTTTTTCCTAGTAAAACGCTTAAGAATTACATCTTAATATGTTCTGTGCACAGAAAATATATTCAAATATATATATTATATTTTTTAATATATTCAAAATATATTCAAATATTCTTTTTGTTTGCATGGTTTATTCTTTTTATGTTTAGACCTGACTTGGCTGGTTTCTCTTGTTTCAGACTTGACTAGTCTAGTCCTGGTTTAGTTCTGGTGCAGTGCTAGCTAGGAAATATTGTAGAGCAATATAGCAGAACTATCATTAATGAAACAGATTTCATACAGTGGATATTTTGTACAACTGATCTCTTATGTGAAGCAGTGAAGTTCTTTGACTAGTTTCCAGATGAAAAGTAGAATTTACCAGTTCTACTGGTGTTCCAGTGCATTTTTACAAGTGGGAGGGGTGAAGTATCCCAGTTCGCAGTTGCCTGGAACGCACCAAAAGACTTACTTGGATTTAGCAATGTGGTTGTTAGGTAACAGTTGTGGAATTACCTCTACTTATGTCATGAATACTGGACAAAAGACAAAAGCCTCTGTGCATGAAACGTCAGTAGGCTTGTTTGTGTTCATAACAGCTAGCTTTGTACTTATGAGTTCTTCCTGTTAGCGATAGCATTTAGACACACAACACACTTTGGTTTTTGTGAAAGATTCTGCTGATTTGTAAAGTTTTTTAACGTGTTTTCAGAGACATTGCCAACAACTCAGTGTTCACTTTCTGATTCTTTATAGATTTAGAATGACTTAGTGAAAACCTCATAGAAATGAACTGAACAGGAAATGTTCACAATGTACAGAAGTTAGCTATTTTGTATATATATATACAAGCAACTGCGCATAAACCTAATCAAAAACAAAATGTTTTGTGACATTTATAATCATATTCACCGTTTTTTTTATTGAAAAATGTGGTCTAACTTGTCATTTGCACATTAATATAAATATTTTTCAATTGGTGATTACTATTGTCTTTTCATCACTCTGAAATAATGATGATAAAAAAGCCACATAGAACCAAAACTTGCACCAAGTTTAAAAGCTTTTCTTTTTTCATGACTAAAGAATCAGTGGCACTTCTCAAATGCCCTGAACGCAACCTATTCACATTAAATAAAGCCACACATGTTGAAACAGACATAAACACACAATGTAAAACCTCAAATGCAAAAAGAATCGCCTGCAAACCCACTACAAGCTTCTTTCTATATCTAGACAACATCATGTATTTTTAATAAATAAACTTAGCTTTTCTTTTTATACATTGTGACAGTGGAGCCATAGGTACAGCATGTGCAAAGCTCCAACCCACGCTGAAATATTAATCCACCTTCACAAAACTAGATCTGACACAATAAAAATAAATAATTTTCTTAGTGCTGAATTGTATTGATTAGCAGTGCAGTATTCAAACCTATTTAAATCTTTTTAAAGGTGCACTGTGTCACTTTCTGATGAACCGTTTCTATGAAGACAGTCAGGTGAAACCATCAGGCATCAAGTTACAAGTCTGTTATAATTTATAGTTTTGTGAGGAATATTTACTAAGTGTCTACAAAACACAAGCTTCAATGAAGTTTACATTTTCTTTCTTTTCATTTCTGAAATCATAAGGCAAACATTTCTGAATTGTTTAATTGTGCGCTTTTCTGTCTAGTTTTCTTTTTCAATGACCAACTTAATGAGAAAATTACATAATTAATTACCTTTTTGTTCGTACACATTCCTTATAAATGAAAACCCTGATGTGTGGGCAGACCTAGTTTTTGAGCAGTAACATTGAAATGACTTCTGTGGCTCTGCAGAGGCTAAAACAACAATGAGTACAAAAGTTTCAAAAAGTTGAAGTAGAGCTTGAGCAATAACTTAAATGTCTTTCCTTAAGTTAAAACAAACTTTTTTTAAGCCATTGTTAAGTATTTATGCCAACTTTGACTAAATGTACGAAAATGAATAAACAAGTGAATAAATAAAATAATAACTATGCAAACAATTAGAAATAAAGCAATGGGCGGATTGATTTAAATAAAGATGGATTCAGTTTTAACTTTATATTAAAAGATATATAAAAGATAAAAGACATATTAAAATATGACTTAACAAAAACATTAGCTTATAGTTAGCACTGAGACATAAACACGTCTTTATAATTATGTCCTTTGTTGAAGTTTCTCCTAAATTGTACAGATTACTAAGTGCTCATTTAAAATGTTTTAATAAATTCTAGACTGACTTAGCAAAAACCTCATAGAGATCAATTAATACAGAAACTACTGCTGCTAACACTGAGCTAGCAATGTGCTGCTGTGTCCAGATCCCATTGCTGCATCATTTATTATCTCAAACGTATTTTATTTTAAAAATGCAAGGAAATATTGTTCTGCCTTGTATTTCAACTGAATCAATGCTAAATGGATGTGTTTATTGCAAATTTTAGGAAAAGTAGATAGAATTTAGCTGCATCGCTAAAGTCACATGATTCAAAATCAGTGAAAAAGCAGCAGCTTATAGTCTTGAAATTATGATTATTACACCTCACTGGAAACAAGCAAACTGTGACCTATTCTTTAACCAGAAAAGCTACACAATGCACCTTTAAAGTATTGAGTTTCTATTTAGCGGCTGCAAATAATCTGATGTTACCGCTCAAGTCCTCTTAGCGTCACTTCATCTTCACTTCCTCGGCCCGATCTGTTATTTTAAAGCTTGGGTGAACATTTGTCTCAGAAGTCAGAGAGATGCTTAGTGAAACGCTTGACTCCAGCCTCACATTCAGAGCAGAACAAGCAGAAAGTCTGACAGTGTGGACAGTGACTGGCAGTGCTCGCAGATGACAGTGCATCGAGTGCTTGGCAGTTTATGCTTCCAGTGTCGTCGTCTTAAAGGCTAGTGCATCGAGTAGAACGGGCTTCATCTACAACAGTGGCTCTCAAACTGTCTTTGCAAGATCCTATTTGACTCATTTAGATTTCTGTTGCTATCAGAGGTATTGTCTTGCAAGTAGTGGTTTGGACTTGAGTTAGACTGGAGTCACTATTTGTAGATCGCATGATATAAGATGTTGAAATAAAACTGAAATGAGAGAACTTGGACTTGATTTGACTTTGGCTTGCCTCTCCTTGACTTGAGACTTGACTTAAAGGTGGGGCAGCTAACTTTTTTAGTTTTAAATTTGTAAACTTTGTGCTTTTTACTAAAAAGTATATACTAAATACACCACTTTGTGAAAAAATTAGAACTCTGTGTACTGTCTGAACTGAATAAAAAATAATTTTAGTTCTAATCAGAGCTGAATGCTGCACTCTGATTGGCTGAGCTTGGGGTGGTCACTCCAGTTTCACTTTGTTGCTTGTAAAAAGGAGTTTATAAGCCATAAATGCAACTGAAATGAATACATGTTGATATTAATCATGTGTCGAAGGATTTATGAGAGGAAGTTGTCAAATTTAAAACCTAAATTGTGTTTGCAGTGTGAAAATCAGTTAAGACTTGTGACTTTACTTGGACTTAAAGGTCAGTGACTTTCGACTCGGCTTGGAGCCCTGCAATTTTGATGTTTCTCAAAACAAATAATTTTATATTAACAAACTGCAACATGTTTGCAATATATCTAAATAGGATAATTTATAAAAATCAGTAAAATTATTTGATATTTGATTAATAATTTGTAATGAAGAGGATTTGGACTCAACTTGAACTTGTGAGGCAGTGACCTCAAACTTAACTCGGACTTGAGGCCAAAGACTCCAACCTCTAGACTTATAGTCCTAAATAGTCCTGGTTTAGATTTGGCGGTCGTTAAAAAAGACATGCAGTGCTTTTGTCTGCTATATTGACCCTATTTTGTCCCGCCTACTTGGCTTGGAAATGCACTTCCTGTTTAGCTCTGTTAAGGTAGCTAACGCGTTTGTTTGTCTGTCTTGTGGGGCAATTTTAATTAAATATAATGACAGTTAAAATAAACCCATTGACTGAAATCTACAGGCTAAATGTAGCTGAACAGGAAGTGCACGTCCTAGAAAATTAGGCAAGACAAAATAGGGTCAATATCGGTTGTAATAATCCTTGAAATCCACTGAACAAATCCAATCCTTTTCCTAATCTAAAAATGATTTACTAAAAGAATCAAGTACTTTTTCCAAGTTGAGAATTGCATGGTGATTTCTGTCGGCCTTCAGTGGAGTAGGTACAAACTGTGACTGTGTTTTGGTAGAAAATGAGAACTCTCAGAGCAATGGTATCTTGTCTGCTGGAAAATAAAGATTACTTAAACCCTTTAATCTCAAAAAACTCAAATTTTCCATGGAACAAGGAAAATAAAGCATAGTTTCTGTTAATTATCTATTCCTAGGTCATTTCAAATCTTGCATTTGGCTCATTCAGAAGTGACAAGGGTGACTGTAACTACATACACTCTCTGACAGCCTCCAGGGATTTATTTCCAAATGTCAAGCTATATTTGGTAAGAACTTGCCGATATGTATGCAAGGTCTTTTACGGTTCAAATATTTGCTTTCTGAAGTCACCTCTATCCACACTTTTTCTCCTTCTGTTCTCAGTTATTAATAGGCTGAAAATACTTCTATTGCAGATTCTGTGGTGCACAAGCGTGTTTTAACGCTGCCTAAGTTTGTCCACAATTCAAATAATTGCCTAATTTAGTGTCACTTGTAACCACAATGTTCTCCTCCTTTGAGTAAGTACATTATTAGATTCTCTGCGGTTGCACTCATATTCAGCTTCGTTTGTCCTTATTAAAGCCTGGAATAGTCCTATTATAAACCTGTTGGTGGTGCACGGTTTGGTCTGAAAAGTTTGAGAGCCACTGAGCTAAAAGGTTGTATAACAGTTGTGTTCATGCAGTACCTATGCGTTAGCTAACGTGTGCGTGTTTTGTGCAAGCCACTAGCATTGTTGAACGGTCGTATTGGACGGACCTTCTGTTAAAGGGATGTTCGTTAACATATATTTTCGCATTCACTTATAAAATACATCATCAGGATAAAAAGTCATTCTTTCCTGGTGAAAGAAAAGAGAGGCTGAGAGAGAGAGAGTGATACAAAGTGTAAAGGCCTTTTCAGTAATATGAGCAGATCCATTTGGAGTTCATATAATTATTCCCTTTTTTCTCCTCCTCCTCCTCTTCTCTATCCTCTAGCTATTCCTCTGGCTGACATGCTGCCTCCCCCACACACCTTTTAGCCGCAGTTTCATCTCCATTAGTCTCGCAGGTCCTTCTTTTGAGGAAATCGCCCTCAAAATCCCTCACACGTGTCCCATTCTTCATCCAGACCCTCCGTCTTAGTCCTATTATTCGCTCTTTTTTGGCCTGGAAGCGTTAATTCACAGGACCACCTCACGTATTTCTCCACTGCTGCTGTCTTTTTTTAGTCAGAGGAGATGGGACAAAAACATAATTCTTTGCTCTCTGCGTTTGTGTGTCACTCAGCAGCTGGACGTGCATGTGTTGGGAGTCTGACTGGCCTCGAGGCTGCCTTCGGGGCTAAGAGGCGGGGGCGAGAGTGGGGACTCCAGTGCTAAAGTTGGCACTGGGGCGGGCGCTTGCGTAGGAGAGGTAACTTGTATCGGAGAAGCTGAAGAGACGGGATGTGAGTTAAAGGGGAGGCGGGGGAGAGAGGCACCACCGCCACGACAGCCCCGGCGTCGCTCGCTCCTCCCCCTCCCGCTGCCCGGTGGTAGTCTCTGGAGTCCCGTTCGCGAAGGAGGTGCACCAGGGCGGCGTGTTGGGCACTGAGGGTGGCGGAGAGGTGAGCGGGCAGGGCGTTGAAGCCGGCGGTCAGCTGCTCCACGCGCTGCTCCAGGGACAGCATCTGCCGCTCCAGGTCCTCGCTGCGGTCGTTCAACTCCGACATGAGCTCGTACATGACACTCTGCATCTGTGACACGAGACAGAGGAGGGTCAACAGGAGAACAGGTTTTAATGAACGGTGCACTGGGTAGTTCTGTTGGTGAAAGTTGTAATGGTTGGTCAAAGGGCCACATGTATTTTGATGTTTTGTTTTAGTCAAATAATCAGTTCTGTAGTCATGTTTCCATTAAACATCAATTATTTTGTCTAATAGAAACATGGAAATTTAGAAAAAACATCAGTTCATCAAGGGTGCACGGTAGCCAAGTGGTTAGAGCTCTGGCTTCCCAATAAGGAGGTCGTGGGTTCGACTCCCGGGTTGGACCATATCAACATCTCACGATCTCTCTGGTGAGTTTGCATGTTCTCCCGTGTTACCGTGGGTTTTCTCCGGGTACTCCGGTTTCCTCCCACCTCCAAAAACATGCATGTTTAGGTTAATTAGGCATCACTGTAAATTTGTTTCCCGCCTAAGGCCCATAGTTCCTGGGATAGGCTCCAGTCACCCGCGACCCCTAACGGATTAAGCGGTAGAAAATGAATGAATGAATCAGTTCATCAATAAAAAAAAGCATTTTTTTATGCTTACAAGAAGTGGTTTTCTATGTTTTTTCAAAATACAGTACAAACAAAATCAAAGATGAGCGAAGCAAAAAAACAACAACCTTGAAATTGAATGTGAGGTGAGTGTAGTTAGATTTTGGTCTAATTGACAGACGACTAATCAGATCCTTTGTTTCATCTGCATCACACAAATAAACTAATCTGATTGCCCGGTATGTTGTGAAGTTGATTTTGGGGAGTGGTGACCAGACTCTTGGCTCTGGATCCCAGGCCATTTTGGACAGATGAAGAGATACTTTATTCTGTGGCTTTACACACTTCTGTCGGCCATGGCAATATTTGTTGGTGCGGACTACAAATGTATTAATAAATTTGGATTAAGCATTGCTAGTTTTTGTTGTAATCAGCCCCAGTTGCCGCTCCATTGGTACTGCAGCGGGAAAATCCCTCTTCAGGCTAGAAAGCAATTTTCCAAAGAGCGCAATGCAAACACAAACTGCTTGTGTTCAACTGAAAGAGCATACAGCTGTAAGAATAGTTGGATCTTGTGGCAAATCTTTCCTCATTTCACGTCATAAACTTATTCCGGCTCAAAAATCTCTGATTGGTAAGGCCTTGGCTTTCAGCTCTGATTGGCTTCGCTCTGAGCACCAAGCAAAAGGCTAAAGCTAATGGCCAATATTGCAGCTAACGACAGTGTGCAAAGACATTTTGTCTTGGACTGGCTCAAACAGCACAGCTGGTCACAGACATTCCACTGCTTTGGAAAAGTAATGTCTGTGCGGACTGTATTTCCACTTGGATTAGTAAAAAATGCGCTAAAATGCAGAGTAATAAGTCAATTGAAATGCCCTAAATACAAAATTGGAGCAAGTCAGTCAAATGAACACGCCACTTGTGTCATTCGAGAAGTTTAAGCCAGTGTAAAAGTTTGACTTTCCTGATGTCATCAGAAAGTAAAACATTATGCAGTTACACATATTATCTTCATTATCTTTTAGGTCTGATTTGCATTTATGGCAATGCTAGCAAAAGTCAGCCCAGTCTCTGAAGAAAACATTGATATACAACAAAATATCAAAAACAAACTAACACGTTTTCTCGCCTTTTTGGCCTCAATATGTCACGAAAACCCAAAACGTAAAATAACCACGAAATTTGGTTGAAGTTATGTGACAACATTTTCTTTGGGTTTAACGGGCAAGTTTAGGCTTCAAGTTACCAAAAACATTTAGAATTTAGGCTTAAGGTATTATATATGAGGTAAAATGTGTTTTGTAACATATTGATGTAAAAATATGTTCATTGTACCTTTTTGATATTTCGTTGTATATCTATGTTTTTTCGGAGGCCAAAAGTTTTTGTTTTAAAATATTTACTTCAGGATTTGTAAGTTAGGTTAGGGTTAGGCTAAGTTTACGAATTTAAGCATAACTGGGATCTGGGGAAAATAAAGACGCATATTTCAGTATCAAAGACACCCCAAAAAAGTTGCGCAAGGAGCATAAACTGACTTTGTCTCTAAATTGAACTATCATAATAAGCCTCGTGCTGCTCTATACATTTTTTCCTGCTTCATTCCCGGCTCTGAGCTGCACTTTGAACACGTCTTATCACACAACCCCAGCTTCTCATTTTACACCACCTGTGGACTCTGCAAATTGTCTTCCCCCGTCGCCATAAATGAGCAGAGCGCCATTGGTTACCGTGGAAATTCAAATGTGAGGAATAAGGGGGGTGAGGTTAGGTAAGTGAAAGGGCACCGGGGCACAGCGTGAGATGATGCGAGGTGACTAAGACGCCGGAGTCTCTTTGTGGACGTCCTAACGATGTGAAGGCAGCAGCGCGCACGTCCCGGCCTTCGTAACCATGGTGAACGCGCAAGTGGCCAATCCAGAGACAGTCATTGAGAAGAGATAATAACACGGCCAAATGTTTGCTGCTGCTTTGGGCATCGCCGACTAGAAAGACAAAGGACACTGTGTTGTTTTGTGTGTTTTTCTTTCTCTCTCTCTCTCTCTCAAATACAAAAACATGTGCGCTCACATTCTCACACTGACGCCCACACGGACACAGGCCACCATCATTTCTCCCTCTCTCCTGGAAATCCCTCTTTTTTTCTCTCTCATCCTCTGTAGCGTCTGTTTCTTTTCTCTCATCTCTCTTGTGTCTTTCTCTCCTTTAACCCTTCATCTTTTTGTTTTCTATAATTTTTCCTTCTCTCTTTCTCTCTTATCAGTCTTATTCTATTTCCTCTTCTCTCTCTACACCTTCCCTTTACTGTCTCTATTCTTTCTCTCCTCTTCTCATTCTCCTCTCTTTCTCATTTCTTCTTTTTATTCTCTCTCTTTATCACTTCTCTTCTTTCCCCCTTCTCCTTCTCTATCTTCTCTTTCTTTCATTTGCTTCCTTCTTATCTCTCTCTCTTCTACCTTTCTTTTGTCTCTTTTTGTTCGGTCTCCTCTTCCTCATCTTTTCACTTATTCTCCTTTTCCATTCTCTCTCTCTGTCCTTGTCTCTATTCTTTCTTTCTCTCATTCAGTCCCTTCTATCATCAACTTTCTCCCATTCTCTCACTTCTATATCCTCTCTGTTTCTCTTATTTCTTCTCTTCTTTATTTTCTTCTGTCTCTTTGTTCTTACTCTCTTCTTCTCTCCCTCTTCCATTTCTTCTTTTGTTTATTCCTTCTCTCTCTTTCCATCTCTTTCTTCTTCCCCTTTCTCCTCCTCTCTCTCTCTCTCACTTTCCCTCTGTCTCTCTGTTCATCTCTTCTCTTCTTCCACTTTGTCCTCTCTCTCATTCCTTCTCTTCTGTCTCTCCCTTTCCTTGTCTTTTTCTCTCCATCTCTTTAGTCTTCACTTCCCCTTCTCTATCCCCTCATCCTCTCCCTTCTCCGTCTCTTCTCTTCTTTCTCCTCCTCTATTCCCTCATTCTTTCTCTCTTGCCTTCTCTTCATTTACCCCCTTCTCCATCTCGCTCTGTCTCTTCTCTTCTTTCCCGAAATCTCCTTCTCTATCTACCCATTCTCTCTCTACATCTATTTTTCTCTTCTCCATCTTCTCTCTCTCCTCTCTCTCTCTCTCTGTCAGTCATTCCTGTTGCATCACTTCTTCCCGTTGCTAGGAGACAGAATGCCGGACTGTCAGGTACAAAACACTCAGGCCAGTGTAAAGACATGCTGTAATGTTTTTGTTTTTGTTTGTTTGTTTGCGGTACATTTCACACGTGCAGTTGCGTCTCGTTACCTTCGACAGATCCACTAATGTGTTGGCTTGGTCGCTGAGTTTGCGCTGCTCCATTTTCACGCTGCGTAACCTGCGTTTGGAGAGACACACATGAGAGACTCGATGAGCACACACACACACGCATGCAGGCAGAGGTACACAGCGGCCGGTCGGTCGGTCCAGGGCGTTAATCCCCCGGACCACAGCAGCACTGGAACGGTCACCTTGCCTGAGTCTGTCCACCTGCACTGCCAAAATCACACTCTGCATTAGGTACAAGAGCAAAGTGTCAAGATTTGAGTAGTTTGGACAAGTTTGTTTAATCATATTTCCACATGTATTTCATTTCTTTTTTAGTACATTTAATAACATGCGTATGGAAGGTTTTTACAATGTTCTAATTTTAACAACCAACAACAACAATTTTATCAAGAACAAGTTTGTGAAGAAATGAATGAAAACAGAGGTCTAACCTGATAATTATAAACACTTATATGAGCCTGTAAACTTTATAAATGGGTCTTCTAGTGTGTTCTCATTTGTTAAATGGAAAACGTCTCTTACATTAGAAAGGTTTGGCCCAATTTTGATATGATTGCTAGGCAACTTCCTTGTGTGATGTCATCCTTTATGACCAGGAAGTAATTGACCAGAATAAATTTGTCAAATATTTACTATAATCTTAACTACAATTATCCTTAACCTGTCACAGCACTTTAACAAGGTTTCTGTATTAAACAATTTGAGAGTCAAGAAACAGATTTAGCCTTAAAGACGCACTGTGTAACCTTCTGGAAGAAAAAAACTTTTCAAGAAACTAGAAACCTAAAACAGGACTTTTGGGACGTTCTGAATGAGGATAAAAATCTTGTATGCTATAATGTGATAAAATCTATTTTTTTCCCATGGAACATACAAGAGAAAGCCAGATGCAAATATGCAGTTCATATTTCTTATTGCAACAAAGACATCGTACAAAAACATGCTTTCACTCAAGTCTATTTTTGGTCAAAAGATTCTGTCTTAAACAATTTAAGACAGGGGTTCCCAAAATTATCAGCCTGAGACCCACAAATTAATCAACTCGCAACCCCTGAAGTAAAATATGCTTTTGTAATAATTTTTTGATACAAAATCTTTTAAAATTGGGTTTCCTGTGTTTATTTTGATAGTGTATTGTTTTACACAACCCCAAAACAAAAAAAAAAATTAAATGCCAAGTCATATGTTGTCAGACTTCTGAAACTGTCAGGTAAGAGCAGAAATTGTCTAATCAGAAGAAAGTCGTCCACTTGTTGTTAGTTATCATGACTGCTCTACTCTCTCTGGAAGGTTTAATTATGACTGATCTAAATTTTTGATTTAATTTGTTTTTAATGTTTTCAAAAACAAAATAAAATGTAACACTGAAAACAATGACATTACTTCCAAGTTTAACTTCTCCTCAACCCACAGGTTTTTACAAACAGAGGATTAGTTGTGGAGCTAATGATTCAAAAGGCACACTTAAATAATTGACGATGACGTGACTGAAACTTTTGCCCAGCCCTTTTCTCTGGCTTCTAAAAGTTGTGAGAAACTTTTTAAAACACAGTGTGGTAAATACTTGTAAATTACAGAATACTTAGAGAAGAGCAAATGTGTGAACAGCTATAAAACTGAAAACTGTCTGCATAGTTTACCTTGTATTGAGCAGGTAGATTATGATGTTGTACTAAACTTGGTATTTATTTCACTGCAGGCGCCTGGAAAGCCACACTTCTCTGATACAGGCCTAATTTAAGACATCTATAATGCATGAACACACGCTGGCACCGCAAAGAGCTGAATCTTATAAATAAACAGCCTTTCAATGCATTCGACAATATGCTAATGATTGACCTTTTCCTCATTGTGATGGCTCTGACTTCCTGTTCCTGTGTTTGAAGAAAAGGGTTCTGAATGTGCCTCCATGACACAATTAAAGGAGTACTGGGTCTTCTCACTCTAGCTGATGATGATGCATTATTCAGCTTTTTTTAAAGGAGGACATGACCTGATCAAGATCAAAGTGACAAACCAGATTCAAGTATAACTTATTTTTGACTAAATAAAATCTGCAAACTTTCAAAAGCTTCCTGACTTTTATACAATTGAATAAGTACATTTAGACCACACACAGCTGCACAAATACTGCATAAGCCAGTTAAGATTGGGTCTCACCAAAGGCTATCATATATTTTTGGAAAGCTTAATATTTAAGCATTATTTTTATATGATAAGACTTTTTGGTTTCAGCGTTTGTGCACTTTTGACACAGGTCCATATTATAGTTTAGACCTTGTGCCGCCCATCAGACAATGCTTACAATGTTATGTTTGGTATTGGTATCATTTTGAAGAAAACACTTCTCTTTCATTTAAGCACTTTTGTTGATCACTTTGATCCTTGCTATGGTAACTATAGCTTTTCAAACTGTCACAAGAAAACTATTTCTTGAGCTGTTTTGCTTTGTTTCACACTGAAATCTCTAAGAACATGACATGCACACAAATTTCATATCAAATTACTCTCTGGAATGTGAGGATTCAGAAAATGTATATAATGTTATTAATTGTTTCAAAATACAGCCTCTCAGTGAGCCACAAAGTACAAGAGGGATTCTCACAGAGGCACATTTCCCATAGAATAAGCTCTGTGCATGAAACATCAGTTGCTTGTTTATGTTAAAAACTGGGAACTTCTGTACTTACGAGCATTTCCTGTTCAGTTCATTTCTATGAGGTTTTCACCTCATCAGTTTAAAACAATAAATACTCAGAAGATCAAAGAGTGACCAGTGAGATGTGTTGAATGTTACAGAAAACATGTTAAAGAAGAATATTTCATCATAGGACACTTGTGTGTTTAAAAAAGACGTGTTTTGTCTAAATGCTAACGCTAACGGGAAATGCAGAATTGAGCTATTTTGAATATAAACAAGACAACTGAAATTCACTGCACAGAGCCTATTTTCTGTTAGCTTTACAATTTAGACACAAACGCGACACTATAAAAACACAACAACCCATTGGTGAAGTATTCTCCTGATTTGAAAAGTCGTTATCTTTTATCTTTCACTGTTATCTTATTGTACTGTAGGTGTGCCTGCAATGTATTTGCAGGCACACCTACGAGTGGAGGCACGCATAGCACAGCGACCCCGGAGCCTCACTCCCAAACGTCATTTCGTCGTACTTTGTGGCAATGACAATAATCCTTTCTTTTCTGTCCTGCTCTCTGTTTAACACATTTTTCAGAGACATTCACCACAACTCAGTGTTCACTGTCTGATCTTAGAAGTGTTTGTTCATTTTAGACTGATGTAGTGAAAACCCCTAAGGAAATAAATGAATGAAAAGGCTCAAAAGTACTGAAGTTAGTTATTTTTAATGTAACTGCCTTCTCTCGTCATTAGTTTACTCAGAGTTTATTAAAAATGATTCATGCATGTTTGAGTGATCTTGTATTGTCCTGCAGCTGATGCTTGAGTGCTCAGAAAAGCCCTGTTCTCACCTACCACCTATCCTCACCCACTTGTCTGTATTCAGATTAATAGTAAAGCATGTTTGGTTCAAAATCGCCACACGGACACTTTACAAAATAAGGATTACAATTTAAGATCTGCTGCCTGTTATTTTAAAAATCTCACGATGAAGAGGCGGGGCTTATCAGTTCTGCTGTTTTGCCCAGGAAGTAAATGCACCACTTTCTATTTCTAAGCTGTTTCACAACCAATTTTGTGCTTTACAAAAAATGCAAACTGTAAACTACTGATCTATATATATTATAGTTTATACCTGAATACATTGAAAAAACACATAGGTTCCCCTTTAAGGAACTACATACTTCATGCTACAGTATATGACCTTCTTTCAGCTTTATGTCGTTTTCTGTGTGTGGAGAGACTAGATGATTGATTTGTCGGTGTGGGCAATTTCAAAGACCCTCGGTCATTCACTCACTGGTGGATGGCCTGCAGAACTTGCGCTGGTGCTTGCGGACTCTGGAGTGGTCGATCTTCTTCATCAGTTTGGTGTGTTTGTAGATTAGCCACGTCTCCCTCAACACGTTCGCCGCCGCGTTTTTTAATCTGAAGCAGAGTGGACAAAGGGAAAGAGCGCGGTTAGAAACACAGATCGCCCATGGCAACCGACGCAAGCAACGAATCCTGACATCTGTACAAGACACTGTTAAGATGAGATGATTTAAAGTGCACATAGATTTCAAATGTGACTTGTACGGTGTAAAAGTTCTTCTTGTGGAAAATAATAATCGTAGTTTTACAGCAGTTGAGTTGCAAAAATATATAAAAATTTGACAAATGAAAGTTGAAAATGTGTCATAGCGCCACTTAATGTACCATGATATCCTAAACATAATATGGGCTAACATCCGGGCTTTAGGTCCCTCCGGGAGGGTAATCACATGAGGGTCCTCCTCATGGAGGTCTCCAGCCGATGCCTCTCCACTGTGGGTGGGAAATAAAAAGGCAATCAAAAAAAGCCACAATTGGGTTTGAAAAAAAGCAAAATGTTAAATATAATCATGTCACTATGTTATACTGAAAACTGTACTTCTAACCTGTCCCACAATCAGTTGCTTTTGTATTTTTATTTATTTTAAGGGTATTTATGCAACATATTCCATATAAATCCAGCCACAATGTTTTTTTTTTTCTTTTTTAGAAAAAAAAACATAAAAATCCTCATAATTCACAAAATTAAACAGTACATTGAACACTGTATATGTACAAAAACATGCACAATAAAAGCCTACAGAATAAAAACAGAATACATGAACAGTATACATTATTATCAGCAAACCCTGCTAAGCAATCATATACACCAACTGATGAAGAAGCTTCATTTACTCATATCATTGAGAGATCAGGCTAATAATTAGGCAAGAGAAAAAAGCATGTAGTAC
Source organism: Mugilogobius chulae (assembly GCA_038363315.1). NCBI lineage: Eukaryota > Metazoa > Chordata > Actinopteri > Gobiiformes > Gobiidae > Mugilogobius > Mugilogobius chulae. The sequence continues at coordinate 438,608 of JBBPFD010000457.1, forward strand.
TTTTAAGTTTCGTCCTATGAATTTGATATTCATCAGTTCTCATGGATACTAATGTTTTTGTACACACTTCAGGTCCGCTAGGGTACCATTGTACGGACTGACATACATAAAACTACATAAATAAATCTATTTATATCGAATAAAAATGAATGGAAAGGCATTATATTATTAAGAACAAACAAAGAACCTATATTTTAATATTTTTATTATATTGATACCTTGGCCCACACCTTAGAATAAAATTTAGTATTGGTACCCATAATAAAAATGCACTATATTCTTGAGATTTGCGATGAACCATAGAACATGTTGTATTGGAAACTTTTGGGAATTACGGTCTTGTTACACACTAGCGAATAGTGCTTAATCAAATTAGTTAACAGAACAACAAAAGAAGTGTTTTCGATATCATACAATAAAATTCACAATATTATGAAAAGGTGTCTTAAACTAAACATGTACTAATTACTAAAATTATTGCAACGATTTCTAACTAACCGCCATTGAGTACCTAGTGCGAGACTCTTATTTCTATCGTCTCTGAATTTTCTCGTGATTGTTGATCTATCGAGTGCTTGCGCAACGAATTTTTCGAGAACATTTTATTGATTCGATGTCCAACACACCATTCATTGAATACTCGATATATTGGCTATTTACAAGCGGCCTAAATTTAAATCAAAAGTAGTTCCAATATTTATCGCATATTTTCAGGCTAACCTACATCCATTATCTGTAATGACTCTTACAATCTAAAATACAATGAAATTCAATTATATAAAAAAACACCAATATTTAAGTTTGCTCAGGCGATTTTATTTAAAGTTACATTGAAAAACCCATCAGTAAATAATAAAGATCGGCAGCTACACCTACCAATTTGAAGGAAAATTCACACAAAAAGAAAGTACTCCTCACTATATAATGTTAACTTTCAGTGGAGATACATAGCAGAAAAAAATCTGGTACGATGAAGAACATCTCTATTGACGTATCAGAAAAAAAACTTTAGGAGGATAAACATAAAGAGCTTTTTCAATTTACTTATTGTAAATAAACCAAATGAACTTTATGAAAGAACCTCCACATATGCCTATTCCAGCGCCCTAAGTGTTAGCATGCAAAGCAGTGCTCCAGTCATTAAAAGCTGACATGGTACTATTAACAACGATGAAAAATATGAATCTCATCTTCGTGCGCTATGTTCCTTCTCCTAACCGCGTTATCACTCTTCATGTCCTACTTCGTCAATCACCCCGAGAACTATCAACGCGAAGATTTTGTGAGGATATATATATTGTTTTGATTACTGGATGTAACATTCACTTTGGTCTTGAACCAGAAGTTGCTCTTTCTAGAGAAATTAACAATCACTGTTTCTCGTGAGAAAAAAATTTATGGCCCTAGAATGATCAAGATATCAAGGTAAATTCCTTACTGCACTGCTTTGGTCCATCCGAATTCATTCATTTTGGCAATAATGCCTTCGTTTTAACCAGATATTATTCTAGGAGCAGACTTTGACCGCTGCATTGTGTTATAAGAAAAATTAAGTTTCCCTTAAGTGGCAAATTGCATAAAAACACCATTTTCATCGCATATGTCAGTTTCTTGTGGACTGGTAAAGCGCTCAACTCCATTCCTGATGTGGGAAACACACATTGAATATCTTTATACGTTTAAGGCTGAAACACAGATGGGATTTGTTCTCAGGATTCCTTGTCTTATAAGGATGGATATCACACGGTAACCATGTGACTAAAGAAAATCAAAAGGATCTCCACATAAAATAGTGCTACAATTGTACCCCAGATATTTGCATTGATTTGCCCCTCTCTTTAAAGGTGGCGACCATGTGCATTAGACCCATCTTACTGTAGAGGTTGGATATGAAGGTCAGATCTATACACCCGAGCTTTGCATAATTTAGCAGTTAGGAGCTGTGTGGCTCCTGTATCGGGAGGATTTTTCGATTTGGGTCATTCGATCTGAGAGTTCGTGGAGTATGAACTGTAAAATACACTTGCCTTGATATAAAATTACTGGTGAGCAACTATGCGAGGGCTTCCTTGTCCAGTGAGGGTAAATTCTACAAAGTCTATACAGGAATGAACTCATCCATTCCTGTTAGGCCAGATGCCAGCCTTATAACACGCCCAACTTCGAAAGACACAAACAAGTATGTACACCTTATTTAAAAACACACCACCAAGCCATAGTCTAAATCTTGATGAAAATATTCTCTAATAATAAATAAAAATAATAAAGCTTTAACAGCTTCTGTAAACTTCACACACAAACTGTCTGATCTAAAGAGGACTATCAGTTTATAAACAAAACTGATGTAGTGAAAACCTCATGAAGAGTATTGAACAGGAAGTCGTTGTATGTACAGGATGTAGTATTTTAAGCCAAAACAAGACAACAGCACTGAGCCAATTAGAAAGTTAAAACCATACAGAACCTTCTGAAAGGGTCTAAATTACATGTTATGACATAATGTGAAAAAATAACAACCAGTTTCTATAGAAAAAAACATGAGTGAGCCTCCTCCAGGCCAAAAACAGACCATAATATGGTCATGCAAGCTCACTCAAAGAAAAGACACAGATTTGTATGATTAATTTTGGGCAATGGAGAAATAGAAATGACAAAAAAATTATTTTATTCAAGTTTATTTTTGGCCAAAAGTTATAAAGTGCACCTTTAAAGATGTGCTACTCAACTTTTTTCTTGCATTTAGTCAATTCTGTTGATGATCTGATTGGCTGTGCAGGAGGGTGGTAAGCTTGCTTCACTTTTGTGTCTGGTTTAAAGGGCACATATTCAGTAAAACTGACTTTTTTGAGTTTTTAGAACAATTCTCATCAAAAACTCTGATTGCAACTGATCTGTGATGTCACAAACCGATCTCTGAAGTCTTCTGCACTGTTTTTGAGCATTTCTGCAGCATTAGCATATCAGGCAAGATAAGTTTAATGCTTACCACATGTGTAATTTTTTTTTTTGCAGTCAGTAATAAAGCTCTGACTCAATTGTTGATGTGGAAACACTACTACTTCACTTTGTATGGGTCTGATGCCTGGAATTCCAAAGGGAGGTTCAGGAGATGTTTGAAGGACGGAAAGAAAACAAAAAAATACATAATATTTCCCTTTAAATCTCACTAAAAATTAATTCACCAGCTTTGAGTCAGTATTTGTTTTTTCAGTGTAGCTCTTTCTGTAAATACACCAAACTAAATGGAACAAATGTGCTTTCTTGGAGGCGGCCGACTGTCTCACTGCTCCTCTCAGACTCTGGGTGAGCTGCCAGTGCCTTTCATGCACAAACAGGACTTTCCTTGGGGAGATTTGGCACCGAAAACCAACCGGAGTCTCTCAACGCCACATTATGACTTAGACTGACTCGAGTGGGCTTCATTATACGTGTCTGAGCTTAAGTTATTCAATTTATACACGCTTGACTAGGGCATAAAATAGATAAGCATCAGTTTGTTTCTGACGTTAACCAACAATGATCAATGTCGCTGGAGATTAATTTAATCTCAGCCGATGCAGACCATTACACTGTAAAAATGTCTTGTTCTAGTCTTGCTCAGTTATTTATCTGTAGTAGTTTTGACATGTTTAGATTTATGGCATAAAGCAGGAAGAATATTTAACTTGCCTGACTGCGTTTAAAATAATTCAGCTTGAAGTAGAAAAAACATTTATTGGACATTGAGTTGTGGCAGTTTTCTTTCCATTATTGATTCACTCTTGCAATGTAACAACAAGTCAGAAATGTCTCAAAGGTAAATAAAGTGGTTTAAATGCTGTCAGTTTATTTATATCTTGAGTCTAATGTTAAATAAGTTAATGTATGCACCTCCTATTTGTGCTTCAGAGACAACACAACATTACTTTAGTTGGATTAGAATGCTTTGCCAAGACTTGGTTGCTTAGCTCTGAAGATCTGTTAAAGGTGAGGTAGATGATTTTCACACTGCAAAGACAATTTAGGTTTAAATCTGACAAATTTCCTATAAATCCTTAAACACATTGATAATATATTAATTAAATTTTTTACTCTTTTAAAGTGAAACTGGAGTGGACCACCAAGCTCAGCCAGTCAAATGCTGCATTTGCTCCTGATTAGAACTAAATTCTTATTATTCATTTAGAAAGTACTCTGTGGACTAATTTTTTTACAAAGTGCGCATTTATCATTACTTTTTGGTGAAAACCAAAGTTTATTTATTTACAACTAAAAAAGTTAGCTACCCCAACTTTAACTCTGGTCAAAAGCTTTGCTAAAACAGAAATAATGGTCTGATTAACTGACAAAGGTACAGTTTTAGCTCGAATTTCAGATACATTTTAGCATCAAACTGCACTGGATAAGTTCAGGCTAACCTTAGACACAAATGTTCTTGTTACAGTCCCCAACAAACAATATAATAACTAAATCCTCAAATTTATGAGTTTTTGTTTCTTTTGCCTCCGACTAGAGCTGTGACGTCACCGCGACGTCACGTAGGCTGAAAAGGTCTTTAAAGTAACCTGCATAACCCCCAATTTACACCAAAGCTGCAGCAGCACGTCATACGGCCGTCATACGCGCAGGATACGCTCACAATGGAATCAAGTCTGATTTGGTTCTGACAATTTACACCAGAAGTGTGAGACGCGCGTCTGACAGCCGTCTGACGGCCGTCAATACGCTACGCGTCGTTCAAAATAGGTCGGACTTCTAATTTATCAGCGTCAACGGCGCGTCTCCCGGGCGTTTTACCAGGAAAAACACAGGAAAAATAAAGTACTATGCTCTTTCAAAATACGTCAACTACAAAGATTACAACCACTAAACCAACATGTAAAGTGCCTAGAAGCTCCGTGAACGGCCGTGAACGACCGTGAACATTGCAAACTTTCCGACTTCAAACATAACTTTAAATCACGTCCTTATGAGACTCTTTCTCATTGAATATGAGTTGGACTGCTATAAACCACACACCATTTTACAGCTTAACTTGTAACGAACGTGTTTGTGAAAACAACGCTGTTCCCTCTGTTGTCAATCGATTTATATGAGCCGGTTTAGCCCTACCTGCGTCTTTTTTTTTCTCCCACGGCGGTTCTGCTCTCCCTCCAGCTGCTCTTCTCGGTGCTGCGCGTGCCTGTTGGGGTGCCAATGCGCGTGCACGTGGATGAGAGAGCAGGCGAGAGAAATCCTACGCTATTATTTGCGGGACGGTGTGAAAAATAGAAGAACAATTTCTTAGTACAACGTGAAGTAGGCAAAAAACCCTGATGTAAAATATGCAAATGCAGCACCGCGGCCTGTTAATGAACACCGCACCTCTGATTCACAGTTTTAGGCTCTTCCTCGTTCATAATATGGAGCAGTTTTTTGGTTTATTCATGTGTGTAGATGCTCAGGCTCGCGTTATTGGAGCAGCACTGACGCGTCTAGTGGAGATTGAAGCTTTTGAAAATACGCGCGTATGACGTGCTGCTGCAGTTACGTGCTGCTGCAGCTCCTGGTGTAAATTCCCAGTTACTCTTTCCCTACCGATTACGTCCATTTCCGTCACTGACTTTTTATTATAAGCGACCATAGAGGGCTCTCTGATGCACTTGCTGACTTTGTCTAGTCATGTTTGGAGGGTTAAATATAATCTATGTCTCATGAAAAAGGCTGAATCTGTATAATTGGCATCAGAAAGTAGAAAACTGCTGTGCTGCCTTTTAGTCTGTAACACTGTTTTAGTTTGTTTAAAAATCAAAAAGACACTTGTTCTCATAGTTTTAATCATGAAAACCTAGTATTTTTTATCCAAAAGACATTATTTTATTGTAGCTGTCAAAGTCATTCATTATTGTTTCATCAAAACAATCACTCCACAAAGCGTTTTTTTATCTTTTCAGTTGCGCCAACGAGTGAGTTGTTTTTGTTGATTAGATGAATACACCCTTCATTTATTTACAGTTTGGACAGGTTCACCAGCTTCACGACGACTTTACCAGTTTATCAGTATTCATTTTTCCGAGAATAAAAGATCTGTGTGATACTGTAAGTGGGAGGAGGCAGAATAATTATGAGTTTGATTTATTGCCGGCATTATTTCCAGTCTCATTTAGTCCTCCACTGTATGAATCAGTGGTTGAATAAAATGTTAATATTCCACACGTGTAGGCCTAAAACTTCCACTGAAAAATGCTCCGCAACATTCTGACAAAAAGTGGCAAAAGTATGATAAGAACTCCTGATAAGTGTGTTTCTAAGCTGCTGATTTGGATTTTATTTAATTTGTTTAGTGAAATTTAACTAAAGTGGCTTTTTCTGTTGTCACGGCAACAGTGCAGACTTTAGCTAGCTGGTTTGTATGATACTGCATTTTTTACGGCTGCCCACATGTTTTGCTCACTTACATAACATACATTTAAGTCTCAGAATTGTTCACGATGATGTGTTTTAAGCACTTTTCACAGCCTTTAAATGTAAAGTATGCCACTATGCTAAGAAGAGTTAGCCACAGTGCTAAAAAGAAACATTTTAGTAGACAAACAGCACATTATTTGACTGAAACAGGATGCTGCAGACTAATCTTCACCTGATACTTTAACCATCTGTGCTGGACATAAGTGTTTTTTTTGGTTATTTTATTTTGCCTCTTTATAAATGCAAGCAATATAGACTTTTAAACTAACTGAGCCTCGGAAATGTTCATCAAGATGTTTTATGTAAACCTATTTTCTCATTTTTGCTTAACTAAAACATATCTAAACACATTTTACACTGCTAGATAAAAAAAAAAAAAGTTTCTCCAAGACAAAAATTCAGGTTGGGAATGCGATTTAGAGAAAATGCAATTTGTCTCTCATTTGTTTTCGCCACTCACTCACTGCTAACATTGACTGTAATGTCATCTGCATACTCTCAATATGTACATGTATTTTGCAGTAGCTCTGCCCTGCTTCTCCTCCTTACATCTCCATGTGCTGGCCCATAATTACTAGGCCTAGCTTTGACACAGAGAGCACGGGTGGATGCCACAGAGAAGAGAAGGGGGAGTGGGGAATCTGCGAGGACATAAATTGAATGAGAGACTTCAAAGAGATGCAGGGGTTTGAACAAAGAACAATTATACCCCCATGTGTGGTGCACAAAGGGCCCGCGAGCTGCACTAATCAGCAGCCATCCTCTGCAGTCAAGGGCTTCGTCTGCACAGCTGGACACAGAACCAGAGCTGCGAACACTACAGCATGATGCCAGCACACAACCAAGCAGGGTTTATACATTTAGACTTAAGCATCAAGGAACAGTGAGGATTGAGCTGTGACTTGAACAAATGATCAGTTTTATACCTTTAAATAATAATGATTCGAAGTTTCTTAATTTAAAGATGTGGTAGCTGATTTTTACACAATTTAGCTTTTAAACCACACTAATTCCTCTCATAAATAATTTGACACATGGTTAATATAAACATGTCATCATTTTTGGTTGCATTTACAGTTTATAAACCTCTTTTTATAAACAGTGAAACTGGAGAGGACAACCCGAGCTCAGCCAATCAGAGCATTTAGCTCCTGATTAGAACTAAAACCAGGGCTTAATTTGAGCCGGAACAAGCCGGAATAAGATCCGGGAACTCTCGTGGGGCATTCCGGCATCAGTTTTGTCTGCTCCGGTAACGCTTTCTTTTTGTCTTTCTTCTACGAGACGCGGCTCTGCTTCTCTCCCGTCTCTCATCTCATTCACAGTGAACAGTGAACAGGCTTATTTGTGGGGGAAACGGAGTCAGACTGTAATTGGTTAAAAGCGGAACTGACAGGAAATGTGACCAATCAGAAGCAGCGCAGGCGGGTTTAAGACTTTTCATTGGTTCCAGGCGAGCCCCGCTCTTGTATCTCCTTCTAAAACAGGAAATATGCGTCTAAGTGGATTTTGTGAATATTTGTTGTTATTTGCGACTCGTTTTGATGGATTAAAGGCAGCGGGAGTGTCACGTGTGTTTGGAGTGTACGGGGCGATAAAGAGGTGAGAACCAGCGTGGATACAGCGGTCGTAGTTTCACGTAAGTGCAACTAACTTTACTGTGTTACTTTAATGTGTATTTTAGCGTCATGTTTGATGTATGAGACCCGTGTCTGCTGTGTAAAGGCTGTTTGTGAGCTGTGTCTGCTTTGTAAAAGCTGTTTGTCCTGCGTTGATGTTGTGACTTGTGGAGAGTCAGATATGATGCGAAGGCAACTGAGCTGCAGGATGAGGAGCGTGTGGGAGGGCTACTTGTTGCTGTGGATCAGATTTAGGTGCGCTGATTTCTGTCAGAATGAATGAAAATCTCTGTGTGACGTGTAAAAAAAACGTGTAACACAGACATAATTACTTTTATATCGTTTAACATCGAGTAGGATGGACAGTTGGGTTGTATTTTAGCATTTCTAAGCCTCTATGTTCACTTATTGTGTGCGCTCCGGTAAAGGTTCGACCTTGTCTGGAGCCCGGTCCAAAACCCACATTTTGTTCCGGCAACGTTTGAGTTACAAATTAAGCACTGACTAAAACTCTTTATTATTCAGTTCAGGCAGTGCACAGAGGTCTATTTTTTTCACAAAGTGCTATATTTATCATATATTTTTAATGGAAAACGTTTGCTAATTTACAACTAAAAAAGTTAGATACCCCGACTTTAAAGAACAAATTCAAGTGTAATGTCTTTACACACACACACATATATATATATATATATATATATATATATATATATATATATATATATATATATAATATATATTATATATATATATATATATTAATCATTATTGGGAATATTTTGAAGAATTTCAAAGAAAAAATGACATATTTTACTGTATATTGTGAAAGTACAGCTCGGGAGCAAGTCCCAAAAAATCCTGCGACTTTCAAGAATAATATATAATTTTCAATAGGGGTTATATGCGTTTACCGGCGTTTACGTCTCCGGTCTCAGGTTGACATAGGTCGCGACATCTGGTGTTGTAGTTGCCATAGTGACACAGTTGTTTACTACAAATGCGATAGACATCAGATGAGATTTGGGGCTAGTGTTACAGGCCCCTGTTTGGCCCTCGTTTTGTTGCCTCCCGTTTTCCTCTGTTCTTGTGTGTGCATGTACTGTTGGAGGACTCTTCGCTATTGGCCGGTGGCTGACCACGCCTTGGATTGGCTCACCTCGCTCTGCTCCTCCAAACCGGTGCCACACCTGATTGGGCGTTCCCCATAAGAGGCCTTGACCCGCTCCGCTTGTGGCGGCTGACCCTGGCTCCATGTCAGCTCGCCCCGCCATGTGTCTCTTTTGTCTTTTGTTTGCTTAGTTTTACACTTTTGTGCTAGCAATACATTTGTTTAGTTATTTTTCGTAGAGACACTCGTTTATTATTATTATTGCAAACTTTGTTCCTTAAATTTAGTTTGTAATTAGTTGGAGCACTTGATTTATTGGTTAATTCTTTATTTTTATTGTTAAACTAATTTTTGTCTTCAATTTATTACTTTTTTTTTCTGTAAATTATAAACCAAATTTTGGAAACTTTTTGTTAACACTTTTACCTTCATTTTTGTCATTAAATAATTTTTCAATTTTAGTTAACCTTTCAATCTGGTTATTTATTGTTACTTCCCCACCCATGGTCGTAACACTAGTCCTGAAGTTATTCTCTTCAGGACTAGTGAAAAAAAAAAAAAAAGCTCATCTGTTGTAGAAGCAGTTACGGCGTCTACAACAGTGTCAATACTCGCTTCAGAAGCTGCACTGTTACAGCCATAGGTGCATCTACAACAGATGACAAAAGAGAAAGTTTTTTTTTTCATAAGGATTGCTTCAGGACAAGCCCAAAATTCCTCATCTGATGTCTATTGCATTTGGAGTAATGTGTCACTATGGCAACTACGACACCGGATGTAGCGACCTATGTCAATCTGAGACCGGAAGATGTTAGTGCATGGTTGGCCCTATTGCACGGCCAACCGTAGCCAGCCAAGGACGTCTGTTTCCGTCATCATTGGACTATATGCAGTTCTTTAATACACCTGCTGACTTCTTCTACAGTCAAATACATGACGCAGTTTCACAGATTCACCAGCAGAGGGTGAGCACTAGGACTCAGACGACATCTAAAAATTGCAAACGATCTTAAACTGCTGTAGCGTGTGAATGATGTGGCCTTGTTTTTACATTATTTCACATTTAGCCATAGCAACAGAAACAACAGTCATTGTTACCACTCAATGGGTCAGCCTATAGGGAGCTGTCCCCGGTGCAACTATGCAGAGGATGGACAATTTCAGAGTCATTTGTCTGAAGTTTGACACTGGAGGAGAGTGTAAGCCTGGCGGTCCCTGAGTCCCGTGAGGCTTAGCTCCCACAGTGTATCAACAGGATTACAGGAGTCCCATTTAAGCAGAAAAGACAGTGTCAGAGCAGAGGCTGTATAAAGACCACAGCAGCAGACTGAAGTCCTGTCAGAGAGAAGACTTATGTCCCAACACGCGCAGAGGTGGCAGGAGCTCAGGGGCAAAACAGTTCACCCTTTAATCCAAGTGTTAGTCCACTGCACACTGCTGTTGTGCCCTCAGGCAAGGCACATCATCCAGTTTGACTCTTATGTAAGGTTAAAATGACGTGCGTTTGTCCTAGGGCTGCATCATTTTAGAGGACAAAAATTACAATTACAATGAATTCCGACGATTATTATTGTGGTTAGTTTTACAATTAAAAAAATAAAACAAATTTGCTTTGCTACAAAAAGATAGGCTCCAAAACCTGAAGAGTTGAAAAAGATCAGAACAGTAGATAAAGGACTAAGCTAAAAGATAAACCAGGCATAAAACTAGCAAAACTAGCTGAAGGCTGAATTTGCTCTGCAGCCCACACTTTGAATAGGCCCGCTTTAATGACTCCAGAGTCAGATTAAGACCGAACTGTGGACTATTCCAGGTAAAGCCAAGCATCAAATAGACAACCTCCACCTTCATTGTGGTTAGATTAGCAAAAACAACAACAACAAACACAAAAACAACTAATAATAAAAAAAAAATTACATGTATTTTTATTTGACTTAAAGTATAATTTAAAAAGCAATAATTTCCTTATCTAGAATTTGCAAAAACAACACAGCAAAACAGATATTTAAAGACAGTAGAAGATAATATTTTCTATATTTTCTCCTCGAAGTTTCATAATGCACATTTTAAACACACTTAGTCATGGTTTTGTTTTGCTCATATTTGTTATGAGATGAGCTCAAAGATCTAAAACAGTTTCTACATAAACAAAATAACCATAAATCATAAATCTGTCTAAATCTGTGATAATGAGCACTTCTCCTTTGCTGAAAGAATCCATCCCACAGTCTCACAGTTGTGTCACAGTAAGATGCTGATTAGACACATGATTATTGCACAGGTGTGTGCCTTTGACTGGTCACAATAAAAGGACACCCTGAAATGTGCAATTTTCTATGGATTGAGGGGTGGGGGCTCAGAAAACGTCAGTCTCTAGTCTAGTGTGAGCATCATTTGCCTGATGCAGTGCGACACATCTCATTCACACAGAGTGGATCAGGTTGTGGAATGTGGCCTATTGGTGGATTGGATTATTTCAGCAAAGGAGAAGTTCTCACTATCACAAACTTAGACAGATTTGTGAACAATACTGGAGAGAAATTGTTATTTTGTGTATGTATAAACTGTTTTAGATATTTGTGTTCATTTCATTAAAATTTTTACAAAAACAAAAGTGTTGCGTTTATTTTGGTTTAATGTATGTGGGAGTAGGACTAACAATAAGAGTAGAAAAGCCAGCAGATACTGTTGGTGTAATTTCAGTAAAAAAGTGCAAACACTGAGATTTTGTAACCATACCAAAACTCACAAACAGTGCCATTTTTATTAGACTGTAGTGTTGTGCATATTCTGAAGACAACAGACTTAAGCTGATAATAATTCAGTTCCAGTGTGTTGTCTTTATAATCTCCAGGTCTTATATAGTCCAGCCAAAGACACAGATATTAAATCATATGACTAATTATCGTCATTGACATTTTTGACGGCGCACATATCCAAAGGTCCTGTGGTTAACTCAAATGTCACATCGTATTTATTTGTTAATTCATCTCCACGGGCTCAGAAAGTATGATCGCTGACGACATGTGCAGCTGTGAAGAACTGTGATTATACAAATACAAACATACATCTTGTCAAATGTAAAATGAGTCAGCAGTAAAGCGTGCTGCTGCAGTCCTAAAACAGCAGAGCGACCGTCCCGGGGCAGATGGGCTGTACCTGTGGGGTCATCTCGGAGCATATGTCTGTTTTGGGCGGAGGAGCTGTTTGGGCTGCTCTCTGCGCTGTGAACCTTATGGCAGCTCCAGGAGACATCTGTTTAACAAGGAGTTCCCATAACGCACCACGCTGAGAGCTGACATAATGTTACATGTGAATCAGCTTGTCCAAATCACTGTATTCTAGGGCTGTAGTTGGTTTAAAATATCTGGTAACAGGAGATGATATTATGTGCTGATCAGTTAGACTAAAACAGGCACTATTAAACATGAAAAAAAATTGTGATCTAACCCAAAACACTTTTTCATTTACCTAACCAGGAAACTAACACAGACATGAGGAGAACATGCAAACTTGTATAGAAAAAACGTGCTTTTCAAAGTCAACAGTCAACACATTTCGTGTGTCCATGTTGTGTTAATGACAATGGGTCGAACTGGCTAAGTAAGTCTCGCCCTGACTAAACTAATATTAATACAACATTCTATTCTTCCTCTTCATCTGGAGCCAGGTCCCTATCCTCCCACACCTCCTCCAGCTCTTCTGGGGGAATCCAGAGGCGTTCCCAGGCCAGTTGAGAGACATAATCCTTCCAGCGTGTCCTGGGTCTTCCCCGGGGTCTTCTACCGGTGGGTCATGCGCGAAACAGAGGTGCCCAGGAAGCATCCGAAACAGATGCCTGAGCCATCGAGCTCCTCTCGATGTGGGGAAGCAGCGGCTCTACTCTGAGTTCTTCCCTATGTGACTGAGCTCCCCAGCAGAGGAAACTCATTTTGACCTCTTCTAGTCCATTCGGTCATTATTCAAAGCTCATGATCATAGGAGAGGCTTGGAACGTAGATTGAGCAGTAAATTAAGAGCTTTGCCTTTCAACTCAGCTCCTTCTTCACCACAACGGTCCAATACAGAGATCGCCTGTCAATCTCATAATCCGTCCTTCCTCACTCATCAACAAGACCCTAGACAGCAATCTAATTAATCATAACCACCAGGTCTGATCTCTGAGTAAGTTAGGGTCAGATGTAAAAGTTGATTCAAATATGACATTGGCAATTATGCCATATTTTTAGGCTAAGCACTACAATATATCTTTATGTTTTTGCTAAATTTTTTGACCTCTTCTTACAAAACAGACAAGAGGGTGCAAAATACACTAAAGCAAGATAAATACTACATAGATGGATCTAGTGAAATTTCCAAGATTGGTCATTTATACGTTTCTTCCCCAAATACTGACTTGCCCATAGAGTAAAACAGGACATTATCAACAAGAACACAGCCTATTTAGTCTGTCCCCTTTCACCCAAACCTGGCCCAGTGATGAATTACTTCAATTAGTGATTATTAGGAGCTGTGATGAGGTGCGACGCTGTGCTGCTCCTCCACATCAGCCAACATCCACAAACAAGACAATTACCGTGGCAACCTCCTCCCCCCACTCTGGTCCATGTGCCTGGGTGACACGTGGCCTCACCTCCTCTGACCTTCCACTCAAAGTCTCAGTGACAACTGAAGAGACAGCTCCTACACGGCCCGGTACAGCGGCACCTGAGGCAAGTTTACATAGAAACTTTATTCATCACAGACAAAAATAAAGTTCCATTTAGGACGTGGAAAACTGGCCAGTGAAAAATTCAAATTGATTCATTGATTGATTGGTGCACATTCTGATATCTCAAAATACGCCATGGACTTTTGTAAACGAAACCCAGGCAGCCTGTTGAATGTGAGTGACTCGGGTTGAATTCTGCAGCGCTAGTGTCTTTTTTTATTATAGTATATAAAGTCATTATTTGTTTTTATTTCACATAAACTCATTGTTTTGCTGTTATACATCAGAAGTATGTTGTACATTGATTGTTTAGCTAAAAAAAGTCTAGATCAAACTGAGCCAAAGCAGGCTACATTTAGATCAAACCAGGCTAGGTCTTGTCCAAACCAGGCTTATTCTAAACAAAACCAAGCTAAATCTAGACAAACCAGGCTAAATCAAAACAAGGCTAAATCTAGTCAAAACAAGGCTAAATCTAGTCAAAACAAGGCTAAATCTAGTCCAAACAAGGCTAAATCTAGTCCAAACCAGGCAGAGTTTAGACAAACCAGGCTAAATCTAGTCTAAACAAGGCTAAATCTAGTCAAAACAAGGCTAAATCTAGTCAAAATCAGGCTAAGTCTAGTCCAAAACAGACAGAGTCTAGACAAACCAGGCAAAATCTAGTCTAAACAAGGCTAAATCTAGTCAAAACAAGGCTAAATCTAGTCCAAACCTGGCTAAATCTAGTCCAAACCAGGCTAAGTCTAGTCCAAAACAGGAAGAGTTTAGACAAACCAGGCTAAATCTAGTCTAAACAAGGCTACATTTTGTCATAACCAGGCTAAATCTAGTACAAACTAGGCCAAGTTGAGACAAAACCAGGCTAATTCTGGACAAAACCAGGCCAAGTTTACACCAAATCAGACTAAATCTAGTCTAAACCAGGCTAAGTCTAGACCAAACCAAGTTAAATCTAGACAAAACCAGGCCAAATCTAGTCTAAACCAGGCTAAGTCTAGACCAAACCAAGTTAAATATAGACAAAACCAGGCTAAATCTAGTCTAAACCAGGCTAAATCTAAACCAAACCAAGTTAAATCTAAACAAAACCAGGCCAAATCTAGTCTAAACCAGGCTAAGTCTAGACCAAAATAAGTTAAATCTAAACAAAACCAGGCTAAATCTAGTCTAAACCAGGCTAATCTAGACAAAAAATAAATCTAAACAAAACCAGGCTAAATCTAGCCTATCAAAAACAGTTTCTTAAGGGCTACATTTGTTGATTGTTTAGCTCTGTAGAATCTGTTTTATTAAATGTAGCCTAATCTTTAAAGTTAGTCCGAGGAGTGTATTTCTTAAAAACTTCATCAAGTTAAAAAACATTATTCTTTCTCTAACGTTTAACGGTGCATAAATATTTGATCCAATAGAGTCATTACAACATTTAAATTCTGCACAAAAATGCTCCAATTCTACAATAAAACCTCATACTTTATGTTTCTTGCCGATCTCCCAAAGGTTCAGATTCACATGTGTGTGTTTTAAATAAATCTTGATTGTGCATCATATTTCTGAGGAAGTCCACCTCCTGCTCCACGTAGAATGTTCCTCAATATAGCATTCAACTTGATCTGTATTGCACTGATTCTTTTTTTCAATGATTTAATAACTTAAGGAGCTCACAGGTTCACCTCTTCACAGATCTCTAGGTTTTGCAAAACATGTCCTGTCGTTTACTCATAAATGTAAGGGGAAAAAAATCTATTAAGCCATGTTTTTATGAAGAATTAAGGCAATTGTCAAAATTGCACATATGGGGGACAGTCAAATCTATAAAAACATCACGTCATGTAATTATAGTCATGACCGTACTAATTGAGTCCAAGACCGAGACAAGTCCAAGACCACTGAAGACCAGATCGAGACCAAACCAAGACTTTCAAGATCGAGACAGAGACTAGACCAAGGTCCATCAAGACCAGACAAAGACTACTTTTGTAATTACAGTATATACAATTATCATTGTGTACACGATCGTATTGTGCAGGGCTTATCGCAAACTGTGCCTGGGACAATGAAACATGGTCTTGGTGTCCACAAGACCAAGTATAACTGGAGTATTCCTTTCTGCGCTAGTTTCTGATTGTTGGTGCTAAAGTGAATCACAGGACATAGCCGAGCGCTTGGAGGCGGTCTCCATTTAATCTGGATTACAATGAAAGTGAACAGAGTCAACACATGCTGCAAACAGTTGGCCCAAACTACAAAGAGACAATGACTGTGTCAGTACTTTTACAGACTTCTGCGCATCAATAAATAAAAACATTAGAACAATTTATATGCTTATTAATGACGAGGTGAAATAATGACTAATGTGCTCTTAAAACACAGGATTACATTTGATGACCAACTCTTCTACCACGGGGTTTTGCAAAAGGGAAGAGCCCAAATCTACACCAGTCCAACGTGGGCGGACTACAGCAGCACAGTACACAGATGCCAGATATGTAGAATAAACAGCAACAGAGAGAATTTTGTGTAATTTAAACAAAAATTAATTGGTTACAGAAGCACCCTTGAGACCAAGACAAAATCGAGTCTAAATGTGCTTGAGTCCAAGAGTACGACTACACTAGTTGTAACATCTTTAATCAGGAGTAAAAAAGGTGGTTTCCTATTCAATCTAGTGAGATTTTTCAGTCACACTAGACCACGCCCCGGATATGACGCTTTGCTGACTATATCTCTTAAGTCTGTGGATCCAATCTCAAACAGGCAATGATTCATCTTAATGTGGAGTGTTAGTGTTTTGTCCATAGACTTTATATTGTCCCCTGTCCTCCACCTCAGCTACTCCTCTCATCAAACTCAGGAATGTCGACGCAAGTTATTTATGCCCTGAAATAAAACCATTAAAACCCACTTGAGATCAATTTAAAAGTGAAAAACAACATCCGACCGCTGTGTAAAGGGAGACTGTGCCAATTTAATTTTGGTCACAATCGCTTAGTGCAAATAATGATGCATCAGGCGAGTGTAAATGAAGAAGCTTGTTATTTTCAGTATTTTCAGACGCAGAGCAAACCAAGTGGATTTCTTCAGGGGGAAAAGACGGTTCCCATTTGGCCATCGGTGTAAACACAGAAAGTCACAACCTCCCGACGGCCAGAGCCAAGACTGAACCGAATATTCAGACAGACAGAGGATGGGAAAAGGCCACAGGGAATTTTCTGATGCAGAATTTATATCACTGAGAAGAGTGGATTTTTAAATTACACAAACAAACTTGTTCCACTGAAAGTTCACTCACAAACAGGCATTAAATCTACAAATTTACAGCCATTTTCTTACATTTTTTAAGTGGCACTAAACACCCAATCAACTTTTTTGCCACTATGAGCTTTACAAGTTGGTTGTGATTTCCACCATGTATTTAGAGATAAACTATGGATTTTCATTACATTTTGTCACCCTGAAGGAGGATCGCCTATGGCTAATTTAATGTCTTACTGCGTTCATGTCCTGGTTCGATTTGCCATCCTTGCTTTCCTTTTTCAATATTCATAAATAATAACATGAACTGGGACCGCAAAGGCGTGAAATTGTGATAATCATACGTTATTGACTTGTCCTGTTAAGATCGGGTTGAAGGTGCCAAAACAACTCAAAAGTGATCCAGTCTAGGGGATCTGGGCTAATGGAAACATTGTTATAAATCAATCCAGATACAGCCTGCAATAAATGAATGATGAGAGAAGATTTTTACATAATACGTTTCCATTCAGATGTGAACTCTATAAATGTCTAAAAAGAAAAAACTCGAAAAGACACGTGCCCTGACCAATTATAAATCCATATTCCTCCTTCCTCTGTCCAAATAAAGACTCCCGCTGACTGTCATTACCTCGATCAAAGGCAGACGAGCCTCTTTCCTTGAGTGTAGATCGAGCGTGTGTGTGCTGCCCAGTGCGCTTGTCTGAACTCATACGGGCCGATGTACAGTGCGCCTCTGCATTATTCATCACAAAAGCCTGAGTGAGTCTTTTCTGTTGTCATGGCGAGCGCGGAGAACAGCCACGTCCATGTAAATCATTGTAGATATAGCTTCAATCATGGGCTCGGCAGTAATAGAGGGCACGACTCAATTATAACGCTGTAAACCTCGCGCCCTTTGAGAGAAATGCCACGCGCCCGAGCTGTTCTCGCGCTTTACCTGACCCTGTTAAATGGGGACTTAGCCGGTTAATACAAACAGAGGAGCAGAGAATTATTTTATAATCAAATCCAAGAACATACAAAGGTTCTATAGAGATTATCGGTCAATGTCACTCTCCGCTCTACTGCGCATTTCATCTGCAGAAAGAAACCACTCTTCAATATAAGAACCGAGGGCCAGAACAAATGGTTTGGCCTTCCACTCATCTTCTTACATTAGAATACATGCTTGTTGTTGTTTCATTTTAGGTTTGCACTATTTTAAACATGGACACCAAAGCGTAGCACACAAGCTATGGTCAGAACTGAGTAAGAAAAAATTATAAGACAGACTAGAAGTGATTCTATTTAAGCTTTCACTGCCAGCCCTGTTCTCACTTTGACAACCTCTCTTTTTGTTCATTTGAAACAATATTCACAGCTTCACAAACAACTTTCTGCAAGTGGAATCATGACATGTTGTACATCAAATGAGACCTACAAGTGTCTACTTTCATTTAACAAAAAAATTGGTATTCTCCTGTAATCCATTAAGTTTTTTTTAGACATTTCTTGTTTTCATTAGATTTCAACTTCTAACACAAGCTTCATGTCAGTGTTGTTTTCCTCGGTTCTACTTTTTGTGAAAGAATATGAGCTACTATAATGAAATAATGTCTTTAGGATAAAAATACAAGGTTTACATGATTAAAACAGTGAGGGCGAGAGTCTTTTTCATCTTTAAACCAACCAAAGTTGTGTTACAGACGAATGGCTGCATTTTCTTCTTTCTTATGTCGATTACACAGATTTAGCCTCTTTCACAGAGCATAGACTATATATAACCCTCCAAACATGAAGAAATACAGTAGTTTTATACTCTATACAATTTTTGAATTGCTCAAGAGGAAGTTAAGTATTCTCCACGAGACTCGCTGCATAGCTGTTCTCCTCAGTGTCCTAGTCCAATTGTCTTTTCTTCATTTTAAAGATCAAATATCTTCTCTAATCTTACTCAATGATGTTTTTAGTTCAAGCTGTTTTGTCTGTAATCTGTTTGAAAAGAAAGACGGCCTTTTAGAATCAGCTGATACATAAAGCACAGTCGACTGTGCTGTCTTATTGTCAGCAAAAGAGCCCAAGAGGTCTGGCTGCAGCCGACGGGGGCGCCATATTGAGCTCCACCGGAAGCTCCACTAGGTCCACCGGAAAACGCGTCAAAATAAATTTACGTAATTATTAATAAAACAATTAAAAACAAAGGCATTTTTTTTATTAAAACTACACCTAAAAAGATAGGATATGCCTCTAACTACCTGAATTATTATTTGAATATTTTTTATTTAAATATTATCCGATTTTATGTTGGTTTACATTTGTCACTAAGTTACTGGAGCTTAAAAGCCACGAGTGACTTAATTTGCTACATTTAAAAAAATAAATAAGAATTTTTAGAAAGTGGGAGATTTCAAATTAACTGATCATCTTGTATGAAGACATAGACACACACAAACACAAATCTCATTAAAGGTATTCATTAATTAAAATTCTATTTCATATTGTAAATTATTAGAAATTAAAATAAAAATACAACACAAACAAATAAATAAATACACATAAATGCTCATGTAATACAAACGTTTTAAGTATGTCTGCAAAGTAAATAAAAGATAAGATATCCTTTATTTGTCCCACAATGGGGAATTCCAGTGTTGCAACGCACATTTAGTAACATGCAATCAAACAAGATAATAGAAATAAAATAGACTTAAAATATGTATAAAATATTCACCCTGTTAAACTCAGTTGAAAAGTCAAAATTTGCGTATTTGAATTTAACACATTTAGATTAATTGAAATCCAAGTTTTTAACGGCATTACTAACAAAATATTAGAAGATTAGAATGATGTCAGGCAAACTTTTATACGAGGCACAACAAATCTGTCAACTTAGTGTATATTTAATAAATCCCCATAATTATTAAATAATACTAAACGTAATTTAGGTGAAAATGCCTCCGAAGTACAAATAATAATGAAATGATTCAACTTTCTATCAACCGAGTTCGTCTACTCACCGAGCTTTTTTCGTCTTTCTCGTACCAGTAGTGGCGCTAAAAAAAAAAAAAAGCGTTTTCTGGTGGAGCTTCCGGTGGAGCTCCACTCAATATGGCGCCACCCATCGGCTGCAGCCAGACCCTTCTCAAAGAGCACTTGTATTTCCTGGTCATTTGATTTCCTCTGGGTCTTTGTGCTCAAACTACACCCCCCTCTGCTGGTGAATCTGTGAAACTGCATCATATATTTGACTGAAGACAAAGTCAGCACGTGCATCAGAAATTCACGTCATTGGCAGGGAAAGAGTTCAATTGAGCACCGCCAACTTATTTTTGGTGCAAACTCCTAATTGTGCTCTCTAATTTTTTTTTTTAATTTGCACAGTGCTAAACTCTTGTAGTTTGCTGACAACAGCGCTGGTCCTTTCTGTTGTCAGGTTGTGTCCGTGTTCTTAAACAAATAATCCCTCTAGAGTGAAGTCTAATTACAACAGAACGCAAAATAGAGATGATGAGATACATTGACTCAAGCAAGAGAAACGTTAATTCAAATTAGTCGTCCAATTCACCAAGCTAGGGCTGCAACAAGTTAATCGATTTATCGCAACTAATTATTTAAATAATTGTCAACTAATTTAGTATTGAATAACCGGTAATTGTTTTTATTTAGGTTTCAAAACATGCCCTGTGCTGAAAAAACCCCAGATTGACCAGCAATGAAAATTGTGTAAATGTATTGTTTTTATGATGTAAACATGACTTTCTACACCTCTAGAATGTACTGCACTGGAAAAATACAGGCTCAAACAGGCTTATATGAAAAAACTGCTTGAATTAAGTAAATGTATTTGTTTTTAGCAAAATTTGACTTTCTCACACTAAGATTTGAGAATAAACAAGCACGTTTCATCTTTATTTCAAGTGAAATTCCATGTTTCAAGTTAAAAAAGCTCATCATTTCCTTATTTAGGTAAATTCCATCAGTAAATCACATTTTAAAACAGCCAAAACTTACACAAAACAAGATTAAAATGTTTCAACTCAAATTTGGCACATTTCTTGTTTTCTAGAGACTTTTACATTCTAAACAACTTATCGATTAATCCAAAGAATAATCGTCCAACGAATCGATTAGCGAAATTACTGTTAGTTGCAGCCCTATAGCAAAAGTTGCAAGTGGCAGAAAATACTAAAATAAGATGTTTCCTTTGTTTAATGAAGCAAAAATTGAGCATAGCACCTTTAAATGTGTTTGTTTGCGTTCACGTATTTCATGTAAGTGTTCCGAGCTACAACTTCACTTACAAGTTACTCTCAATAATAATCGTTTTACTGACAAACCACAAAAGATGAAGTTTTTTTTGGAGATGATTGAGGATGAGAATCGAGTTCTATTTTTAGCAGCAGCAGAATCATGGCTCCTCTATTACTGCGTCTCTTCTCAACGCTGCTTTTCCTGTTTTGAATTTTATCTTTCACGACCTACAACAGTCTAAACTTGGTGAAGATGACCAACACTGAGCCGAGTCTGTGGATGTATAACGTGACACTTTTACACATGAAGCAGAGAAGGAGCCAGAACGACTGAATCACAATGAGACGCATGTGCGGAGCAGGAATAAACAAACAGAAAAGCCTTCAGTGTCTGTGCATAAGGCCTAATGTTTGATCCCTGCACGTCTGTCTCAGCAAAGCAGCACGAGAAACCATTCAGAAGTTAGTTAGAGGCAATATTGTTCTAAAATCATCTCTGTAACAAACCGCTTTTTTGACCAAAGTGTGATTTCCTTGTTTGATGCATTTGTCTGTTCAAATGCAGACTTTATTTTCCCTCCTACTTCTCTTGTTGGTCAGTATTTGTTTTGCTCTGAGTGAGTGACATCTGGATTTAAACATCCTAAACCTGATTTTGCTTTTGCTGTGAATAAGAATTGTGACAAAATTAAAATCATGATCTGGCTCTGAGAAAACTGTATAAAAATTGTTTGTTAAACCACCCAGCCTGACTGCTGTCCTCCTGAGTTCTGTCATAAATACTAATATTCATGTTTTTCTCATTATTACTTAGTTTGCTGTGACAGTCTCTGTGGTAAACAGAATTTTGACATCAGTCAAGTTGCAGTTTTTGAATAAAAAGGTGAAAAAAGCAGAACACTGTGTTGAGTTGTGTCAACAAAAAGTGACAAAAAACAGCAGCAATTTGCATCGATTTAACCGGCACATTTTTCTGACAGTTTAAGAAGTTAAATGAAAAAGTATAAATAGTTTGTTTTATTGCCATTATTTGTAACCAGGAATGTCCCACTGAGATTCTGACACAATAATACTGAGAGGTATTATTGTGTAATTCATTGTTTCTCAAACTGTGGTGTGTGGGCTGATACTTGAAACAATCTGCAGTTTGACTATCTGTCAACGCTAAGCTCTTGTTTTCTTTTGGGCTAAGCCCCTCAGACTCAGATTCACTTTTTGTGGTGATTGTTGATCTCATGAGAAGTGGGACTCCCTCGACCAGGTCCCAGTTCACGAAGAATTTACCAGTTTGACTGGTGTTCCAGCAACAAATAACATGATTTTTTTTTTTTTTTTTTCAGTTTGCACCTGACTTGATAAATCAGGCCCCAAAAGTATCTTTTAGAAATGCATCTATGGTTAAGCTTTCTGCACACAAGAGTTTGGCCCGATTTTAAGCCAGATGTGCCCCTCTATGAGTTTGGGGAGGCGTGGCTAGAGTGAAGATTTTTGTTTGAGATTTTTTTTAATTTTTTGTAGACTGTTTGTCAGGAGCGTGAGGACCTTCACAACAGAAGCATCTGGTGCATTTGCCTTGTGACGGCGGCTCTTAAAATGTAAAAAAAGCATCTAAAAAGGTGATGAATTTTAACTTTTACATTATATTTTTTGTTGGGAAAACAATTGTTGCATTTGTCTAAATCTCTATGGTTATTTATAATGAGAATCTGTATCTCTCATTGATCTACTGGCTTTTGGCCAGCCAGTAAGTAAAGCTGTAAATGTATTTAAAAAGATCTAACTGGGCCAAAACAAGCAACATCTTCAGTAATATCTTAAACACAAACTCCAAATACCACACATTTTTTTTGGCTTGAATGATAAAAATAAAATTAAAAAAAAATTACATTTCAATCGTTTAATGTACTTTTTGATAGAATAAATTCAATTTAATAGTGACTCATTACTGTGACTGTCAAAATTAAATATAATTTTGACCAGCAAAAATGTGTATTTTTACCTTGTTTATTTCTCTTTTCTTTATGCCACCATGAAGTTTTGTTATTGGTCTGACAAAACTTTTAAAAATCTATTCAGAAAAAGTCAAAATTTATAAAGTTATTATATTGTATAAGTTATTTATACGTGCTTACTTGAGTAACTAGACACAGATGTAGACAGATATTCGCTTGTATAAGAGTCCGTAAGAGAGGAGTTGACAATGCCATATCTTATAAATTCCCACTGCTATAGCGCTGACCCAGTTTTGACCCGTTAAACTCATTTACACCTTCTTTTCTCAGGTTCAGATGCATCAAAGGTGAAGACAAAATGTTCACCTGCCGCTTAAAAATACCTCCATTTACAGCCACATGATGTTTTTCCCTGCACCTGTCAGAGCTCAGGGCTTTAAACTTGACATGTATCACAGTCACTCTTTATGTCAGGATGTAGGCTGCAAGTCAATCAATTAATCAACAAAGGTGGGACCAGAGGTGAGTCACTGTTCAGCAAGCCTCAAGTCTTTAGCCTCAAGTCAAGTCCCATAAATATAATTTAAACTATATATATTTTTAGATATTGTGTGGATTTTCCAGGCAAGCATTTTTGGGGGTTTGTTCATGGGCTACACTTTCACATGATAAATATGGTGGTTTTAGGTCACTTTGTAGATTTAAACCACAAACACATCCATCGATGACAGAAGCATATTTTCATAATTTTTATGCTGTGTTCAGACTGAACAGTGTTAAACCGATGTAAACCTGCGTCTTGAAGTGACCATCAAATTTGCGGCGCTGATCTGTGTCTAGCGTGTTGAAATTCACTTGTTTGGGCGTCTGCTGATGCTGCATCTTGCAAAGTAGACACTCCAACCCGCATTGGACACTTTGGCTGCCTCATCAGGCGTCAACGCCCGAGTTGGGCTCTGCTGAACTTTCAATCGTCGAACGCCCGCGTCCACCAGACAGACACTGCTCTCCTGTGAAGTAGTGACGCTGCTCTGCTCTCACATCAAGAGAAAAAAGGACTGTTTACTGAGGTCTTTGAAACTTTTTTTTAGAGAAAGGTCGCCTGTTTTGGGGCTTTTTTCAAAGACTTGGTTGTTTGTTGCTCTGAAAATCTGGCAACCCGGCAAAACAAACAAAATGGGACATGATCTGGTCTGACAATGTTCTCACATGGATTTATCAAAAATGCTTGCTGTCGTGTTTAAACCACTGCAGTACAACTAAGCAGTGGAGGAGTACAGAGACAACAAAAGGACATTGCCTGGAGGAGGACATAGTTGTACTATTGGGTGAGCTATGTTTTATAAATGCAGCAAGCCTACATGCAAAACAAATCTTTTTAATATCTTAAAAGATATTAAATTATCATTAACTTGTTCTGCGGCAACACACAGTGTTCTAACTGATCATTTTAATAACTTTTTACTGAAAGGTTGAAGTTGCTTGTATTAGTCTTTTTTTTTTCAAAGGTTTGGTCGCTTGTTTCTCTCTACAACTCTCTCTGATCTGGCATTGTCATTGAGTGAATGACAATGATGACTGGTATTTTATTTACCTCAAAGGCAATTGGGCAAAACTGTCTACGAGACCCATGATAAAATTGAAATTTTCTCGTAGTGAAAAGCAGTGAGCAAACCTACAAGCACCACCTAATATTATAGTTCATCACAATATCTTTTAATCTGGAACAACATGGCAAGCTTCAAAGGTGTTATTGTGACAAGGCGACACTCACAGAGGAACAGAGGGCGAGAAAACTGGTAAATGGATTGAGAAACTAGCCCAGATGATTAAACAATGGCAGGACAAATATGAGAGAAAGCAGCGTGAATGAGATGGAAGAAAGAAGAGGAGGAGGAAGAGGTCTGTTCCAACACTTGCGAATCCTTGTGTGGAGACCTGAGCCAATTCTATTTTCACGTCGTATCCATCTGGTGTGAGATTCCCTCTATAACGCAGCTATATGTCGCCGGAAAAATCAGAATGGAAAAGGCATTAAAAGATCGACACCACCTAATTTGGTTTAAGATGCTGTCAATCTGCATTACACAGTGTCAGTCTTGCCCAAAGCTCTGCAGAAACAGTTAAAGCAGATGTACTACTGTAGGTTTTTTTCAATAAGAGATGGGCTGTATTGTATAGAGCAGGGATGGTGAACTTCAGGCTCGCGAGCCAATCAGAGTGCGGCTCCTTGGCTCATTCAGAAACACAGCCTCCACACAGTCTTTCTTTCTCCCTCTTTCCTTTCCTTCAATTCCTTCCAGTGGTAAGCTGCGTGAACTGTCAGCGTCAAAGCAGAGCTATTTAACAGACAGACAGCTTCTTTAAAGATGATATTCTGTGAAACGGAGCTTCATATTGATTGAGAAAAGGTCCAAAATATAAATAAAACATGTGAAGAAAAAGATCGCAGCACAAATAGCGTAAAACGGTGCTGTGCAGAAATCTTCAAAGCTATCTTTACAGCCTCTGCTTTTACATAAATGTGACACAAAACAGAAGTTTAGACTCTGCCCTGACTAAAGAGTGCAGCAGTGTTTTCTCTGCTCTGATCAGACAGGACAGTCCTGTATTTAGGTACATTTCTCCATCATTTGTATTTGCTTTATATTTAGTTACTACAGTTGCAAGAAAAGGTATGGGACACTTGGGGATTTCTGCATAAACTGGACATAATATTGCTTATCATCTTCTTCTAAGTTAATAAATAAAAAATCTCCTTTAACAAATACTGCACAATTATTAATACTACAGTTTTCATTAAAACATACTGAACATAATTATATGTAAGATTCCACTAAACATTTCGCTTCTACTTGCCCAATTTGGCTGTTTTGATAAGGTTTATAATTGTCTTTTGTCCAGCAAATATGACTCAGTAGAGGTAATTCTACACCTGTTACCTAGCAACCATACTGTTACAAATGCACATAAAAGACACGTACAATTGGACAAATGATAATATATTGCAACACTTTACATTTGATAAACTCCAGGGAAACTGTCTTTGCATTTTGGTGCTTTTTGTCGACATATGTGGAAGAATTCTATTTTACAACTTAAATTACTCACACCAAACTAAGTCAAAATGAGAAAATCTGTCATATGGGCTTTACATGTTTTCATGAGTTTACTGAACACAACTTGTAAACATTCACAGGGTATAAAAACTATGTGAACCTCCAGGCTAATGACGTCTCCAAAAGCCACTTGAGTCAGTCAAAAGGAGTCCAATCAGTGTGATGTGATGAGATGTGTTGGCTAAAGCTGCAATCACTAGTTTGAGTTTGCTGTCCTTAAGAAGCTTTGCCTGATGTGAACCATGCCTCACACAAAAGAGCTCTCAGAAGACACACGATGAAGAGCTGTTGACTGGCATGAGGCTGGAGAGGGTGACAAAAGCCTTGATTTCATGTGTCTCTACAGTGTGGTGGTTCTACAAAGACGACCGCAAGAGCACAGTACAAAATGCCAAAGAAGAAGAAGTGTTAGCTGAAGACTTACAAAAATATCTGTTCACATCTACAATAAGGAAAACCACGGAAGAAGCCTCTGCTGTCCAAAACCTCATCCATTCATTTTCTGCAGCTCTAATAAGAGTCGGGTCACAGAGCAGGCGGCCAGACTTCTCTTTCCACCCACTTTTTTTTTTTTTTTTTTTTTTTTTTTTTTTTTTTTTTTTTTTTTTTTTTTTTTTTTTTTTTTTTTTTTTTTTTTTTTTTTTTTTTTTTTTTTTTTTTTTTTTTTTTTTGTCTGGTCTGGCCCCACTTCTCTTTCCACACACATCAGCCGGAACTCCGACTCCCGAAGAGCAGGTGATATCTGACAAAAGCTGTATTGCAAGGCACATCTCAATTACGATATTCAGATATATTATCTCAAACCAACTGGAAAATGTTCAAATTATATCTTTAAATGCATTAGTTGAAGCTTCTATTAGGCTGTAGTTATTAAACATTTTCGGTCTACTTGAGACATGTGCAATCAATCAATAAGTCTCAATGTTCTGACCAAGTTATTTGCCTAAACTGCCCTCACAACACCAAAACTAAATGCTAAATTGCTATTCATAAAGAAATGTAAGCAGCGTCCTAAACAGAGCTATTTAACAGACAGATCGTTTCTTTGAGAAGCATTTCCAATATATTCTGTGAAACTGGAGCTTCATTTTGATTCTTATTTTGTGCAAATCTACCTTATATCTCAGAGAAAAGCTCCAAAACAGACAAGAAAAAAAATATAAAACAACAACATTACAGCGCGGAAATCTTCAAAGTGATGTTTACAGCTGTGGCTTTGTATGAATGTGACATAAAACAAACTAAAATGTGTGCAGCAGTGTTTTCTCTGCTCTGATCACACTCTTTATGGGGGAGACTTTTGATTTACTGACTGATGTCTGTTTAATTATAGTAAAATTACATCACGTAATGAAAATATCACCCTAAAACACACCAAAATACAGGAAATTGCACCAAAATAAGAAGAAAATCTCCCAGACCCTCCCTAAATTACATCAAAACCTTGTTATATAGAAAAATATTTTTAATGGAGGGCTCACAGTGTCTGCGTTTATGTCATTCAATAAAATGTACTTTGCTGAAAAATTCAACTCTTGGCCTCTGACCAGTTCGCCACCCCTGGACTAGAATATCAACTTCTATACTCATTTCTATCTTAATTTGCATCTTTAAACAACTATTTTTGAAGCATTTCCCACCTGGTCTTGAGAACGGTCCAGGTTCTAATAACCAGGTGGCATCCGAGGTTCATATAGATTGATAAATAAACTAACAAAATGGAAAACTGAATTGAATTGTGACTTAAGTGAATCGTCACATTCCTACTTTCAACACCACAACAGTCCGATACAGTTCATCACTGCTGACACTGCACTGATCCGCCTGTCAATCTCACGCTCAACACCCCAGGATACTTAAACTCTTACACTTAGAACAAGAATTCTCCAGCCAGCTGAGAAGGGCATGCCATCTTTCACAGATTAAGAACCAAGGCCTTCGAAACAGCTTATTTGGAGTTTGCGCACACACAAACATAACACAGACCAGGTTATGCAGAAGAAAAACATCTTCAACCTGGGAAAATAAACTAACTTTGAGTGTAAACGATAAAAAAAAAAAACAATATAATGGCAAAAACTTTAAAAAAAGACGGTCTTGAATAGTGAAATGTGGCTGTGTTTGCCTGTATTGAAGCTGGTCCCAAACCTCACGGGGATTTGAGACGAATTCATCAAGGGGACGAGAGTGACAGCAGTCTCTCAACCAGAAACACATGCTTCACAGACGAAAGAAGAGAGAGGGAGAGAGAGAGAGAGAGAGAGAGAGAGAGAGAGTTAATTAACTTTCAGATTAGGTGTTTCGGATGGAGTGTAGAGGGCACAGGGTTCTTCTGAAGGACTGAGAATGAGATGTACAAGAGAGTGAGACAGAGAGGACAGGAGGAGAGAGGTAGAGAGAGTGAGAAAGAGGACAGAAGGAGAGAAAGAGAGGACAGAAGAAGAAAGATAGAGAGAGGACAGGAGGAGAGAGGTAGAGAGAGTGAGAAAGAGGACAGAAGGAGAGAAAGAGAGGACAGAAGAAGAAAGATAGAGAGAGGACAGGAAAGAGAGGTAGAGAGAGTGAGAAAGAGGACAGAAGGAGAGAAAGAGAGGACAGAAGAAGAAAGATAGAGAGAGGACAGGAAAAGAGAGTAAAAAGAGAGAGGACAGGAGGAGAGAGATAGACAGTGTGAGGGAGAGGACAGAAGGAGAGAAAGAGAGAGCAAACAGGAGAGAGAGAACGAGAGAGAGAGGACAGAAGAAGAAAGATAGAGAGAGAACAGGAGAAGAGAGAGAGGACAGAAGAAGAGAGAAAGAGAGGGGCAGGAGAACAGGTAGAGAGAGAGAGAGACAGAGAGGACAGGAGGAGAGGTAGGGAGAGTGAGAAAGAGAGAGAGAAAGAGAGAGGAGAGAGGTAGGAAGAGTGAGAAAGAGAGAGGACAAAAGAGAGAAAAGAGAGGACAGGAGGAGAGGGAGAGAAAGGAAAGTAGCAAGGAGTGAGAGAGAAGAGTCAAAAAGATACAAAAGAGAGAGATGGAAAAGGAGAAGTGACACATGAAGATAGATAGAGAGAGAGAGAGAGAGAGAGAGAGAGAGAGATGTTAATGAGGTCACATAACTCCTGGATTGAGAATTGAAGTGTTTAATAATAACGTGAGAGCTCTTGCGTCCTGATTGCGAGTGTGTCAAACAAGTCAAAGTTTGGAGCAAAACAGTCGCTCAAAGTCACAACACTTAAAGATTCTCTGTGTAACTTTTCTTCTTCTGCTGCAGGGTCTGCCGCCTGCTGTTTCCGTCAGTTGTTCGATGCTTGTTTAGATCAATTTTGTGTTTTACAGTGAACAAAATGAATTGTTCATCACGATGTGTTTAAGTTTTTTTTACAGCTGTCATTGAGATGTGCTAATGTGTTAGTTAGCCACAATTATCCCAGAACTGGACCAGGTTTTCATCACGACTGAAAATGTTAGTTACCTATGTAACTGTAGTTCTATGAGTAGCTAAAGCTAAAATCATTGGCTTGGTTATATACATTTCTGTTCAGCCTAAAACAAAATGAAAAAAACATTCTGATCCTACAAAATATTAAAACGGATGAACACTGGTAATATTATGTAAAACTGAGTTTATTCGAACTACAAATTAGACATTTTAAAATATATAATTTGGTGTTAAAATTACGCATCTAAACCTAAATACCACAGACAGACCTTTTTATACTTTTGCAGACGGGGGTAGGGGCATTGATATTTTTTCCATTTCAAGGGGGGCATGGCAAAAAAAGTTTGGGAAGCACTGGTGTAAGCACATTTTTCAATATTAGCTTATTTGAGCTTGTACATATGGGCCTTAATTTTGGCTGATATTTGATCAGAGCGGAAGAAAGAAAAAGAGGAAGACAAAGAACAGAACAGAATAGAAACACTTTTGCTGTGTGTTGGTTGCTCTTAAAAGTAAGTTATGTGATGTGCATAAACATTTTATTCATCAAACAATGAGACGGAATAAAAGTTTGGGTTGAACTTTATGATTTTGGCTATACTATCTGATCCTCGTTATGCTTTATTTAAAACTAAAATAAGAAAATCATTCTCAGAAATTGGTCTTGAAAATCGACCAGAGAAAAAACCCACATTGGTCGACTTCTGCAAAACACAATATGTCTTTAACGTGGAAACACACTGGGAGCTGTTTGACAAAAGCAGTGATGTAATGAGGATGGAGTTTGAGTGGAGCTACGTGCAGCTGCATCTAGAATCTCTTTTTGACCTTGTATCAAAAATGCACCAAAACTACATGTTATTAAAGTAAGCTTGAGTAAAATGTAAAGCACAAACATGACATTAGTGCCCACACAAGTCCACTCATCCACTCCATTTATGTTTAGACAACACCTATGAATAAAATATGACCCAAGTCAAAGGAAAAGCCTCACATCACTCACTCCAAAGCGACTTTCACAGCACAGAATGTTCAAGTGGAGAAGGGAACATGGAGAGGTGGGCGATGTATGGGCGCTTTCCACGACATCGCAATATTAGCTTCAAGTATATGGTGTTTCAAATGCATTGCTGGCTGTTCTGAATCATTTTCAGACAATTTTAGTGCAAACTGATCAAAAGAATCACAAACAAATAAATCACAAGTATATACTTTTTCAGAAAATGGTGTAATTTAAAGCTGGAACACTTTGGCAAACCACTAGTTTCAAATGCATTGACACTAGTTTTAAATGCATGGATTTTTGGACAACAGCATTTTCAGTGAAGCCAAGGGTGTTGTTCCTGCGCAGCCAATCAGCTCTCCTCCCAAAGAGTCATGTGGTGTGTAGTCGTTATGAACCACCAAAGACATATTTTGAACTGTATTCTTCATTCATCTTTAAAGGGGACAAAGGAAAGCAAAACCTTGCCCCCCAAAAGTGATCAAGTTTTACAACCCCTCTGTCTCTTATCAACGGCCTGTTGATTCTAGCACCAAAGCCCCCTGCTGTGACCTTTTTCAGAGACTTGCAGGACAAGGACTTTCTTGTAACTCATTTACTTTCATGTGTGTTTTCATGTGTTCTCATGTCTGTAACCTTGTTGAAATATGCATTTGGAAATGTTCTTTTTTTCATTACTTCATATATGTTTGATTGTGACAGTTATTTCATATCACAATTGAAGTTCACTATTGAAAATGTAACAGTTTGAGATGTCAATATGATTCCAATTGCATGTATGTTCTTGTTAATTGAATAAGTGAATAACAGCTAACTATTTATTGATTTAAATTAAGTAAGGACATATTAAGCCCTAAGCCACTCCCAGGTCATGAGACTCCACAAAGACCAAAGTCTTCTGGATACAGTGGGACACTTCTACTTGGAACTTCCTGGCTCTTGACTTCTACCTTCTTCACGTGCTGAACGGGGGTTGGAAAAGCTGTGAGGGCCTCCGGGCCTTGGCTGCCCTGCGGGGTCAGCCGCCCTACTACAATCCTGAGAGCTACAAGCTACAAAATGGAACTTCCCAACTACTGCTCAAACCACCGAACAACAGTAGCTGCACCTTCTGATCATGACCCAAACAAGGAAAGGCCTGCAACTCAGTGGACACAAAGCAGCAACACATCTCTGACCTCATGGGACGTAAGACCAAAATGGCGGCTGAACACAGAGTGGCTTAAGAGTAGTGAGGAAGTCTTGTTATACCTAATTTGAACCAAATCAGATCTTACCCTTGAAACTAGTGTTTATTGTAACTGTTTGGAAATTAAGGATGAATGTTTAAGTTTGTTTTTGTTTATATAAACCACACAAAAATGTTACTGGGTTATGATTTTATAATTAGGAATTTGTCACTGTCATGAGAGAGCTGCGCCTTTAGAGAGACCGACGAGGCGTGTAAGTTTTAAAATTTTGAGTTAGACTTTTAAAGGTTAACTCTGGTGATCCAATTTGATTATTTCATTACTTGCCTACACAATATAATAACTAATAATTAGCAATTATGTGCGCCATGCCACAATTAGCCGATTTTTAGCTTATTAAATAAAAACAAATGCATAAATCTACTACATATCTAGTACCAGCGTGAGGCTGGTATCACAGTAATGCAGTAAGAATAAATCTACTACAGGTGACTCAGAGGGCCCTTTTTAGAAAAGATAAAATATTTTTATTAGTTAGATGTAGACAGCAGTTAGTATTAGCAGTTAGTAGAACAGTTTTATTAGTACAAATATACCCAAATATACGACTGAAAAATGAAGAATGATACAAAAACAAAACAAAACAAACAAACAAATAAACCAACAAAAACACACAACAACTGTTACAGATTGTCTTTGACTTACTATAAACAAGCAAGACTTATACAACAAGAGAAAAACTTAGTGGAGTTTGGTGAACAAACGGGACATTATTACACCAGGCTCACACTACCTCCAGTCGTGCATGCGTACATGCCTGTACATGCGTATGTACAGACTCTGCTGGCATGGTTCAACTCAGCTTGGGAGTTTACGTGATCACAGACTCATGTTTAGGAAATACTGGTAAACAAAGAACACTTGCATCGAGTTGGCTGGGGAAATTTCTTTGATTAAAATGCCAAACTTGGACAAGAGCTAGCTGTTTCAACCTGGTCTGAACGGTATGACTGACGTCTGGCTCCTTAAGCTTGAGCTGTTTTTTCACTCACCTGATTGTAACCTGTATGGATTGTAGGGTCAGATTTCCTTCACAAATGTTGAATTAGCAGCATAACTTTTGTTTTCACACAGTGATAAAGTCTTGTAGTTATCTGACAACAGCGCTGGCTAGTGTTGCTGCTACAGCTTGTGTCATTCAGCTGCAGCTCTTTCTGTTATCTGAGTGCGTGCGCACCTCCGCTGTTGATAAACAAAACATCTCTCCGTAAACACATTAATATGATATCTGTGCTACGGGACAAATTTTTTTAAGTTATATTGTTAAAAAAAAAAAAAGAGTAGAGTGCCTTTAACATATTACCTAGAAAACTTTTCACATTGAGTTTCGTGGACATGGCTTTACATGTGGCAGCTCTAAATATACAACTGCATTGGCACAACCTTTCTTACAGGATTTTCATCATTTCGTGTGCACAATCCAAGCCTAGTTGAGAACTCCAGATGGGTGATTCCCCTCTCATACTCAGACACAAACCAGAGCAGCAGTGAGACATGGGAAAATACCCCGGCACACCTACAGCGTTCATCAGCCCTGTCAGTCAGAGAAAACCCCGCCGAAGCCAAATGCATGCAGGTGGATAACAACATCACGCACACACAAACTCCATCTGACAAAGCAATCAGCCCCCTGCCGTCGCCGCGAGCAGGAGGAGGAGCACTTCCCACGCACACATTTGCACTTGACATGGACCTAGAGGTGGGCGATACTGGCTATAATCAAATATCTCAACAGGCTTCTGTATCCTCCTCTCACAATAACTGTAATTATATCAAAACTTTGTGCAGGAATGTACTTCTAAAGGTACTAATATTGCACGAACAATGAAAAGATATGGTTGTCATTTAAAGTGCGTTTGATAGGTTAAACTGTAAATTCTACTAAACATTTTGCTTGTTTTCACTCAGTTGTTTTAATGAGGCTTATATTCGTAGAGGTAATTCCCACAAGTGTAACCTAGCAACTACATTTTAATAGATACAGTCGGCAACGCGTCACATTTGGGGTTGTGCACTGCTGAGGGGGAAAGTCATGTGGGACATACAATGTTAAGACAAGAGAAGCTAACTTTTTAATCTCTTTTTAGACGTTTTCTGGCAATTTAAGTGTATTTTTAGTACAACTAATTCAAGTTGGGTCACAATTAGGGCTGCAACGATTAGTCGACGTAATCGATGACGACGACTACAGAAAATGTTGACGCACATTTGTTTTGTCGACGCGACACTTAAATCCATTTTGATTAATAAACCGCAGTCATTTGTTCGATGCGTGGGTCAGCTTTTTTCGCGACCTGCCTCTTCCATGTGTCTGTGGAGGCGCACCTCATGGCTGCTTGTCCGTGAACACTGTCCGCGTTCATTCAGCCTCTCTTTCTGTGCCAGCATTGCCACTTTCTGAACATTCCTTGGTTTGTGCGAGCGCGCTGAGACTGAGCGAAGGTTTGACATGGAGCGGTGCGCGCGGTGCTTCATGCAAGGCAACTCTGCTCCGTTACCGGGGTGAGCCTATCTCACAGGCGGAGAGAAGTGGTGTGTTGACCGTCGTGTTTGACTCGAGAGCTGCTGGTCCTGTTGTGATCCGCAGGCAAGGCCGTGGGAAGGGGGGGTGCGCAGGGTGCGTCAGCACCCCCTGCTGGATTGATAAAAAAATAAATAAAAAATCTTACCATAATATAGGAAGTATATATTACATTTGTTTTGTATAAAAACCGTTACATTTTTGAATAAAAGTCTAAATTTTCACATTTTAACTTTAAATCTCTCTCTCTATTTGTTTGGGGAAGAGAGAGACAGAGAAGAGGCGCTGATTGGCTTAATACTGCAGTAGTAACCAATCAGAAGCAGAGCTGGGCGAGTGCAGAGAATTTCCCGACATCGTCGATTGGTTTGAGCTTGACGCAAGTCTTCCGTGCTCCTTTTCCAAAATACGTCAAGGAAATCTTCTCAGTTCATCTTACGGTATTATACCGTTATTTTGCCGTTTTATTACTTGGAAGTTAAAACAGACAACGGCGTGAATGCCACGTGCGTTTGGAGTTTACATATCGGCTCGCGTGTTCGGAGTTTACGTCTTGTGTTTGGAGCTACAGATCACAGCCACAGTAAGTGATTCTACAGCAGTCGTCGTCTCTTTTCTCTCATAATTACCGCATTTTTATTGTCTATTTGTCTGGGGTTCTCCTGTTTTAAGCGTGCAGATGTTTATTATCTTCTGTTGTCCACGGGTGTTTGGTTCTTGTGCTGTTTGGTCCAGAAGTTGGCCTGTGTTGTTGTGACTGTGCTGAAGGTGAAGAGCGTAAAATATCGCTGCTGGTGGTTGAGTTTGGTTGTTTGCAGTAAATTTGGACAATCGGAAGGTCAGACTTGTTTAATTATTATTATTGTTTAAGCTATATCTGGGATTGGTGTGTAATTTAATAGTTACGTAGCTAGTTACCAGGAAAAGTACTTTTCCTGGTAACTAGTTACTTTCATTACTCAGTAACGCAGTTACTAACTCAGTTACTTTTTTGGAAAAGTAACTAGTAACTATAACTAATTACTGTTTTGAAGTAACTTGCCCAACACTGAACACATGTACACATATTATAGGCTAATTGATGCACCCGCTAGGACCAAGTCTGTAACTCAATGTTCAGCACCCCTGAGCAAAATATGTTCCCACGGCTATGTCCGCAGGCACCAAATGTAACGTGATTTTTGTTCAAAGCCGCTAAGAATCACTCTTGTGTAACAGCGTTGTGGCGTCAACATAACAGCCAAACTTTCTGCGGGGCCTTTTCAAACAAAACAACTGTTCATATTGTGTCTGCAAACGAGTCTAATGCTGCGTTCACATCGGACAGCTAAATTCGCCTAAACGCGCGTTAAATTTCGCCGGTTATTTCTGCTGTTGACGCCTCAATAAGCTTCTAAGCTGCTCTGACGCGCGTCAAGGCTTTGGTGGACAAAAAGACACTTTCAACGCCCCAAAGCGCTTCGAGCTCCCGCTTGTTTACAGGCTTTGTTTTGCTCGTAGACAGACCACGTTGAGAGAGAGAGAAGGAGAGAGAGAGAGAGAGGCTTGTTGAATTTATAAAACGGTTTATAAGAGTCAAATCTAAACTTTGAGACCATTTGAGGCGAGAAATGGTGGGTATTATTATCAAATCCACTGTCATTTTAACTTTTCTCTGCTAAATCTCTGAACCTTCGGCCTTCACCGGGTTCCTCCGCTGGGCGTAGCCGCTAGACGAGTGCTGTCCGCCGGCTACATGTTTAGCCTTGCGCCGGCGGCTTCGCCATTACGGCATAAGTTAAAAGTTGTCATATTTTCGTTTATAAGAGTCAAATCTAAACTTTGAGACCATTTGAGGCGAGAAATGGTGGGTATTATTACCAAATCCACTGTCATTTTAGCTTTTCTCTGCAGTCGTCTGAACCAGGCTTTCACCGGGTTCCTCCGCTGGCCGTAGCCGCTCACGAGAGCTCTCCGGCGGCTACATGTTTAGCTTTGCCCCGCGCCAGAGGCGGTGGCGTCATTACCGGGTTGCATTTATAAAACGGAGCTTACCCGATCACACAACTTTCTTCTCCTGCAGGCAGTCCCTTTGCTGTCCCGTCCTCGTCTCCTCCCGTTGTACAGCAGGTTTAAACACGGCACCGTGCATTTTTAATACATCCATGTGAGGCGTTGTCAGTCCAGATCATGTCCCGTGTTTGCCGTGTCTCCAGATTTTCAAAGCAACGAACGGCCAAGTCTTTGAAAAAAGCCCCAAACAAGCCACCTTTCGTTAAAAAGTTACTAAAAGACTTCAGTAAACAGCCGTCCTTTCCTCTTGGTGTGACA
Source organism: Mugilogobius chulae (assembly GCA_038363315.1). Taxonomy (NCBI): domain Eukaryota; kingdom Metazoa; phylum Chordata; class Actinopteri; order Gobiiformes; family Gobiidae; genus Mugilogobius; species Mugilogobius chulae. The sequence continues at coordinate 475,536 of JBBPFD010000457.1, forward strand.
GGGGAACAACATGTGACGTGTACAGGAGTGTAGTCTCTGATTGGTGGACGCGAGCGTCTAGACGCTGAAAGTTCAGCAGAGCCCAACTCTGGCGTCGATGCCTGATGGGGCAGCCAAAGCGTCCGCCGCAGGTTTGAGCTTCTTCTCCGCAAGACGCGGCGGCAGCAGACGTCTGAACAAGCGAATTTCAACGGCCAACGCGACGAAATTTCGCTGGACGCTCAAGACGCGGGTTTACATTGACTTAACATTGAAAATGGACGCAAATACGCCAAGACGCTGTCCGGTCTGAACGCAGCATAACTAATGCCAGAGAGTGACAGCATTAAACACGCTGGATTCACATGCTCACCAAACTATGTTTATCTAAAAGGCTATTAAGCTTAAAAGGATCCCTGACTATGAAGATAAATATGGCTTAAATGCTAGTACAGGTCATGTTTACTAAAATAAATTGCAAACAAATATATAAACCCTTACAATTTTTAATAAAATTGTCATTGTTTTTGGAGCCACTGGGAGCAGCCATATTGTCCAGGTGCAATGCATTCTGGGTTGATGATGTCAAATGGTTGCTTTTTGTTGTTGCCATGGTTGCTCCTGCCATAGTTGCTCCCTAGGCTGTTACCTTGACAACCACCAGAAGACACAGGCTGTGTCCGAACGTCCACACTCATTCCCTAACCACTCAATTACTATATAGTCCTGCCCTGTTTAGTGGACTGGTCAGTGCACTCATTCATCCGTCTTTCGGACACGATGCGCACTACTTTCAGCTGACGTGGGTCACGTAACTCTCCGCCAGTAACGGTCGGCAATAAAGTCCGATAAAAATGAACTTTTGTTATAAATACTGGTCAAGTCCGTATGACACGCACATATTTAAGGACTACTAATCATCATACAAGTCTGGTTTAACTTGGACAATACATTTAACCGCAAACGGACTGGATAATTCACTTTTTACAGCCCAAACTAAGGTTAGCAGCTAACGTTAGCATCTTCGCGGCTAACGGCTTTCAGTTACGAGTGTTTTGTTTCTTCTCCGGCTCAACAGTGAGTTTAAGCTGCTCCTTAACGTCTTTACTTCAGTCGTGTTGTTTACAGTTAAAAACCTGACGCTCCTGATGTTGTTTTTTTCGATTCTCGCAATGAATTGTGGTCCATATTGACCGTTCTAGTGACCATCGATGCTCACTACTTTTCCAGATGCATTGTGGGAAACTTTGAGTGCACTACTTTTTGACCCACTGGACATTCGGACACCACTACAAAATGGCGTGACCCCCGAATAGTGCACTATATAGTAGTTAGGGCTCACATTCGGACACAGCCACAGACAACCATTTGATGTCATAACCAAAGCAAAATGGCAGCCTCCAGGTATTTCTTTAAAACACTATTTTAATAAAACTACAAATATTTCCGAGGTATTTATCCTGTATTTATATAAGTAATGATATTATAAGAGTTTTAGGGTAAACATGTGATTATAGCCAGAGTTCACTTGAAACTAAAATTAAACACATAGGAGGTGTGTTTTAAAGAATACATCATGATAAATGCATTATTAGTAATTATTAGGGCTGGGCAAGTTAACGCGTTATCGCGGCGTTAACGCAGCACGTGCTTAATCGCGATTAAATATTTTGTCGGCGTTAACGCAGGTCACATGATTCAGCCAAAAAAGCATGAATGAAAGCGCCCGCACTGCTGCCGCTGCGCCCTTTTTCTCCTTCACGCTCTCATAAACAGTCCACAACAGGGGATCTGCTCCGTTGCTGCTAGCGCTTTAAATACAAGGAAGTGAGCTCTGCTGTACAGACAGCGGGACAGAGACGAATCTGAGCTTCGTCTGAGTGTTTAAATCATCCAAAAAGACCCAAGAACCACGGAGCTACGTGTTGTTAAAGACTTCAAACCATTAACATCTCATTAAATATGCGCACGAAGATTCAGCGCTCGATCAGCGGCGATGCACGAACTTTTACACACGTGTTTGTGATGTTTACTTTGAAAACTTTAAAAACGGCCTTGTTTCACTTCCTACAGTGTATTTAGTGAGCACTGAGCTGGTTTTAATCAGGACTATCCCAGAACTGAACCAGGTTTTCAAAATGTTAGTTACCTAGTGTAACTATAGTTCTATGAGTAGCTAAAATTATATATCTAAGCCAAAATACCACAAAATTTGCAGGATTGTACACTGTACAAAATGAAGACCCTTAAATATACTTAAAAAAAGCATCTTTTGGAGAAAAAATAGGTTAAAATAGCTATTTACTGAACTTTGTGTGTAAAGTCGCTGCCCAGCTCTAGTAATTATTAGTTTTATTAGTTTGCTGCTGAGGAAATGAGGCAGCAAAACAGCAGCAAAAGCAGCAGAATGAAGATTTACTTCAGCTTTATTGACTTTTCCTCTAATTTACTGTTTGTTCAAATCTGTTTTACACCAAAAAAATGTGTTTGTGTAATATTTATTCATTTTGAATTACATTATTTAAACGAGTGATTGTAAAATAAAAACATTTGGAAAATGAATGTAGGACAAATACCACATCATGTGATCACGTCTATGGCATGGAGATATGGACCTTTAAAAGTGGCACCTGAAGACAAAAAGTTTGTTGACCTCTGGGCAAAAAGATATATCCTCAAAACCCATAAGTTGTGTCTTTGTTGAACAGGGACAGAACATGCATCACATGAGGCTTATTGGACTGTCGTGCACGTCACTTGACACCAAAAATAGAAACATTTAAACGTGGGTTTAGACTCGGCATGTATAAGCAAAACGTGCTGAGCAGATTATGTAAAAACATACCTGATGACAATAGTTGACTAATCGTTAGTGACAGCCCTAGTCACAATCATGTTTAAATGGAGTTTGTTGATGTGGTGTTATGCCAGAAAAGTAAACAGAAAGTTAAATAAATACGTTAAAACACACCAGGCGGCTCGTAGCTACCGTTAGCAATGCTACATATATTTACAAACTTGGCCTGTTGGATCACTTTATTCATCTCCATGGCTTCATATTTATATTTGACACAATATATTTCCTCAAGTCCTCATTGCTGTTGTAATTATTTCAGTGAATGATAAAGCTGTTGTTCTGATTCACTGTTCAATGTTAAGTTTCTCCTACAAAGGTTCGATAGTGAACGTGGCTTCTGATGCTGACTATATATATGGAGCAAACCCACAACAGTGATACAAAAGCCATGATTTGACAAGTGATATCTTGTAACATTTGAATTTGTTAAAGGATATTTTCTAACTTTTAATTGTCAATTTCTTTATAATTGCAACTTAACGGCTGTAAAACTATAATAAATAGGCTATTTTTTTTTTCACCACAAGGTCTATCACGCTAGAGTAAGACAAAATTAGAAAAATGAATCAAATGGGCTTTACACTTCTGATGTGACAAGTGCTGACAAATCACTTGGCTGTGACTCAAGTTACTGTTGGAAAGTAAATGAAACATGTACCAAAATACAGATTAGAAATACTTATTTGGACGTATTGCTGGATTAGATTGCATATGTCCACACATTTGAGAAAAATAAGATTGGATATGTTCACACTAATTTGAGATCTATTATAATATCTGGATAGGGCATTGCTAGCTTGTAGCTGGTGTAAATCAGCCCCAGTGGTACTGCAGTGGGAAAATCCCTCTACATGCTAGGAAACCTTTTTTCCCTAGAGCGCAATGCAAACACAAACTTCGATCGTGTTCAGCCAGAAACAGCATCTACAGATTTAAAACTGTCGAATTTTGCGGGCGATTCTTACCTAGGTTTTAGTTTTGTATAAAACAACTTTTTAAGCTTTAGCTTCGACTGCTGCTGCTCACTCTCTAACTCCTGCTTTGATTGGTCAGAACGGTCAGGGAATGAGCTTTCGGCTTCAATCAGATTACCTTGGCTCGAGCTCGAATGATGGGGAAAACACAACTGCGCATGTTCCATAGCCTGTGGCGCACCTAGCAAAAGGCTAAAGTTAACATCCATGATGATCCAGTGAGCAAAAGCCATTGACACACAGCGCCCGCCATCTTTGATCAACGGGACTTGCTTTTCCCATGTATTGAGCTATGGTAGCAGTGGAAAAGATAAAGTATTGAACATTTTCGACATGGGTCCTGAGAAGCAGTGTCTGGTTACTCGCCTGGTCAACATAGACCACAAAGCATTGCAAGAGTTGGGAAAAACAAACAGAAAGCAACATGTCTTTAACTGGAAACAAGACAACTGAGTGAAGCTGATAAAAGAGCAAGTTAAACTATAAAAACATAAAGCAGAAGAGGTGAGTATAGGAACAATACATTTATAAACAAATCATTAGTGGCAAAGACGCGTTTAGTTTGAGCAGTAAGCGCAGGGTTTTCACTGCAGCACTGGCATGTTTACTATTTCCTCTAGTTATCTAATTGGCTCTGTGCACAGAAGTCACTTGGCCATTTTTATTTTCATAAATGCTAACTTCCTGTTGGATGTCCGTTTCCTGTTTGTTCATTTTCTTGGTGTTTCACTACCTCAGTCTAAATGAAAAAAAAAAAAAAACTTTAGGAATGAGCATTGAACAGTGAGTTGTTGGTGGTTTTCCTTTGAAAACATGTTAAATACTTTACAAACTAGGCGAACATTTCACCAAAGGACCAAAGTGTGTTTATAAAAAGATGTGGTTTGTCTGTCTGTCTGTGTTAAAACAAATAAATCCTCTTTAGATCAGACAGTTGTGGTGAATTTTACAGAAAACATGTTAAAGACTTTACATTTTAGAGGAATATTTCACCAGAGAACACTTGTGTGTTTAAAAAGAGACGTGTTTGTGTCTAAATGCTAACGCTAACAGGAATGGTCGTACATACAGAAGTTAGCATTTTTGAATGTACGCAAGTCAACTGAAATTCTGTGCACACAGCCTATAGTAGTGGTTGAGTGAAACATAAGCTGCGCCCTAACTACTATATAGTGCACTATTCGGGAGTCACGCCATTTTGTAGTGGTGTCCGAATGTCCAGTGGGTCAAAAAGTAGTGCACTCAAAATTTCCCACAATGCATCTGGAAAAGTAGTGAGCATCGATGGTCACTAGAACGGTCAATATAGACCACAATTCATTGCGAGAATTGAAAAAAAAAAGCGGACAACGTGAGGTGTTAACTGTAAACAGCACGACTGAAGTAAAGACGAGAAGAAGCTGTTTAAACTCACTGTTGAGCCGGAGAAGAAACTAAACACTAACCTTAGTTATGGCTGTAAAAGAGGAATTATCCAATCCGTTTGCAGTTAAATGTTTTGTCCAAGTTAAACCAGACTTGTATTATGATTAGTAGTCCTTAAATATGTGCGTGTCAGACGGACTTGACCAGTATTTATTACAAAAATTCATTTTTATCGGACTTTTTTGCCGACCGTTATTGGCGGAGAGTTAAGTGACCCGCGTCAGCTGAAAGTAGTGCGCATCGTGACCGAAATACCAGATGAATGAGTGCATTGACCAGTCCACTGAACAGGGCAGGACTATATAGTAATTGAGTGGATAGGGAATGAGTGTGGACGTTCGGACACAGCCATAGACATATAATTAGTAGACGCGCGGTCCGACTCTGATGCTATCGAACACTTTGAGCTAGTCCGGTAAGATTTAAGCTAGTCCGGAGCGTTCTACTGTTTTATTTTCCTATAGCCGTTAGCATTAGCCACAAAAACACAAGTTATGAAAGATCCAGAGAGTGTCAACTGTACAAACCTACCGAACACATTTAGCAGAGGTCAGAGCCCTGTTACAAATTATTGTTGAGTTTACAAACCTTATAGTATTTTATTGTTGATAAAATTGTGTTTAAAACTGCTAACGGCTAGTGACTTATGCATCTTTTAAGACTAAAGTGATCACCAAACATCCGCTTTTACATGTTGAGAAAGCAGACAAATTACATAAATAACACCAAACAAAGTTATAGCTTCACTTCTCTGTGGAGGTGCGTCTGTTGCATCGACAACTGATAGAGCATTTCCAGTCTAAGAATATAGTAGTTTGAGAAATATAATCTCACATCACCAAAGTTGTTTAAAAAAGCTTCATAAGACACAAATCAGTCCGTTTTGCTGATGGTTTGGCTGAAATATCTTGTTTAAGCTCGTTTTATCCATAAAAGTGCAACTTCTATCATTGTGTTCAATTGATTTGCGTCATCACCTCTACCGGAGGAATATGGCGTCGTGCTGTTCGAGTTGTAGCAACAGAGCAGAGATGCTGATTGCGCGTCTACTATTTAATGTATATGGAGTGAAACACATAATTGATTCTGAACAGAAAATATACCAAGTATGATAATCTACTAAACTAAAAGATCACCATAACATACAAAAGCAAATAATCTAGTCTGTTTCATGTGTAACATTTTTAGTACAGAAATGATTATTTTTATTTTTACTTTTTTTCCCCCACTCATGTGATTAGCCGTGATAAAGTCATGAGCCAAATTGTACTATAGTGTGTCCAACACGTGGAGTACTGAGTTTGGGT